>OZ010575.1:113102850-113185350 GCA_963932145.1 Acanthosepion lycidas | reverse complement strand
CAAATATATAAAGAATAAAATAAAATATATACACTGCAGAAATATGAACTATAAAATATAAAATATACACTAAAGCAAATCCGCATTATAACCAAAACACGTTTGCGGTTTTTTCTTTTTTAATATACATTTTTCTCTCGTTGGAACAACTATAACCTTTTCCATATATATATATATATATATATATATATATATATATATAAGGAAAGTCTTAAATATTCATCATATAATCGGTTATAAATTTATCTCAAAAGATAGACCTGCCTCATCAAACCGACTACATTTTATAAAATTATATAAATTTAGCCAATCTGAGAAGAAGCCAGACATTTTAAAAAATTTTTAAAAATAATAAAAAATTAAAAAAAAATGAACTAGTGAAATTAACTTGACCTTAAAATTTGTTTTTTGGGAGTGGGGGGCTTTACTATTGAAGATAGAGAAAAGTTGGGGGAGAAAAAGATTTTTGTATAATAGAGTAAGGGAAGGTAAGAGGAAGATTTTATGACTAAAACAGGAATCTAATAAAATTCGCAGAAATCGAATTTATGTCGTTATTCATTTAAACATCACTATCATCATCATCATCATAATAAAAATATAATATATATATATATATATATATATATATATATATATTAGTTACAAACCTAAACAAAATATTTTTAGTGTTTAACATGCAAATTAATGTCTGTTTTTAAGACCATGCAAACATATTTTTATGGGGATATTTAAATATTTCATGTTTCTAGTTCAATAACTGGCTTGTATTTTCGTATTTAATTATTTGAATTTTTTCTTCCCTGCAGAGACTGCATCTGTTTCTGAAGCTGTTAGGAGTTTGTGTGTTTCTGATAATGTTCCATTCGATCTGTGGGGTGAAGACTCTATCTTTCAGTTTCTATAAATATTTTGAGAGAGCAGTTTGGTGTCTTAAAGAATTGCCAGACAACAAATGTTTATGATTATAGAACCCCTGTTTCCAATTCCCAGTAGAAATTCCGATGTATACATTTTTATTTTCTTTTGCGAAGATCGTTGCATTGTATACAACGTTTTCAGATTCACATATACCGCCAGTTGGTTGTTGTTTTAATATTTATGTAATATATTATTATCGTGTATTATATATATATATATATATATATATATATATATATATATAATTAGGAAATCAGTCGATTCCGCTATCTTGGTTTCAACCTTTCGATATCTTCAGGCGATTTCGGTCAATTTACTTCCTAACGCTTTATTTTTTTAAATAAAAAAAATTATGAACGCTATATTTAAAAAAATGAATGAATAAGCGCACGACGTGAGGCGAGGAGGTGGACGAGTGGAAATGGATCGGTGGCGGATGAAATAAAATATAAATACGTTTTCTTATACTGCTTCAAATGACCTCAACAGAAACTTTTTAGTATGTATACAACGGGACATAATTTCCGATATCTGACGTAAAAGATTTTTGGGGTTTGGAAATATTGTTATTATTATTGGAAATGTTATTATTATTTCCACAAGAAAGATTAGCTATAAGATTATATATTAAGACATCTCTCATGAAATAATGTAGACAAGTTTTGTCTACTTATTTTTAATAGGATCCTTTCGTAATTACGAATAAGTTTCTTAGTATCCTTATTAAAAGAACAAAGAAAATTACCATGTTGATGCATATTCATTTTATTCCGAGTACTTTCGACATTAGTACAATGTCGTCATCATTTACAACAGCATGCCTGTCCACATTCACAATTTAGGAAAATTCTTGTTGAAAATACATCTATACTTTTTCATGAAAATAATAAACATCCATGAAAAATTCTTGAAGCAATCTATATTAAAAATTTAAACCAACCCTGAATAAGATTAATTATGAATGCTGCATAAATGTTTTAAAATGTTTTCAGTAGATAGTTTAAAATATCTAGCTTTTAACTTACTGGGGTGAGTGTATAAAACGTCCATTTTAGCTGATTTTGAGACCGGGGGTATTAAAGTTCTACTTGGGGTCAAGATATTAGATCTATGGAAGTTATTTAAAGTTTTAAAATTAAATATTTTCTTTGTTCCATATATATTTTAAGACTACAGTCTACATTTTTTATTCTTTTTTATTTTTTTAGTATTGTTTCATTGTCTAAAGTACATCACTACAATTTGTAATGATATCGTCAAGTACAAAGATGACATATTTTCAGATTAGTGCTTACATTTTTTCTCACACAACGTTTTGCATTTTATTTTAGTACACGTCCATTGTATAAAGTATAAAATTGCAATTTTAAACGCTAGAAAGTACAAAGAAAATATCTTTTCAGGGATTGTTTTCAACGTTTTAACGGATATTGGTGTAATTCTTATTGTATTTTTTCATTGTTTAAAATACAAAGCTGATATAATTTTCAAAATATTATATATATATATATATATATATATATATATATATATATATATATATATATATATATTAGGTTGGTGCAAAAATAATGTCGTTTTCTCACATATGTTACTATGTGAGAAAACGACATTATTTTTGAACCAACTTAATATATATATATATATATATATATATATATATATATATATATATATATATATATGTATGTATGTATATATATATATATATATGTATATATAAATAAAATAAAAAATAAACATCATTGTCATAAAGTTTACTTAAAAGGGGTTAAAGGATTCTACTCTAATACATTTACTTGTTCTTAAAAGAAATATAGTATATTAAAAATTAATAGTGAAAATATTTTTCTAATTTTAGTTAAATAAAACGTATTCTAACCTAAACAACCCCCACAAAAAAATTCTTTAAATATAAAAATAGAAAAAATGCGTAAGAATTTTTGCCGTTAACAATAAAATTAAAAAAAAAATCCAGACGACATGCATTTAACGGATGTCAGAATGCATTGAAAAATACATCCCTACCCGCTACCAAAACGTAGCTAATAACGGATACATCAAAATATAGACATAATGAACACGCAAACACCCCTGTCTAGTAGAAGTGAATTAATCTGTAACCTTGGAAACGTGAATTATGATTTTTAGCTGTGTCTTTAAAACCCAGTAATTTTAAAAGTTACTCCAAAATTCGCTTGAGGATGAAATGGAACTAAAGTCTTTAATTGAATTACAAAATTAACTTCGGCCCATCCATTTTTGAAACATGGTTAAAACTGAGTAGCGGAAAAAGCATATTTTAAATCAATTAATTTTTAATATATATATATATATATATATATATATATATATATATATATATATATATATATATATACACACACACATTTTAAAACATTTTACGTACTTTTTAGTATTCTTTCATTGTTTAAAATACAACAGTTTTAATGATATCGTCAAGTCCAAAGCTGATATATTTTCAAACTATCGTCTATATCCATTTTAAAACAACATCTTACGTAGTTTTTTAGTATTCTTTCATTGTCTAAAGTACATTACAATTTCTAATGATATCGCCAAGAACAAAGCTGTTATATTTTCAAACTATAGTCTATATCCATTTTAAAACAATATCTTTCCCTACTTTTGCGAATTCTTTTATTGTCTAAAGTACATTACAAGTCTTGATGATATCGTCAAATATTATTATATATATTGTTATATTTTCAAGATATTTTCTATATCCATTTTAAAACGACGTTTTTACGTATTTTTTTAAATAAATATTCTTTCATTCTCTAAAATACAACAATACAATAATGATATCTTCAAGTACAAAGCTGATTTATTTTCAGACTGTTGTCTACATCAGTCTATATTTCTGAGATGAGGTATTATGTACACTATTTACATTATTCGGACTATTCTCCTCATCTTTCTCGCCATATTTATTACAATGTTTCGGCCATTCAGTATCTGTCTATATTTCTGAGATGAGGTATTATGTACACTATTTACATTATTCGGATTATTGTCCTCATCTTTGTCGCCATATTTATTACAATGTTTCGGCCCTTCAGTATCTGTCTATATTTCTGAGATGAGGTATTATGTACACTATTTACATTATTCGGACTATTGTCCTAATCTTTGTTGCCATATTTATTACAATGTTTCGGCCCTTCAGTATCTGTCTATATTTCTGAGATGAGGTATTATGTACACTATTTACATTATTCGGACTATTGTCCTCATCTTTGTTGCCATATTTATCACAACGTTTCGACCGTTGTACGCTCCGGCCTTCTTCAGTTGGTCAGAATGTCGAACTGAACCTTTTATTTTCGCTCGCAACAAAAATTGCAATATGAGCACTGGTAAAAATGGCTGCTAAAGACATTAGGTTTATAATACCCAGAAATTCATACCCAGGACACATGGCACAGTGGATAAAGGTGTTGGTTAGATCCAATGACAGGACACAAAGAGTGTGAGTTCAATACCCGGTTAAGGCAGTGGAGAACTTTCAGAGTGAAAATTAGCAGGAGATAACTGATAACTGACATCCATTAAACATGGCTCGTGGAACTAGAACAGTCTACCCCAGTCAGCGAAATAAAGGGTTCAGTTCGACATTCCAACCACCTGAAGAAGGCCGGAGCGTACAAAGTCCGAAACTTTGTGAACCGCTGCTGATGAATCCTCGAATCGAGTTACGCACAAATACGCTTGGAAAAGGCCACGAATGCATCCCCTTCGCTATGGATTAAATATCAAGGCAGACTGAGTCTCATAGCCTTGTTTGGTAACGAGTTTACTACAGCAAAAATCTTCTTGACTGATTGATCTTCCAGTGAACACAGTGCTGATATATTTCCAGACTAGCAGCATGGCCTGGCGTTGCCCGTGCTTGATTCAAAAATCGCACGACTCATACAGCAATCGCTATCACTTGACTTAAAATATTTTTGCCCTTCCTTGCCTTTAAAGGAGTGCCCTTTGCCGTGCTGATGTTGCTACATGCCTTACTTCTTGCCTATCTCACACTGCGAATTTTTTCTAATCTCTATACTAAACATTAAATCTGTTACAAAAAAAAGAACTAAACAAAATGAACACAAAACGATCAGCTTTAAAAAAAGGACTCGTAACTAGAAAAACCAAATGAAAAAAGAATGTTAACAACAAATACTTTTTCACACCCAACCCAGTTCTGCGGAATCAGAATCAACGTTGAGTTTAAGCAAGCGAATGAGTCAATTGGTGTAAAGTGCCATGCAGATTTAAATTTTTCCCACTTGTGACGAATGCAGCTATCGATTTTTTTTGCATTCGTGACAGTCAGCTGTTGGCTCTCATTCTGGCCAATAGAATCTTCCTGCCTATTCGTGGGAGCCAGCTATAGGCTATCACTCTGGCCAGTAGAAAATGGCCGCAAACTACATGAAAACTTCCGTAGATGCATAAAAATCGATTATTTCCATTATCGATGGGAGTTGGGAAATGCAAAGTCGGTTTTGACCTTCCCTCTAACTTGGTGCATGTGCATGTAAATTTTGGTGCAAATCCGTCGAAAATTGCGGCCGTGCATTCGTTACACACACACACACACACACACATCCTTCCTTTTATAGATAGAGATTATTATCTACAGTCATGGTACAACTTGATTTCGCTGTATTTTTTTTTAATATTCTTTCATTGTCTAAAGTACAAGACAGCAATTCGTAATGCTATCGTCACGTACGAATCTAATGGAGCATATTCCGACCTCAACAAAAAGGAACATCTCAGTAAAACCACAAAATGATCACATCAATTCCACACCAAAATTGGCCTTCTCTATTACTCCCTGGTTTCAGGCCTAAATCGTAGGGAGCGTTTACATATATTATACTTACCTAGCGCCCCTTCTCCCAAGAAGTTGAAAATTATATTAGCTGAAGCCCCAGGGTGGGGGGGGTCAACCTTAGGCCAAACCTCTCTTTTTGGAGAGGTCTTTATCAAAAAGGGAAAGTTCCGACTGTACGAGAGCAATTTTAGTGCGATATTTCCGAAAAAATCACATTAAGCTTCGAAGTTGTGTCCACCTTTGTAAGGTAGACGCACGGATATACAATAATATATATATATATATATATATATATATATATATATATATATATATATATATATATATATATATGTGTGTGTGTGTGTGTGTGTGAAAAAGTGTGTGTATATAAATATAAATAAATATATATATATATATAATTATTTATATATTATATGCGCGGTACTTATTAGAAAGCGCTCAATATCAGAGATAGAGCTAGCATATTTGGTTGGATTGATGTGAGTTTGTGACCCTGGGTTTCACGCTTTAGCGATCGTCAGACATATATATATATATATATTGTGTATATTTAGGCAGCAATTTTTCATTGATGCATGTTTCATTAAATAATATAGACAAGTTGTGTCTATTTATTTTAAGGAAGTTCCTTTCATATTGTCTGATAAGCTTAATAACATTATCCTTGAAAGATGAAAGGAAATCGCCATATTGATACATTTTTAAATCGAATCTAAGCTTTATTTAATGAAACATACATACATTATATATATATATATATATATATATATATATATATATATATAGAGAGAGAGAGAGAGAGAGAGAGATACATGTGTGTGTATAAAAGTGGACATTGAAGTCAACACCCTGCGATGACAGTCTGTTTCATGCTTAAACGCTATCGTCATGTAGCGATTTATCTCGCAGACGGTACTTAAATGACCGCACTATATATGGTGACAATTTACACATCGCACCGTGTAGATAGATAGACAGACAGACAAACAGATAGATATATAGATAGATAGATATGAACTAAGAAATATATAGATATGAATCAATAGATAGCTAACTAGCTAGCTAGATAGATAGATCAAAACCAACTGATAGATAAATATATAGATATGAACCAATAGATAAATATATAGATAGATATGAACGAAGAGATAGATAGATAGATAGATAGATAGAGAGAGAGAGAGAGAGAGAGAGAGATATTAGGTTGGTGCAAAAATAATGACGTAATAATGTCGTTTCTTGAAGTATTTTTTTACGTCAAAAAACGATATTATTACGTCATTATTTTTGCACCAACCTAATAGATAGATAGTTAGATAGATACGAACCAAGAGATAGATAGATAGATAGATAGATAGATAGATAGATAGATAGCCGCGGAATTGATACTTCAAATATACAAAACAACCATTCGCCCTTGCATGGAGTATTGCTGCCATATATGGTCTGGAGCCCCTTCTGTTTGCCTCGGGGTTCTTGATAAGATCCAGAGACGGATATGTAATGTAACTGGCCCTGATCTGGCGTCCCGTCTGCAGTCACTATCGCACAGACGCGCCGTCGCCTCTCTCTGTCTTTTCTGCAAATACTTTTATGGTAATTGCTCCGATTAGCTGCTTTCACTGGTTCCCAGACTCCATGAATTCAAGCGCCGTATGAGGCTGGCATCCTGCTCCCATCCTTTCACTGTAGAAACTTTTAAATGTAGCCGTCTCTTCTACTCCAATAGCTTCATACCTCGCACTGTGGAACACCCTTCCCAATTACTGTTTCCCTGAGAGCTATAATCTCCAACTATTGAAATGTAATGTCAATCGACATCTCCAGTTACCTTGATCTACCCACTATCCTTCTCCTCATCCTTTCCTCTATCACTCCTATCTGCTCTTGCTCCAAATCTTCTGCAAACCCCTGCATCCTAGTGGCTTCACGCCTTCCTCGGGGCGTAATACTTAAAAAAAAAATGAACCAAGAGATAGATAGATAAATAGATAGATAGATAGATATGAACCAAGAGATAGAGAGATAGTTAGATATATATGAACCTATAGATAGATAGATAGATAGATAGATAGATAGATAGATAGATAGATAGATAGATAGATAGATATGAACCTAGAGATAGATAGATAGAAATCACCATATTGATACATTTTTAAATCCAATCTAAGCTTTATTTAATAAAACATACATACATTATATATATATATATATATATATATATATATATATATATATATATATAGAGAGAGAGAGAGAGAGAGAGAGATACATGTGTTTGTATAAAAGTGGACATTGAAATCAACACCCTGCGATGACAATCTGTTTCATGCTTAAACGCTATCGTCATGGAGCGATTTATCTCGCAGACGGTGCTTAAATGACCCCACTATATATGGTGACAATTTACACATCGCACCGTGTAGATAGATAGACAGACAGACAAACAGACAGATAGATAGATAGATAGATAGATAGATAGATATGAACTAAGAAATATATAGATATGAATCAATAGATAGCTAGCTAGATAGATAGATCAAAACCAACTGATAGATAAATATATAGACAGATATGAACCAAAAGACAGATAGATAGATAGATAGATAGATAGATAGATATTAGGTTGGTGCAAAAATAATGATGTAATAATGTCGTTTCTTGACGTATTTTTTAACGTCAAAAAACGATATTATTACGCCATTATTTTTGCACCAACCTAATAGATAGATAGATAGATAGTTAGATAGATATGAACCAAGAGATAGATAGATAGATAGATAGATAGATAGATAGATAGATAGATAGATAGCCGCGGAATCGATACTTCAAATATACAAAACAACCATTCGCCCTTGCATGGAGCATTGCTGCCATATATGGTCTGGAGCCCCTTCTGTTTGCCTCGGGGTTCTTGATAAGATCCAGAGACGGATATGTAATGTAATTGGCCCTGATCTGGCGTCCCGTCTGCAGTCACTATCTCACAGACGCGCCGTCGCCTCTCTCTGTCTTTTCTGCAAATACTTTTATGGTAATTGCTCCGATTAGCTGCTTTCACTGGTTCCCAGACTCCATGAATTCAAGCGCCGTATGAGGCTGGCATCCTGCTCCCACCCTTTCACTGCAGAAACTTTTAAATGTAGCCGTCTCTTCTACTCCAATAGCTTCATACCTCGCACCTCTCGCCTGTGGAACACCCTTCCCAATCATGTTTCCCTGAGAGCTATAACCTCCAACTATTGAGATGTAATGTCAATCGACATCTCCAGTCACCTTGATCTGCCCACTATCCTTCTCCTCATCCTTTCCTCTATCACTCCTATCTGCTCTTGCTCCAAATCTTCTGTAACCCCCTGCATCCTAGTGGCTTCCCGCCTTGCTCGGGGCGTAATGCTTAAAAAAAATGAACCAAGAGATAGATAGATAGATAGATAGATAGAGAGAGAGAGAAAGAGAGATATGAACCAAGAGATAGAGAGATAGTTAGATAGATATGAACCTAGAGATAGATAGATAGATATGAACCTAGAGATAGATAGATAGATAGATAGATAGATAGATAGAAATCGATAGATAGATATAAACCTAGAGATAGATAGATAGATAGATAGATAGATATAAACCTAGAAATCGATAGATAGATAGATAGATAGATAGATAGATATAAACCTAGAGATAGATAGATAGATAGATAGATAGATAGATATATTTGAACCTAGAGATAGATAGATAGATAGATAGATAGATTGATAGATAGATATGAACCTAGAGATAGATAGATAGATAGATATGAACCTAGAGATAGATAGATAGATAGATAGATAGATAGATAGATATGAACCTAAAGATAGATAGATAGATAAATATGAACCTAAAGATAGATAGATAGATAGATAGATAGATAGATAGATATGAACCTAAAGATAGATAGATAGATAGATAGATAGATATGAACCTAGAGATAGATAGATAGATATGAACCTAGAGATAGATAGATAGATATGAACCTAGAGATAGATAGATAGATAGATAGATAGATAGATAGATAGATAGATAGATAGATAGATTACAGCTACAAAGTAATTCTGTATATGACGGTAACTCAATAGATTACTAAATGCGTGCGGTACGAGCTTGTGATAATTGAGATTAAATTTGCTTTAGCTCGCTGACTTGATTTCTCATTGCAGAGAAGTATTCAGTCAATCGAGTGGAAAAAAAAAATCAGCCCTAATTTTGATCTTGATGAGCTGAAAATTTTAACCAAATAATTCCTGAAATAATTTACGAATGAAATAAAAATGAGAAAACAAAAAAAAAAAGTACTCACAAGTGTTCGGGTATCGCTCAAGTCTTGACCCCTGCTCATCGGATGCGTCGGTGCAAAAAGTCTCCGGGCGAATTTTTGAATATGAATATTGCGTCGAACCCTGCTAAGAAGGTCGCTATCCATTTGGCCACCGGGGGCCACGTCATGTGCTCTTCGTAGGGCAAAGACTGATCGCAGACCTCTGTTTAAGGTGCGTGGGCTCCCGGCGGTAAGGAGACCTTCGGTTAAACAGGTCTTTGAGCAGAAAAGGTCAACAAAGCAACAACTGAGAGCCTCTCCTTGCCAAGGCGAGATGAGAAGAAAGAAAATTGTAAGGCAAAACTTAACATTCATTGTTCCTTTGGTTATTATTATTATTATTATTATTATTATTATTATTATTTTCCTTTTTGGGTGATTTTTTTTTTTCCTTTTTGGGTGATTTTTTTTTTTTTTTTTAACGCTTTCGTTTAATTTTGTTTGAAGTTGGTAATTCTTTGTTTTTAGTATCAAGATCTTTTTGAATTCTTGTTCGTAAAAAATAGGACAATGTGAACGATTTCGAATGTAATATTAAACTTATTTTCGTTAGGGAAAATTAAGGGTCAGTTTTTTGTTTGTTTGTTTCGTTTTTTGTTTTTTTTTGTTTTTTTTTTTTTTGTTACTGTGCTCTCGTCGCAGTTGTGTAAAGTGTTGTCCTTCGCTGCCTTGCTAATCACGATTTCTTTTTTTTAAATTTTTTTTCTTTCTTTTATCACGTTGAAGATTCTTAAAATCCACACAGCTTCATTGATTATGTATCTTATCCGACTGTCGAAAGACGCAGGTTGGGACGAAGGTTTTTAAACCAGAAAGAGATTGGTAGGCGTAAGCCGGTGGGGATGAGAGGTAAGAAAGGCAGAAAGACAAAGAAAACCGAAGGAGGTAGGAGTAAAAACTGGTAGGGTGAGGAGAGAAACAAGATAACAATGCTCGTTTAAAGAGACAGATAAACTGGTAACGTGAGAGTGTAAGACTGTGTTGGAGAGTTTAGAGAGAAAAGAAAAATCATATCTAGAGAGAGGGTGGGAAAGAGACAGAAATAAGTGTCAAAGTTTGTTGGAGTTTAAAGTTAAACATATATATATATATATTTTTAATACACTTCATATTTATATATTCTTTTTATAGACGGTATTTATCAATCCACCCACGGCAGCTGACAAAGCGCAGATACTATACTTTGATCCTAGCCACCGGGCCGAGCGGGTATTCTTTTTATGGATGTTATTTATCAATCCACCCACGGGGATCGAATGTGGCACAGGGCCTTTTTAATGTGGGTATCTCCGAGCCTGTAGTCCCAGCCAAAAATAAATAACCATCCAAACCCCCCGAGGGGGGCCAGTTCCGTCAACCTCCCCCAACGAAACCCTATCCTTCGGCGGAGCTTCGTCTGGGTTCCTCTCTGCAAGCAGAGAGTTCGACGGAGACCCGACCCGGCAGCTGACAAACCGCAGATACTACACTTTGATCCTAGCCACCGGGCCGAGCGGGTATTCTTTTTATGGATACAAATATTTAAGTAAATGCTCTGTTTTATAATAAACAGTATTAAACAATATTTACTGGCTTGAATGTCCGAGAAATTTTCACAGAAAATATTCATCTTCCGACAGGAATCAAACCAGTATCCCATACGGCGTGCCTTGTAAGCGATTCGGCCACTGGATCGTTCGGTTAGCAAGGTCGAATTTAAAAGGCACGTCAGGCTATATAACAGTTCCGTATAGGATACAGGTTCGATTCCTATCGGCGGACGAATATTTTCTATAAAAATTTCTCGAACATTCAGGACGGTAAATGTTGTTAATACTGTTTATTATAAACAGAACATTTACTTAAATATTTGTATCGATGAAAAAAAATATATAAACTTAAAAATGTCTTAAAATAATTGTCGGACTTTGTCCATTTCATAATTCACACACACACACACACACACATATATATATATATATAATAAAAAGGCTTAAACACTAGTACTCCATGGTCAAAATTTATTACATTGGAATCGTAAATACGATCCAATTCATCAGACCTACAGATTCAATTCAATTTTTGAATTTGTAGGTCTGATGAATTGGATCGTTTTTACGATTCCAATGGAATAAATTATGACCATGGAATATTAGTGTTTAAGCCTTTTTATTATATTCTTACTCTGTCCTGGACATTGAGTTCTACCTGGATTCTATCCTCTTGGAATTATTTTACACACACACAGATACATATATATATGTATGTATATATATATATATATATATATATATATATATATATATATATATATATATATATATATATATATATATATATATGTATGTGTATGTACGTTTGTATATATATTTGTGTGTTTTAGATATATGTACATATATGTATGTGTATATTAACCTCTATTATATATATATATATATATATATATATATATATATATATATGTATGTATGTATGTATGTGTATGTACGTTTGTATATATATTTGTGTGTTTTAGATATATGTACATATATGTATGTGTATATTAACCTCTAATATTATATATATATATATATATATATATATATATATATATATAGAGAGAGAGAGAGAGAGAGATGAGGCAAGAGAAAGATAGAAAGATAGAAAGAAAAATAGTCACCTTTCGTAACAGCCATTGTTGTTATCTTGTTCATATAAACACTCCATTGCTGCCAGCTCCTGGGCACGTCGGCGCGGTATCATGGTTAACAAGCTCGATCACAGGGTACTCGACATATTCAGCCTTGTGCCAGACCTAAGCTACGCGAGGGGGGTGCAATAGTAAACAAGCATGTCTCGCTCAGGGTGGGAAATTTGACTGGCGCCGAATCGGTCGGGTTTCGATCCAAGCTCATTTATATCTCCCGTTCTTCCCCAGCTGTGGGTAAACAGCAGGACAGACCGGGTTCTATAGCCTTGGATGGCAACTGGTCTGCCGCAGAAAGAAATGGCAACCTACTGCGGGAAAAAATCTGCCTCTCCAGTCACGTATCGAAAGATGCATAATCGCCTACGCATGGCACATAACTGACTGACAATGGGTTAATAGCCGGACAGACAGGTTCTATAGCCTTGGATGGCAACTAGTCAACCGCAGGAAGAAATGGCAACCTACTGCGGGAAAAAAAATCTGCCTCGCCAGTCATGTATCGAGGGATACATGATTGCCTACGCGTTTATCACGCATGGCGCATGTTTTTTAGCGTGTTCGATCCTCACTGAGTACCCCACCTTTTCGGCCTTGTGCCACATCTCAGCTACATTGTGAATCTCGACGTGGTGTAATGGGTAGCAAGCTATTCTTGCTAGATTAATTACGACGGAGTAGTGGATAGCGGCTCGGATTGAGGAATCGGAGAGCCGAGTTCGAATTTCAGTCAAATCCATTACATTCACTTACGGGCTAATAACCTTGGGAAAGGTATGAATCCTATTCTCCCTCCAGCTATGGGTAAATAGCAGGGCAGACTGGGTTCTATAGCCTTGGATGGCAACTGGTCTACCGCAGAAAGAAATGGCAACCTTCTGCGGGAAAAAAATCAGTCATGTATCAAAAGATACATGATCGCCTAAGCGTGTATCACGCATGGCACCTAACTAAGTGAGTTCTATCCTCATTGTGTGCTCTAAACTTTTGGTCTTGTGCCACATCAAAGCTATGCCTTGAAAAACACCATTGCTTCAAGTTTGTGTTAATAATTATTAAATGGAGGCGTCTGCCAATCAGCGCCGGTTAGAGAGATTCTCTTGTAGACAGATTCAGAAATTTAGGGTACGGGAACGGAGAAAATGGAATTGAATGACAAGTTCGAATTCCAGTTGCAAAAAAAAAAAAAAAAAAAAAACGAAGAAAAAAAACCGTGAAGAATAAGAAATGAAAATAAACAGAACGAATAGAAAAGGGGCAATAAAGTTAACGAAAAGATAGAAAGAAAGAAAGAAAGAAGGAACGAACGAACGAACGAACGAAAGAAAGAAAGAAAGAAAGAGGAATTAAAGAAAGGACGAAAAGAAGGAAGTGGGTATATAAAGGAGAAATAAAGAAAGAAAGAAAGAACGAAAGAAAGAAAGAAAGACAAAATAAAGCAGAGAAAGAAAGGAGAAAGAAGGAAAGCAAGGAAGGAAAGAAGTGAGAATATAAAGGAGAAAGAACGACAAAGAAAGGAGAAAGAAAGAAAGAAAGGTGACAGAAAAAAGAAAGAAAGAGGAGAAATAAATGAAAAAGAAAGAAAGAAAGAACGAAAAGGAAAGAAGTTGGTATATAAAGGAGAAAGAACAACAAATAAAGAAAGAAACAAAGAAAAAAGAAAGAAACAAAGAAACAAAGAGGAAAGAGGAAGGAGAAAGAAAGATAGCAAGGAAGGAAGGGAGTAAGAATATAAAGGAGAAAGAACGACAAAGAAAAGAAAAAGAAAGAAAGAAAGAAAGAAAGAGGAAAAAGAAAGGAAAAGAAAGATAGCAAGGAAGGAAGGGAGTGAGAATATAAATGAGAAAGAAAGAAAGAAAGAAAGAAAGAAAGAAAGAAAGAGGAGAAATAAATGAAAAAGAAAGAAAGAACGAAGAGGAATGAAGTTGGTATATAAAGGAGAAAGAACGACAAACAAAGAAAGAAAGAAAGCAAGAAAGAAAGACAAAAAGAAAGAAAGAAAGAAAGAAAGAAAGAGGAAGGAGAAAGAAAGATAGCAAGGAAGGAAGAGAGTGAGAATATAAATGAGAAAGAAAGAAAGAAAGAGGAGAAAGAAAGAGGAGAAATAAATGAAAAAGAAAGAAAGAACGAAGAGGAAGGAAGTTGGTATATAAAGGAGAAAGAACGACAAAGAAAGAAAGAAAGCAAGAAAGAAAGACAAAAAGAAAGAAAGAAAGAAAGAAAGAAAGAAAGAGGAAGGAGAAAGAAAGATAGCAAGGAAGGAAGAGAGTGAGAATATAAATGAGAAAGAAAGAAAGAAAGAAAGAAAGAGGAGAAATAAATGAAAAAGAAAGAAAGAACGAAGAGGAAGGAAGTTGGTATATAAAGGAGAAAGAACGACAAAGAAAGAAAGAAAGAAAGCAAGAAAGAAAGACAAAAAGAAAGAAAGAAAGAAAGAAAGAGGAAGGAGAAAGAAAGATAGCAAGGAAGGAAGAGAGTGAGAATATAAATGAGAAAGAAAGAAAGAAAGAAAGAGGAGAAATAAATGAAAAAGAAAGAAAGAACGAAGAGGAAGGAAGTTGGTATATAAAGGAGAAAGAACAACAAAGAAAGAAAGAAAGAAAAAAGAAAGAAAGACAGAAAGAAAGAAAGAGGAAAGAGGAAGGAGGAAGAAAGCTAGCAAGGAAGGAAGGAAGTGAGAATATAAAGGAGAAAGAACGACAAAGAAAAGAGAAAGAAAGAAACAAAGAGGAAAAAGAAAGGAAAAGAAAGCTAGCAAGGAAGGAAAGAAGTGAGTATATAAAGGAGAAAGAACGACAAAGAAAAGAGAAAGAAAGAAAGAACGAAGAGGAAGGATGTTGGTATATAAAGGAGAAAGAACGACAAAGAAAGAAAGAAAGAAAACAGAAAGATAGAAAGAAAGAAAGAGGAAAAAGAAAGGAGAAAGAATGATATCAAGGAAGGAAGGAAGTGAGAATATGAAGCAGAAAGAACGACAAAGAAAAGAAAAAGAAAGAAAGAAAGAGGAGAAATAAATGACAAAGAAAAATGAAAGGAAGAACGAAAGGAAGTAAGTTAGTATATAAAGGAGAAAGAACGTCAAAGAAACAAAGAGGAAAAAGAAAGGAGAAAGAAGGAAAGCAAGGAAGGAAAGACGTGAGTATATAAAGGAGAAAGAACGTCAAAGAAAAGAGAAAGAAAGAAAAAAAAAAGAAAGAAAGAAAGAACGAAGAGGAAGGAAGTTGGTATGTAAAGGAGAAAGAACAACAAATAAAGAAAGAAAGAAAAAAGAAAGAAAGACAGAAAGAAAGAAAGGGGAAAGAAGAAAGAGGAAGGAGAAAGAAAGATATCAAGGAAGGAAGGAAGTGAGAATATAAAGGAGAAAGAACGACAAATAAATAAATAAATAAATAAATAAATAAAGAAAGAAAGAAAGAAAGAGGGGAAATAAATGAAAACGAAAGAAAGAATGAAAAGGAAGGAAGTTGGTATATAAAGGAGAAAGAACGAAAAAGAAAGAAAGAAAGAAAGGGGAAAAAGAAAGGAGAAAGAAAGATAGCAAGGAAGAAAGTTAGTATATAAAGGAGAAAGAAAGCAAGAAAGAAAGAAAGAACGGAAGTGGGTTTATAAAGAAGAAAAGAAATGACCAAAAATAGGAGAAAGAAAGAGGAGAAAGAAAGCAAGCAAAGAAGAAAGGAAGTGGTTATATAAAGGAAAAAGAAATTGAAAAAAGAACGAGAGAAAGAAAGAAAAAATGAAGAAAGAAAGCAAGTACGAGACGAAGTGGGCCTATAAGAGAAAAAAAAGAAAGAAAAATGAAAGAAGAAGGAAAACAAGAAAGAGAAAAAAGAAAGAACGAAAGAAAGAAAGGAACTGAGTATAAAAAGCAAAATGAAAGAAAACGAAGAAAAGAAAAGAAAGAAAGAAAGAAACACAAAAAGAAAGAAAGAAAGAAAGAAAGAAACACAAAAAGAAAGAAAGAGGAGAAAGAAAGAGTGACTGAATATAAAATGAATAAAGAACGACAAGGAAAAAATAAGAGAAAGACGAAAAGAAAAAGAAAGAAAGAAAGAAAGAAAGAAAGAAAGAAAGAAGGGGTGAAAGGAAGGGAGTATATAAAGGAGAAAGTAAGAAAGGAGAAATGAAAGACGAAAGAAAGAAAGAAAGAGTATAATTAAAGGAGAAAGAAAGAAAAAAGAGAGAAGAAAAGAAAGAAAAGAAAGCAATTAAGAACGAAAGACAGGAAGGAAAACAAAAAGAAAAAAAAAGAAAGCAAGGAAAAAAGGAAGTGCGTATATAAACAAGAAAGTACGACAAAGAAAAGAGAAAGAAAGTAAAAAGAAAGAAAGAAAGAAAGAAAGAAAGAAAGAAAGAAAGAGGAGAAATAAATGAAAAAGAAAGAAAAACGAAAGAAAGAAGGAAAGGAAGGAAGTTGGTATATAAAGGAGAAAGAACGACAAAGAAAGAAAGAAAGAAAGAAAGAAAGAAAGAAAGATTATGGAGAGACGGAATTCCTAAAGGGAGAAGGAAATGAAAATTTACTTGAAAGAATTTGTCTTGAATTTAAACCAGAAAAAAAAACGGTGAGCGTAGTGTCAATCTGATCTAGGGTGACTGTCAATCAAAATCAAGGTTATACGTCTTACGTGATCTCAATGGCGTGTCATCAGGCAACAAGATGGCGAAACACTTCCCTCTCCACCAGATCCTGTTAGCCTCGTTTGCCAAAAAGCCCGGGAGGCAGTGGGAGTGTCTGCATAAATGTAAGTTTGTATATCTATATATGTAAGTGTTCGCTGGCGCAACTCTTTGCCGCCACCCCAAATCTAGATTCGGGCGGTTTTTGCCGGCCAATTCTACATTTCTGCCAGTGCTTTTCAAAGACTGAGAACAACACAGAGACAAGCTAAATGCAACAACGAACCTCACCCTTCTCCTTGAAATAAAGTTAGACCCCTTAAGAAAGTAGGCACTACCACTGATATGCTAAAAAAAAAAAAAAAAAATAGCATAGCATAATGAAAAAGACGCCAAAACTTGACGAAAACAAAATTTTATCGTTTAAACGTTTATGTTATTATTAAGAGGAAAGACCAAAGTTTTTTTTAATTATTTAAAAAAAAAATTCTTTCTTTTTAGAACATTCTAAATTTTGATTAAAAAAAAACCTTGTTTGTCTTTGTATCAGCTGAACTAGTTAAATAACATAGACAGATAAAAATAATTGTCGGAGGTCAATGAAACTTTCAGGAACTATTCACAGATGATCGAAATTATTATAAATATGTTTTTTTTTTTTTTTTGATTAAAGTCATGGCAGAAATATTTTGTATATTTATTACCCCCACCCCATAAGTAATTTTATTAAAACTCTGGAAATTCGATCGAATACAGTTTAGTGATTACAATAGTTAAAAGCACAAGGCTTTTAGGAATGCAAATCATGATTTTTTTTTTATTGGACCCCGCCCCCTACCTGAAAATCAGCTCTAAATTGTAACATACAAAACTCAATAAAACAAAGATATTTAATTCCAAATGCTTTTATTTGCTTTTAGTTGTTTTTATGAATATGGACAATATTTTCTGAAAGCAATAATTTTTTTCGATGAAAAATGAATTTTTAATACAATTATTTGTTATTTCTTTAATTATAATAGATTTTTACATTTAAGTTGTTAAAATATTATTGAAAATTAGTTAAAAGCCGCATCCGCTTTCTTAAGTGTCCTTATGAGATAGATCTTTTTTTTAGCGCGTTGTAAATTGTATCGTTTTGACTAATCAGAATACAATTATGTTGCATTATTTGAGTTAAGCATTGTTCTCCGCTGTTAAGGCCTTTACTTTTGCTAAACACATATGGAGAAGTTAATTTGATTTTTCAATTTCAACTGAAAAGGGTACCTACAATGATCAGTATCATCTTATGAAATTTATATGATCTTATTTTTATATTAATCTCAGTTATGACATTTTTCCATGAGTGAAATATCAAAATTAATAATAAAATGAATGGAAATACAAATAACACAGTAAAATGTAATAAATGTACATAAAATTATAGTATTTTATGTACACTTCTGATAAAATTTCATAAGAAAGGTACCTATAAATTAATTAGATACCTTTCTTATGAAATATGAAATTGTATCTCATTCTTAAGTCTTATTTTTTAATTTCTTTATAATATATTTTCCATAAAGCATCGTAAACGTAAAGGTGAAAGCTAAATACAATAAAAAATTAGAGCGTTGAAAGTTTTCCTTAAAAATAACGAGGTAAATAATTTGTTCACTTAAATGTAAATAATTTCACTTTTCTCCTTCCGTAGAAGTAATTATCCTCACGTATCCTATCTAAACGTCATGAAAATGTCTTTCGTCAGCTGTCAAGTGACGTGAAAGGTTATGTCCTGCTTTATTTTCAAGTTACATCTTTACGGCGCAGAAGCTAAGTTAGGCTTGGTTCAAAATATTTTAAATAAACATTATAATTTCTGATTTTCTTAAAATAAGTTTTGAAAAAAATTATCATTGAATTTCAAAAGAATTTCTAAATGAGATTTTCATTTTTTTTAAAATAGAAAAAATGGGTTGCCATGATTGATTATCTGCCAAATTTGATGACTCAAAAACCAAAAACCAAAGAAAACAAAAAAAAAACAAGATTTTTAACGAAAATTTCGGGCGTGCTAGGAACGATTAAACAATTTAAAAAATTACCATAAAAATACTTTGATCTTTCCTCTTAATAATAACATGAACATTTAGACGATAAAATTTTGTTTTCGTCCTGTTTGGCGTCTTTTTCATCATGCTATGCTCTTTTTTGGCGATCTCGTGGAGTTACCTACATTAGCTAAAAGCAGAACACCTTGGAAAATTTCAATCATAAATTTATTTTCGTAAAACAGGACCTTCAATTACCGAAAATCAGTTATGTGCCATGCGTGATACACACCTAGGCTATCAAGTATCTTTCAATACATAACTGACGAGGCAGGTTTTTCTTGCAGTAGGTTGCCATTTCTTTCTGCGGTTGCCATCTAAGGCTATAGAATACGGTCTGTCCTGCTATTTACCCATAGATGGGGGGAGAAGAAGAGGATTCATACCTTTCCCAAGGGTATTAGCACGTAAGTGAATGTAATGGATTCGACTGGAATTCGAACTCGGCTCTCCGATTCCTCAATCTGAGTCGCTATCATGTACTCCACCGTATACAAAAAATGAATTAAAACTAACACATTATTTAATTAGAAAAGCTTTAAATTGCTTTTATAAATAAGATCTATTAAAGACACTAGTGTGTTAAGAAAAACAAAATTTTTCGATGAATAATGAATTTTTACAAGAATTGTTTTCATTTTTTTTAATTTAAATTATGAAATTTTATAAAGTTTTACATCTTTTAAAATTCTGTCTTACTTTATAGAGACTAAGGGATATTGTTATTAGTAAAACATATATTTACTAATCATAAATAGAAAAGCTAAGTACAATTCAGCGACCACCAATATTTTAAAAAGAATTTTTAAATTATTTTTTTTAGTATCTGTCTGTATCTCTGAAATGAGGTATTATGTACACTATTTACATTATTCGGACTATTGTCCTCATCTTTGTTACCATATTTATTACAACGTTTCGGCCCTTCAGTATCTGCCTATATTTCTGAGATGAAATATTATGTACACTATTTACATTATTCGGAATATTGTCCTCATCTTTGTTGCCATATTTATTACAATGTTTCGGCCCTTCAGTATCTGTCGATATTTCTGAGATGAGGTATTATGTACACTATTTACATTATTCGGACTATTGTCCTCATCTTTGTTGCCATATTTATTACAATGTTTCAGCCCTTCAGTATCTGTCGATATTCCTGAGATGTGGTATTATGTACACTATTTACATTATTCGGACTATTGTCCTCATCTTTGTCGCCATATTTATTACAATGTTTCAGCCCTTCAGTATCTGTCGATATTCCTGAGATGAGGTATTATGTACACTATTTACATTATTCGGACTATTGTCCTCATCTTTGTTGCCATATTTTTTACAATATTTCGGCCCTTCAGTATCTGTCAATATTTCTGAGATGAGGTATTATGTACACTATTTACATTATTAGGACTATTGTCCTCATCTTTGCCGCCATACAACCTTTCGGCCGTTGTACGCTCCGGCCTTCTTCAGGTGGTTGGAATGTCTAACTGAACCCTTTTATTTCGCTCATTAGTGTAGACTGTTCTAGTTGCATGTGCCATGTTTAATGGATGTCAGTTATCTCCTGTTAATTATGTGTCCTCCAGGACTCATGACACAGTGGATGAAGTTGTTTGTTTGTTTGAGTTTTATGGCATATCAACCACTGTGGGTTATTTAATGCCAAATCCAGTTTATATGAATCTTAAATGCCTGTTTTGTATGGAATAAAAAACGTATAGCTGGCAACATTACTTCTTACAAAAAACGTATAGCTGGTAACATCGTTTCAAAAACTTATAGCTGGCAACATTATTTTTAACCAAAAATGTATAACTGGCAACATCGTTTCAGAAACGTATAGCTGGTAACATTGTTGTTTCAAAAACGTATAGCTGGCAACATTATGGTTCCAAAAACGGATAGCTGGCAACATTATTGTTTCAAAAACGTATAGCTGGCAACATTATTCTTTTACAAAAAACTTATATAGGGCAACATTATTATTTCAAAAACGGATAGCTGGCAACATTGTTGTTTCAAAAACGCATAGCTGGCAACATTATTTTTCCGAAAAAATTATCTGAGGCCTTGCTGTTGGATGTAGTTTATCGCCGTACCCAGGACACAGATGTAGTTTATCGTCATACCCAGGACGTGGATGAAGTTGAAGAGGGGGAATTTAACATTAGATTATGGGAAATATTTTCTTAAATTTTTAAGATCACTACGTAGTTAAAAATTATATAAAAAAGGCACTCTCGTTATTTTCTTCAAGTAAATTTTACAGATATGACCACCGTAGATAAACTTCTGTTTGTCATTCAAGCTATCAACACATAAAATAAACAGCTACTGCCGTGGAACGGTGCCATAGCCTGTTCGACTGTCTAACTTTCTGCCTTGAACAGAGGAAGCCGGAAGAGAATTTGCCGAAGGGCAAAGTTTCGCCCGGGGAGGTAGACAGATCCTGAACTTGTTTATACGGCTTCTAAGGGAATATTTTTGGCCGAGCCTACGGGCTCGAAGAACCCACGGTAAACTCGGCCTTGTGTTACGTACATTTCTCGTGGTGGTTGTAGGCGGGGGGGGGGTCTGTTAAATATTAACAGCTATTGGCGTGTTAAAAAATTATTTTCTGCAATATTTTAAATATAAGTAAAAAATATTTGTTCAAATCAGATTAATTAAACTTTAGATTTGCTAGTATTCCTCAAATAAAGTTTCAGAAAAGTATACTTTATTTTTGAAAGATTTTTTAATAAAGAGAATTGCATTGTGATGACAGATGTCTAAAATGGCGCTGACATCAGCAATGTTTAGCAATTTAAAAAAAAAACTCCTTCCAGTCTATTTAAATTAGTTTTGAAATACAGCAAAGAATTTTGCTGACTGGAAATCTTAAATTTAATCTTTTAGTTTGAAGTTAAGACTAGAATAAAAGATTTAAAAAAGATTTTTCTTTTTCAAAAATTCATTTTAAACCTTGGGTATCGCGAATCTGTGGAGGTAACCGCACTAAAGATCGATTTAATTACATGAACTTGCAAATATTGCTTCTTAAAAGAAGTCGCGTTCGAACGCTGGTAAAAGAATGCTGATTTTCAAAGCAGCACAATCAAATTTGCATTCGCATATAAATTAGTTCAGTTATCTCTTTCCAAGCACCGTCTCCCTACAAAACGTGAACGGTCATGACTCTTCACAATTTCCTATCCTTTGTAGCACGAATATTTGTCCCCTAACGTTAAAGCTTATTGAACCGTCACACACGATTCGTTTTTCAACGTGTATCAATCGTAGATAAACTGTCTCCTTGCGCAGCGCCCTCAACAGAATCATCAGAAAGTGCCAGTGTTGACAGCTAACCGCTTTCGGGGCTCCACTCCGGGTTTTCTGACTTTTCCGTGTTTATCTGCATGTGACTGCAAGGCAACAGAGGTTTAAAACCAGGGATATACTTCCCCTAGTTGGTCTGCCTTCGTGGACTGTCGTGTTTCGTCTACCCGAACAGCTGGTTATGAGGCGCCAGTTTTCGCCTTTGCCCATTCTCCGGCTTAGTTGTCAGAGGCTATTTTCAGACGGATGCCACGGAATCATTTTATAGACTGTGGGAGCTTTGTTCCCACTATTATCACCGGCTATAACAACCTTTAATCCGTAACTGAAAAATATAATTATATATATTATTATAAAACCCAGGTTGTGTGTGTGTGTGTCTGTACGTTTATATATTGGATCTGATTTCCTACATTTTTCAACCGATTTCAACAAAACATTTACAGGACTACGTAAAATTACCTTGCGTTGGTTCTGACAGCGCCAAAAATTGGAAAAACACAATTGTTTTTGCACGAAATGAATTTAAAAACACGATTAAGAGGCATCACGAGAATGAAAGGGGTACAACTCATATCGAGTTATACTTTTTATAAAACCCAGGTTGTTTGTGTGTGTGTGTGTGTGTTCGTTTATATATAGGATCGGATTTCCTACATTTTTCAACCGATTTCAACAAAACTTCACTTTTTTTTTTGGCAGGTAGTGTTTCTTATTGTCTTGCACACTTTTTTCTTTATTTTTACATTCAGAATGCTTTAAAAATTCCATTTACAAGACAATTGTTTATAATAAAATTCTATTCAATCGGTAGACTCATAACGGTTGAAAACAATGTTTTTGTTTGAGTTTGGGTTTGGGTTTGACCAATTCGTAAAAAAACAAAAAACAAAAAAAAAAAATTAAGACATGTGTGTCCGTCAACCTTAAACAATAATCTTTGTCGATTTTATTTTTCAGTTTTTATGATGGTCGATACTTGATCTATCTCTTACTGTTACATCCCCGGGCAACGCCAGGCTCTACTGCTAGTTATTGCTATCACGCCGAGAAATGACACTGACCAAGACTTTAATACAGAGTTTCTTTTTATCTCTCCACTATTAGCGACGCCACGCGGTAGGAGACATTATTTATCTATAAGTCTGACCTCGGAGTTTGGGTCTAATCAATTTTTGAAACTATTTCATTTATAATTAACCTGTACTTTTCTTTTCTATTATATTTAATGGCATAGGCGGTCATGGCTCTCCACAGGTTACTTTCCTTTGTTCGCGATAAAATGCAACTTCTTAAAGGTGTTTCCCGTTGCCTTCTCTACGGTTTGTAATTTTCTTTCTTCTATATTGGTTACCGTTCAAAGCTATAGAGCGTAATCTACACGGCTATATTAACAAATAGGGGTGGGAAGACGGATTCATAACTATCCCAAGTGAATTTGTGTGAAAGTAAATGCAATAGACACGCCAGGAATTTGAAATCGGCTCGCCGGTTACTTTTTATAATAGTTACACCACCCGCACATCCTAACTGGCATTATGTGATCCATGTTTGGATCTGGGTAAAAAAATAAAAAAAAACCCCTCAAATTCTGATTTTTAGGTAAGGCAAGAAATCTCCAATAGAAAAATTGGCGCTAGACGATCTTTCCAAACATTATTTATACGTGGGCTTGAATCGGATTAAAAGTACAACTCGTTCTGTATGTGTCTATATTTCTGAGATAAGGTATTATGTACATTATTTATATTATCCGGACTATTGTTCTCATTTTTGTCGCCATATTTATTACAACGTTTCGGCCGTTGTACGCTCCGGCCTTCTTCAGGTGGTTGGAATGTCGAACTGAACCCTTTATTTCGTTCATTGGGGTAGACTGTTCTAGTTCCACGTGCCATGTCTAATGGATGTCAGTTATCAATCTCCTGTTAATTCCCCTCTCCAAGTTCTCCACTACCTTAACTGGGTATTGAACTCACACTCTTTGGGTCTTGTCAATGGATCTAACCAACGCCTTTATCCACTGTGCCATGTGTCCTTGAGGACACATAATTAACAGGAGATAACTGATAACTGACATCCATTAAACATAGCACATGGAACTATAAGAGTCTACCCCAGCGAGCGAAATAAAGGGTTCAGTTCGACATTCCAGCCACCTGAAGAAGGCCGGAGCGTACAACGGTCGAAACGTTGTGATAAATATAGCAACAGAGATGAGGATGATTGTCCGAACGATGTAAATAGTGTAATTTTTCCTTGTTTATACTATTTAAAATGTTCCAACTGTTGTCCTCATTTTTATTGCTATATTGACGTGATTGGAATTCCGAACTGAAGCCTTCATTTTGTCTTCTGGGTAGAGTGTTCTATTTCCACGTGCCATGACTCTTCTGTAACATGAAGGGAAAGAGAAAAATCAGATGAGCTGACTACATATGGGGGTGGGGAAGGGAGATCGTCATTCCCTTGTGGGATGAGGTTGAGACAACAGACAGAACATCATTGGAAAATACAAAATCTTAACGACTCAGCACATATGATAGGACTCAAAAATAGGAGATTTTTGAGTCCTATCATATGTGCTGAGTCGTTAATGCCGACCAAGCATAGAAATGAATACAATATGGGAACCAGTAATAAGGAGTGCCAGAGAAAAGCAATAATAACAACATAAATTGCAATATGAGCTCTAGTTAAAAAAAATATTATTACTGAGACATTAAGCCGATGAATCCCCAAAATTCATACACTGATAGCCCCAAGGACACATGGCCCAGTGGATAAAAGCGTTGGTTGGGTCCAGTGACCCGAAGAGATGTGAGTTCAATACCTGGTAAACAAAAACTTGGAAAGTTCAGTTAAACGAGACGTCTGGAAAAGGCACGTGGAACTAGAAAAATCTACCCCCTGTTCGAAATTCCAATCACCTGAAGGATGCCGGAGTGTACAACGGCCGAAACGTCGTGAATATGGCCATAAGGATGAGGACAACAGCCCGAACAATGTAAATAATTAAAATGCCTCATCTCAGAAATAGAAACCTATAGTTTTTCCTTATTAAAATTTAAAGAGTACCCCGGAGTTAAAAAGACCGAGAAACATTGCTTTTAGCTGTGAGGAAAGTAAATATAGTGTTTTTTTATTGAAATATATGTGACATAGTTTAGTTGATTTTTGGTATGTGTCTGTGTGTGTGTGTATATATATATATATATATATATATATATATATGAATATATATATATATGAATATATGAATATATATATATATATGAATATATATATATATATATGAATATATATATTTATATATATATATATATATATGAATATATATATATATATGAATATATATATATATATATATATGAATATATATATTTATATATATGAATATATATATATATATATGAATGTATATATATATATGAATATATATATATATATATATATATATATATGAATATATATATTTATATATATGAATATATATATTTATATATATGAATATATATATATATATGAATGTATATATATATATATGAATATATATATAAATATATATATATGAATATATATATATATATATGAATATATATATATATATGAATGTATATATATATATATGAATATATATATATATATATGAATATATATATATATATGAATATATATATATATATATGAATGAATATATATATATATATATATATATGAATGTATATATATATATGAATATATATATATATATGAATATATATATATGAATATATATATATATATGAATATATATATATATATATGAATATATATATATGAATATATATATATATGAATATATATATATATATGAATATATATATATATATGAATATATATATATATGAATATATATATATATGAATATATATATATATGAATATATATATATATATGAATATATATATATATATATGAATATATATATATATATGAATATATATATATATATGAATATATATATATATATATATATATATATATATATATATATATATATATATATTCATACATGTTTCATTAAATAATATAGACAAGTGTTGTCTATTTTATGTCAATTCTTTTCATAATGCCTGATAAGCTTTAATAAAATTATTATTAAACAAAGAAAGAAAATCACAATATTGATACATATTTTTTAATCCAATCTAAGCTTTCGGCTTACATAAGCCATTATCAAAGATGACAATTATAGTACAATATATTAAGCAATACACGGACGAATTTACTATACAAGGTCGAATTTACTGTCTTTAAACTTCAATCTTCCATGAATCTGTGAAAATTCGGACATTCAGGCCAGTAAATGTTGTTTGATACTGTTTATTATAAAACATAGCATTTACTTAAGTATTTGTATCTATAAAAAGAATGTATAAAAATAAGAATGTCATAAAATAATTGTCGGACTTTGTCCATTTCATAATATATATATATATATATATATATATATATATATATATATATATATATATATTACAATGAATCATTCATACAAAAAGTAAATTAGTGAAGTTAATGATATAAAATGATATTCGCATTATATTTATGTAACAATCAACAACAAATAGCAAAGTAATAAAGTTAACGACAAACACGATAAAATACTGCATTCGGCTCCACAATTATTTCCACTCAATATCGCTGAGAATAATTTGAAACGTAACCGCTACCGCCCACCCCATAACCGTTAGAACAATATACTTATCCATAATGCATCACTGGCCAACATCTGTCAATAAAATAGTCTAGTCAAAACACAACGCACATGACCTGACGATTAAGAATGAAAGACTGTTGCCGCAATCTTCAGTTGTGTGTGTGTGTGTGTGTGTGTGTGTGTGTGTGTGTGTGTGTGTGTGTGTGTGTGTATATATATATATATATATATATATATATATATATATATATATATATATATATATATATAAAAAAAAATAAAAATAAAAAAAAATAATTAAATAATTTATTGAATCAAGAAGAAACCTCAACATAATGCAGAAAGCACTGGACGGCCGTTTCCTCCTATATTTACACTACCGAGAATTGAAACCCGATCAGTACGTTATCAGGCAAACGTCATACCAACGGGCCAGACTCCATATGATATTGAGCACTTTCCCGTAAGTACCGTGCATATATAATATATATAAAAAATTGCATATATATATATATATGCATACACATTTCACACACACACACACACACACACATATATATATTGTAATCCACAGGCAAACTGTTTCGCTGTATCGCAGATCTTCAGTGGGGCTAGACGTCCGATTTTTTTAAAACGGGATCGAACGACGACCGATATGTCACCAGTCAGAGATCCTACTCCTAGGCTATCGTGGCACGGCAGAGAGAAAGGGAAATTTTAGCAGTTTTTTTTTTTTATACGAAATACGCCAGTGGCCAGAAGAACTCAATTCGTACTTGAAGACTGATGCATTAGTAGCAGCAGCCAGTGGCCCAGAGACCCCAATTCAGTTGAAGATGTGAGGCCATCTAGAAGATTGCTAGAAGATTGCTTTCAATCAAGGAACAAGATAGCGCTGATTAGTGTTGAACTCAGTGTTCACTTTTATATTTACAAAACCTCTATATCTAATATTTAGCATTATTTATCCATAAATATAGCATACCTTAAAACATTATCCACATTTCTCTCTCCCTCTCTCTCTCTCTCTCTATATATATATATATATATATATATAATTATTTATTTAAAAATATGATTCCAACTCGCTACATAAGAGGTCTCATGTTTCAAAACAAGAGCCGAAAACTTCAAAATAATATTTGAATTAACTTGAGTTAAAGTAGGCTCTATTCCATCTTCAAGCGAAATTTTTTTTTTAATTATATTTATGCTCTACTTTCGTATCGAGCACTATTTTTTAAAAATAATAACAAAAATACTAAGGAACTTTGGATTATTTACCAAACCAGTTTCTTTCCTATTTTCTACAATATTTTCATATATATATATATATATATATATATATATATATATATATATATATATATATATATACCGGATGCGATGGGTAAATTGTCGGCATTTTATTTTTTTATTTCGCGCATGCGCGTTGTTTATTTTTGATTTTGTCGACAGTATAGAATAGTAGGGTCAGTTGGGCACTGTGAGAACAAGCGCACCATGACGCGATTCATTGCACGAGAAATTTGGGAACGGCATGCTGTACTGCTTGGCATTCGTGCCGGGAGTTCCAATATGAACATTTCAGAGTACTTGGGTGTCAATCTGAGGACGGAGATATACCGAGAGGGATGAAAACCAAATATCCAGTCAACATCATCTGCTGATGGCGGCGTTATACCTCCGTTCATCTTCCCACAGAGCATCACACTGAACATGGAGGCCTACATCAAGTGCTTTCAGGAGATATGCTGCCCTGGGTCAAGAGTGGGGTGCTGGAAGATCCTATGTCTGGCACCATGCCACACAAGCAGGAGAACCCAGTCATGGCTGTCAGACAATTTCTGCGTCTACATCACCCTTTACATCTAGCCACCTAACTCCCCCAGACTGCAACCCCACCTTGATTATTATGCGTGGGGCGCAGTTAAGCGAGTGTCCAAGAAAAATCTTTGTAACATCAAAGATAAACTGAAGACAAGTACTATGGCTGCATTCACCAACTTAAACAAGAAAACCATCCAGAAGAGTTGCAGGAGATTCCGAAGTTGTCTGGAGGCCGTGGTTGAAGCCAATGTCTATTTTATTGAATAAACTTACTCTTTAGTATTTCAAGGTATTTTTGTGTAATTTCGGTAAATATATCTGTTAAAATGAGATGTCAGCGTTATTTTCAGTTTTCGCCATTTAGACGACATCGCAACCTCTGAGTGTTTGTGTGTGCGTGTGTGAAATTTCAGATACAATATATCTGTAAAAGGACAATATGAGTAAAGACAAAAGGAAAACTTATGTTATACGACGCGTTTCGTCCTCCGAGGGTACTTCATAGAGAAATTTGAGCAATATCTTTATTATTTCATCCACATTGCTAAAAGAAAAGCATCCCAAATATATAATGCCGAAAACGATAATGACATTATTAAGAACAATGACAATAAAAAAAACAGACGTATAAAACTACCTACTATCTCCATAACATATCTTTTAATCGGTGTCACCCCAAGCAAAGCAGTACAGCTGCTAGCATACAAGGGCTTACAGGATTTGGAGGAGGAATTAGGAACGGGAAATATTAGTACTAAGTAGAAAGAGAAAATAGTCGTCAGGATGACAGTAGATAGTGATTAATATTGGATTTAAATTCTTGCAGATTAAAGTTGGCTGGGAAGCATGGAGCCGGAAGGGAGTTCCACAAGCGTGAAGTGCAAGAGAAGAAACTGTTAGCATAGAAATTACGGCTACATCTAGCCAGCTCAACTGTAAATTGAAGCGATCTCGTCGCCAGTCTAGCATTGCGCTCAAATCCATACAGACTAATAGGTGCCATAACAAAGTGCGATATTTATTTGTAAATATTTACAAAATGTGGCACATGGCCAAAAATAAGGAACGGAGAAAATTACGGTCTTGTTCTGTCTTAACTTTAGACTTAACTAGCCACAAACACTGATCCAAACATACCACAATATTCCTAACACCAAAACAACGCATTCTTACTTACCTTTCTTACTACATTCACCATAATACCTCCTTGTCTCTATGAAAATCCTATCTAGTCCCTCTATGTACAATTCGTTGTCTGTGGTCGGTAGGGGAATAAAACAACAATTTGAAAACTATCACCAATGTGTATTTACAATATGAAAACTAAAACTATTTACAAGAAACCAAATAAAATAATGTTAGTCATAACCCCCCACCACCGACACACATAAACAATCCTTAAATGTGACAGAAACACCAGTTAACTGGACGAAATCAACGCGGGACTCTAATAATATAAAACATTCATTCATTCTATGTACTCTTTCAAACACACACTCATTCAAGCACGAAATACACACCCGAAACGAAAAGCGCCCCGCATCCACCAGAGAACTGACATCACTGACCACCTAACGAGGGAGGGGATGGAGAATTAAACTAAAGAAAAATAGGGACAGAAATAAAAGGCGCCAATGTGCAAAGAGCGATATTTATTCTGCTATGTAGAGAAATGTTGCATAAGGCCAAAATGGGAAACAGGGGAAAAGGACAGTCTTTTTCTGTCTTAACGTTAAATTTAGCTAGCCACAAACACTGACCGAAACATGCCACAATATTCCTAACACCAAAACAACGCAATCTTACTTATATTTCTTACTACATTCACCATAATACCACTATGTCTCTATGAAAATCCTATCTAGTCCCTATATGTATAATTCGTTGTCTGTGGTGGGAGGAGAAAAAAAACAACAATTTAAAAACTAATCCCAGTGCATACAAATCTATTTACAAATAGACTAAACAAAATAATGTTAGTAATAATCGACTTTCCAATCCTTAAATGTGGCAGAAACATCAGTTAACTGGACGAAATCAACGCGGGACTTTAATAATATAAAACATTCATTCATTCTATGTACTCACTCAAACGCACACTCATTTAGACACAACAACAAATACAAAAAACACATCCGAAACGAAAGGCGCCCCGCATCCACCAGAGAACTGACATCACTTACCACCTGGCGAGAGAGGGATGGAGAATTAAACCAAAAAAAGAAGGGGACAGAAATAAAAGGGGCCAACGAGAATACACACCATAGCTAAGAGCTCATCCGAATAATTACCATGAAAGGATTTATAGAAAAGACACAGAGAGGCAACCTTATGGTGGTGGGAAAGTGACTGCAGCTGAGCGGACCGATCAGGACCGACAATATTGCTGATTCTTCTTTGGATTTAATCAAGGAGCTCAAGGGAAGATAGTAAGAGAACCGGACCATATGTGACAGCAATATTCTAAGCATGGACGAACGGTAGAGTTATAGATATGTTAGATAGAGTCTGGTGAGTAAAATTGTCTCACCTGATCCAGTGAACCGACTTTCTTGGCAGTTGACCTAGCAATGGATTCTCTATTGTCTTTCTACTTCCTGTCAGCTGAAAATGTTAGCCCAAGCAGGCGCAACGACTCACTTTCCTGGAGGTTACCACATCTTTGATTAAAGATATGACACTAATCAAAATGTATAGATCTTTTTGTTCTTTCCGACATATATTTTTCTCTAAGAAAACGACCAGAAATCTATTTCGCCACACAACTGTAAAAAGAAAAATCTTTCTCTAAACAATCGCTTGTTCTCTGAGAAAATGTCTGTCCTGGGTAAGACGTTAAACTGCATCCGCGTCCTCGGTAAGACGTTAAACTACATCCAGCAGCAAAGCCTCTGATCAGGAGGTTTTGAGAAGCGTGGAACCACCTCTTAATTGCTGGTGTTCCCAGGTCCACCCTGACCCGGGGTGGTAGCACCTGTTAGGGTCCCAGCTATGGGCAAATAGTTAACTATTACCGCCAATACTTTTTTGAAAAAAATTATTACCAGCAATACAATTTTGAAGGAAAAATATTACCAGAAAGATATTTTTGACAAAACAAATTATTACCAGCAATAAAAAATGTTGTCGCCATTAAATAACACATTAGGTAAATATGCCATAAAACAAAATAAATCAAACCAACTATTGTCCTCATCTTTGTCGCCCTATTTGTCACAACGTTTCGGCCGTTGTACGCTTCGGCCTTTTTCAGGTGGTTGGAATTTCGAACTGAACCCTTTATCTCGATCACTGGGGTCCTCAAGGACACATGGCACAGTGGATAAAGGCGTTGGTTAGATCCAGTGACAGACCCAAAGAGTGTGAGTTCAATACCCGGTTAAGACAGTGGAGAATTTTCAGAGGGAAATTAACAGGAGATAACTGATAACTGACATCCATCAAACATGGCACATGAAAATAGAACAGTCTACCCCAGTGATCGAAATAAAGGGTTCAGTTCGAAATTCCAACCACCTGAAAAAGGCCGGAGCGTACAACGGCCGAAACGTTGTGACAAATATGGAGACAAAGATGAAGACAATAGTCCGACTAATGTAAATACTGTACATAATACCTCATCTTAGAAATATAGACAGAAACCAAAACAATTTAATGGTTCCAACATGTTTCTAATTTCTTCGAATTATTATTTCTTTTCCTATAAATGATGACAAACATTCAGCTAACACAACACATGAAAAGGCCCGCTGTAATCGTTGTCTTAACGGCAAAGCATGAAAGTATTTATAAAAAAAAAGGCACAGAGATGCAATCTTATGGCGGTGGGCAAGTGGCTGAAGCCGAGTCGCCAGATCAGGACCAATAAAATTGCTGATTATTCTTTGGAGCTTATCAAGGAACTCTACTATACAAAACAATTTATCCAATCTTAACGCTATCAAAATTTATTACAGCCACATCCAACCATGATGGATATAATCAGAATTTAACTGTTTTTTTTTTTAATTATTTAAAAAATTTTCAATAACAATAGCAATAAAGTAGATTTTGGCAGACATATTACCACCTACTGACTCCTTAACATCTTTTATCCAAAACAATTCATCCAATCTTAAAAATATCAAAATAATTATAACTACACCGAAAACTATGATGGATATGACCAGGAAAAAAAATACCCATTACAATAACAATTCTGAAGCAGGTATATATAAAATGAAACTGTCACAACTGCTCGTCACAATACATTGGGGAAACTTGAAGAAAATATAGGGAAGAAAACGAGGACTTACTTACCAAAAAAAAAAAAAAAAAAAATGGCACGTATTCCGCATGACATACTGAAGACGAAATATTTAAATTAAAAAACAAGCCCGTCCCAGGAGTCGCTTTAAAAGTATTTTGATATGCAAAAATTGGGCGTCCTCTCCCAGTTGTCGACGAATGGAAAAAATGCTCGGCGATAAAGAGCAGTTAGTGTTCTCAAATCGAGAACGAAAATTGGTATATATTGGCTACCGCTTTCGTCGGAGAGTGAGTTATTTTTCTGACTGGTTACGTCCATTGGGATTTGTAAGATAGTACCTGCGAATCGAGTTTTCGGCGTTTCTTTCTGCCCCGGATATTCGAGTCTGAACTTACAGTGGTTTGTTCTCTGCGTTGTGGAAGTAATCTGCGACAAACATTTCCTTTGCAATCCCAAAACGCTTACAGAAAATTAAAACAAAACAAAAAAAAAACGTGTCTATGAACACACGGGGGATCTTATTCCCAAGAATGTGTTAATTGAAATAAATTCAACTACGAATTTGATCTAAAAAATGATACACTTACTAAAAGAGAAAAAGTAACTCATTTACATGGAAAATTATCAAGAGTGCCGCTATTTAATTTTACCAAAATATAAATCTACGTACGAGATGTTTTCAAAGACCTCCATTCCTGAAAGACTGACTTTAAGCCCAAGACAACATACTGTGAAAATATAAAAAAAAAGAAAAAGAAAAGAAAACTGTTAAATACGTAACCACCTGCTATTAAAAAAAACGAAACAAGACAAATTAATCCCAAACTAAAATAATTTAAATGCTAATTTACATTAAAAAAGATTCAAGAAAATCATTTCCTCTCTAACGTTTATTAGACATTAGATTTTGTCATTTGTTTTCCTCCATAGCTTGCCTAGACATTTCGGCTAACCTGATGAATATTTATAAGCGTTCTTAACATTTTGCTCTTGTATACAAATAGTTGTTGCAAAAATAAATCCCTGCATTTTCCCTGATAAAGTCCACCAGAGGACGAAACGCATCGGCTAATATTAGTTTTCCTTTTGGCTTTATTCATATATATATATATATATATATATATATATATATATATATATATATATATATAAGTTTAATTAAAAAATATACAACCTTAAGGGCCCATTGATTATATTTTACAAAATATAATATATAATCAATGGACGATGAAGGCTGTCTGTATTTTAATTAAACTAATATTCGCTCTGTATCTACATTGAGCTCTCTTGATTACACTGTCTTTGGGATTATCCATACGGATTACTAAACATTTTATCAGCTACCTATAATGAGCTCTCCAGTCGGTTTCGACGTATGAGGATCTGGCAACTTAACCAATTGATTAAGTTATGGATTTTGTGCGATAATCCTACGTGGCACTTAAGACCCGCTAGTGATTTACAAAGGAGGCTGCATATGGAGTATGAGTCAGGATTGTGCGATAAGATCACTGTTAGATTGGCTGACCTTTTTGATCTTGCTCTCGCTTCTTGAAGACGATTTAGACGCGCAGATTGAAAACTGCTGTCCACTAAAACACGTTGATCTACACTCTACCCGCTCCAAAGCTAAGCGCTAGAGGGTGTTATTAGGTATATTGACAGCTGACAAGTTGCTCTTCTGCTTGTCTGAGCCACATTTCTGTAGCCCTGATCTAACTGGCTGTACATTAGGATTTGGGGTATCCTGTCATCAGGCATTCTCAAGACATGACCAATCTACCACAACTGAGGATGTATGAAGAAAGTCTCGATTCCTCCAATATTACGTGTTGAACAGGTGTACGTTAGATATCCTATCTTGAAGGTTAACTCCACAGATGGCACGCAGACAGCTCTTGTGGAACAACCATCCTCAGGCATGGAAATTAATTTATTTTTAGTTAATCCAGGTAGTAGAGAGACACGAAAGATTAAATGTTAAATCAAAATATTTTTTTTTAGAAATGTGTTATTATTAACGGATAAGAAATTTTAGGGCGTGCATTCGCAACGCTAAGATTGAATTTTTTTAAGTACAAGCAAAATAAAAAAAAAGACTTTATACAACTTGAAGTTATTAAAAACAAGGATCATAACATTCATTGAGAGGTTCGTGGGTTAATGTAATTTTAATAAATTTGTTTGCGAAGATGTTTTTCGCCATTTATATCATTAACTTTACTAATCTACTTTTTGTATGAATGATTCATTGTCACATGAATTGAACTGCACCACATATTTGATATATATATATATATATATATATATATATATATATATATATATATATATATATTTATTGTGAGACCGGAAACTACCTACACAATAGACTCTATATTAAGTAGGCGACATAGCACTCTACAGGAGAGTGACAGAGAGTGATAGAGAGTCTAGTACGACTACCAGTGATGGACACTAACTTATAGTAAGCTCTACTTACACTATCTCTGTAACCTGTTGTTAATATATCTTTCTTACATCTAATCCGTGTTCCGTGTTTTACTTCTGTGGTCCCAAGTTTTTCACCCACATCAATATATATATGTATAATTAAATAATGAAAAGTTTGGCAATCCGTATGGATAATCCCAAAGAGGATATAATCCAGAGAGCTCAATGTCAAATCAGAGCAATTATTAATTTAAATAGAAAACAGACAACCTTAAGGGTCTATTGGTTATAATTTATTTCTCCAGGTACTTGGTTTTTACCTGAGTCATCAGACCATACTTCGGAAGGTGAAAAATGTTTTTATGAATGAGTATATTTTTTATGAATAAATATATATATATATATATATATATATATATAGAGAGAGAGAGAGAGAGAGAGAGAGAGAATGATCTCTCAGGTGTACACAGTTCAACCACGCCTGTAAGTTTTATGACTTATCAGTTGTCAGGTGGTCGGCAGCTGTAATGCGATAATGGGAGCCTTTATACCCCCCAGGAAAGACCGGACGGGAAAAAAAAATATGACGGCGTTCGTGCACCATGCAGAAGCCAACTAGTCCCACCTGGACTGTGGAAGCACGCATCCGGCCAAGACATAAACACATATTGAATCCCACCCGACTAAAACAATATCTTGTCGATACGTCAAAAAGTGCCAAATGCCATAGAGATACTCACGGCAGAGCTTCCAAAAAGAAATAGAAATAAGCAGCTTTTAAAAAGATTCTGCCGAGTATGCACAGCAGAAACAAAGGGCTCAACACCATAAAATATGGTAGGGCTTTTCTAAACAAAGAACCACCTTTAAGGTCCGACCGCTATTATAAGTTTCATGCCTTTAAGCTGTTGTCAGGCAGTGATTTTTCGTTTCGATAATCTCTAATTTCTTCTTCGCTAATCGCTTCCTTTATGATGATGACATTGATGAATAAATTTGCCGCCAACATGCAGGCTCGGAAGCTTTCAGTTTCACCAAAACCTGTTCCCATCATCCATTCCCTTTCGCCGTTGGGCTTTGCAAGAGTTGGTTGCAGGTGAAAGAAAATCAAACGAGAAGAAAGTACCAATGACGTGAATTTGTTTAAGGTGGGCCTCAGCTTGCCAGGAAGTGGCCCACACACTTGATTTCATGAGTTTTCTCTGCAGCTCATGTTGTTCATAATGACGGTCGTCTTGAGTAGAGAATCCAGAGGTTAGCAGTGAATATCTTGAAGACAGTAGGAAAGCGTTTTTCACGTTAGCAGTGGTTATTTTGGTAAAAGGTAGCAGAGCATAGTTCGTCCTTCTGTTTCTCTTCGCCTGACAAGCTGGACTGGACATTCGGGTAGAGTGAACAAAAATGGCCGTCTTTATACACGACGGATTGAATGTTCTACGTCTTCTGATTGGTTAACCTTCTATTGGTGGACTATAAAGTGAGTCAAGCCATTTGAGCTAACTTACTAGTTACATATATACACAAAAAACTGCAACAGCTCATATGGAATGAGTCATGCAGAATCTAGTTATGACACTGCAACGGACTGCCACAGATGGTCATAAATTTAAGTGACGCCTTCTGTAGCATGTCCCTTATGCGTAGCCGTCTTCATCTGCTGGTTCAACCATTGAGCTCTGTTGTAATCATCATCCGCTCGTTCCAGCGTTGATTACTTTGGAGTTTGTCGCACTTAGTCAATACTAAGCCAAACAAGAAGCTAAAACCTGATGGAGGAATTTACGCGATCGCCTGTAATAATTGCTATAAAAAATACATAGGAGAAACCTCAAGGAATCTAAATGAAAGATTGCACGAATACAAAAGGAATGTCTTACAAAATAATACATCAAATGCATTGGTTGCTCACTGTAACGAGACTGACCACGATTTTGTCTTGAAAATGCTAATCTGATCAAAGGAGAAAACAATCTGTTGTAATCATCATCAAGCCGATACACACACACATACACACACACACACACACACACACACATATATATATATATATATTTGATTATATTGTCTTTTATTTTGCGTAGTGTCACCACAAATGTATAAACGCATTTCCGGTGTCGGTTTTTCATTTAATTTAGGTCAGCGATTCAGTAATGAATTATACATCGGAAAATAATTCATATTTATCTGTATCTCACTCATTTAAACCGTCTTTTAAACCCTCTCTTTAAAACTTCTCTCTGTTAAATTTTAATCCCCACCTTCACTTTTAGGCCTTCCTGTTCTTCTCTCGCCTGGTACCCCTCTCTAGAGCTTCCATTTACCTCTCACATTCGTCCCCCACTCTCATGCATACACCCTCACTAAATTTTATTTTTTATTCCCGAAGTTATTTTTTTCCGATTTCTTTTTGAATTTGTAGGTCTGATGAATTGGATCGTAATTTGTCCAAATGCTTGATTTTGCTAAATCTTTTACTTAAAACAGATTTTTTTCCCCAGGAAATTAAACTTCTCAAATCCACAGCCCACTTCTGAGTGCCACCTTCTAAACCTTTTGTTTTGGACCCTGGGGATAGCCAGTATAGCCAGTATCGTCATTGCAAATATCTTTTTTTTTTCTATTTACACGTGTTATCCGTTTTTGTTGCTGTTGAAACGTTATTCGCATGATTTGGCATTGTTATTGGCCAAAAACTTTGTGATTGTGTAGTGCCAGTCTATAGGGTCGAGTGAAGGATTTTGCTCTTTAATGACCGAAAGGATTCATTAGCTTAAAGTCGTTTTAATCACTGCTAGATGCTAGATTAGACGTTTTCTGAACGTGTTGGATGTCATAGATCTGAAGAGACTATTTACAAAGACCGCTTGAATTCTTGGGATATGTAGCTTTTGTAGCAGCTGGTGGTGTTTTTATTTATTTTATTTTTTTTAAGCATTTCACCCCAAGCAAGGCGGGATGCCACTAGTACGCAAGGGGGTTACAGAGTGGGAGCGAGTGTAAAGAGGCATAATGGAGGAAAGGATGAAGAGAAGGACAAGGGATAGTTCAGGGCATCTGGAGATGTCGATTGACATTACATTTGAATGGTTGGAGATTATAGCTACCAGGAAAACAGGAAGAGGAGAGGGAGTTCCACAGGCGAGAGGTGCGAGACATGAAGCTATTGGAGTAGAAGAGACGGCCACATTTAACATTTTCGACAGTGAAAGGGTGGGACCGTGATACCAGCCTAGTAGCACGCTTAAATTCTCGGAGTCTGGGAACTAGCGGAAGTAGCTCGTCGGAGCAGTTACTGTGAAAGTATTTGTAGAAAAGATAGAGGGAGGCGACGGCACGTCTGTGAGAGAGCGACTGAAGACGAGATGTCAGATCAAGACCAACCACATTGCATATCCGTCTCTGGATCTTGTCGAGGACCTTAAGGTGAACAGTGGGGACACCAGACCATATATGGCAGCAGTATTCCATGCTAGGGCGAATGGTTTATTTGTAGATTTGAAGGATGGAACTCGGGCGAGAAAAACTTTTGGGCGCGACACAGGGAACCAACTTTCCTTGCGGTGGTTGAAGCTATTGATTCAATGTAATTATTCGATTGGACAAGTGTAAAACTTCATCTAAGAGCGTGGGGCTATTTCTAGAAGAAAATACATCTGTTTTAAAATTCCACCAATTTCCATACGTAAGCGATCACGGCCCTCCCAAGGATTCCTTTTGTTATCTGCGAATTGCCATGCGTTCTTGGGAAAGATAGTAGGGTGGTTCCCCGTTGTACTTGCGTTAAAAGTTAGACGTGTGTTTGGTTTTGATTTGTCTTAATGTGATTTTTTGTAGCGTTCCATGCAAGGGCGAATGGTTGATTTATAAATTTGAAGGATGGATTCGGGCGCGAAAAACTTTTGGGCGCCACACAGGGATCCAACTTTCCTTGCGGTGGATGAAGGTATTGATTCAATGTAATTATTCCATAGGAAATAAAGAAAGAAAGCAAGGAAGATAGAAAGAAAGAAAGGTAGAAAGAAAGAAAGAAAAAAGAAAGAAAGAAAGAGGAAATGAACAGAAAGAAAGAAAGAAATAAAGAAAGAAAGAAAGAGGAAATGAAAAGAAAGAAAGAAAGAAAGAAAGAGGAAATGAAAAGAAAGAAAGAAAGAAAGAAAGAAAGAAAGAGGAAATTAACAGAAAGAAAGAAAGAAAGAAAGAGGAAATGAGTAAGTAAAACTTAATCTAAGAGCCGGGCGCTATTTCTAGAAGAAAAGACATGTTTTAAAATTCCACTAATGACACACGTAGCGATCACGGCCCTCCCAAGGATTCCTTTTGTTATCTGCGAATTGCCATGCTTTCTTGGGGATGATAGTAGCGTGGTTCCCCGTTGTACTCGCGTCAAAAGTTAGACGTGTGTTTGGTCTTGATCTGTTTTAATGTGATTTTTTTAACGGCATATCAACACCTTATGGGTCATGTAATGCTGAAATTTAATTTTCTTGTGAGCTTTGAAGTAATAAAAATATGATATATGATTAAGGCCTTAATTCATAGGGCACTTCTGATAAGTTCTGATGGCCTTCCCTGCGGTGACATTGAGTTTGTTAGGGTGACACTTTCAAAAAACGGATATCCTTTGGATGTTTTGAACTCCGTTATCCAAGATGTCATCAATAAATTCCATAGGGTTAAGCCGCATTTTGTTGAAAAATGTCCAGTTTATTTGCGTCTTCCCGTACAGAGGGTGAGACTTTATCAAGACGAATTTCGCATATAATAAATAGCTGTTAATATTTGTTACCCGTCATGTTTTCTCTTCCATTCGTAAGGATTGTTGGGATCTTGGGGTACCCTGGTGAACTAGTGAGCCAGCCAAAATGAGCTGACTCATTTTATAGTTCACCAATAGAAGGGTTAACCAATCAGAAGGCTCAAAATATTCAATGCGACGTGTATAAAGGCGGCCATGTTTTTCCCCCGAATATGCACTGCCAGCCTTTGATAACCCGGACGAGACTCCGCGGAAGGGCAGAGTCTCGTTCGGGGAGGTTGACTGCCCCATAATCCGTTTATACGCGTCCGAATAGGGATTTTTTTTTTTTTGGCTGATCCTACGGACTCGGAGATCCCACGTTAATTCTGACCTTGTGCCACATGTAACCCTCGTGCGTGTTGGTGGGGGGGGGGGCTAAATATCACTGCCAGCCTTTGATAACCCGGAAGAGGCTCCGCCGAAGGGCAGAGTCTCGTTCGGGGAGGTTGACTGCCCCTGAATCCGTTTATACGCGTCCGAATAGGGATTTTTTTTTTTGGCCGAGCCTACGGACTCGGAGATCCCACGTTAATCCTGGCCTTGTGCCACATGTAACCCTCGTGTGTGTTGGGGGGGGCTAAATATCACTGCCAGCCTTTGATAACCCGGAAGAGGCTCCGCCGAAGGGCAGAGTCTCGTTCGGGAAGGTTGACCCGTTTATACGCGTTCGAATAGGGATTTTTTTGGCCGAGCCTACGGGCTGGGAGATCCCGCGTTAATCCCGCGTTAATCCCGGCCTTGTGCCACATGTAACCCTCGTGTGTGTGTAGGGGGGGCTAAATATTCACTGCCAGCCTTTGATATCGAAGACTGAAGAATTACGGAACAGCTGCTGCTGGTATTAGCGATATAGTCAGATTCAGTAGAGTGTCTGACTCGTGAGTGTTAATCTTTAACGTTGTTTCATTGAACAGATTACGTACTGCGCTGGGGTCTATATTTAAAGACTATGGCGAACATAATCAACAAGGATGTCCTCCCCCCGACATCATGTTAATTCAGTGATTTATCAATATAAGTGTAGTTGTGGACTCGACTACATAGAGAGGACGTCCCAGCGTTTGGATTCGAGAATAAAACCACATTAACTCCCCCACCCCAGGATTTTCAATCCGGATACCAGGAAAAGCCAACTAACCAATATTTCTGGCTCTTCTATTGCAGAGCATGTAATAAATAGCAGGAATTGCGTTCTTGATTTTAGTGGCGACAGTTTTGCGATTTTATCTAGGTCCCACTCCTCATATCACCTCAAGGTTCTAGTCCTTGGATATCAGATCACGAGGGCCTTCCCCCTATAAACAGAGGGAATGCTTACTGGGTCTGAATGTTATTGGACTCTAGCTTTATTGAAATTCATACTTTTTTCCTTTCACTCGTTATACAGTGCGTCCATAAAGTCCGTGTGTACTTTAAAAAATTATAACTTTATTTGTATTTGCGATAGAAATAATCTGTAAAAAATGTTGTAAAGTTTAATGTACGTAGTTTTAAGTATAGCTAAAATAACTAACGTGATTTCAGGCATTACTGTCAATCAGTTGGCAAATGTTTTCCATGAACTTCAAAATCGTATTAACCTTTGTATTGCTAATGATGGAGGACACGTGGAAACTTAAATAAAATTTCAATAAAACCTTAAAAAATATAGATTTACTTCTTTCTAATCCTTTTTATAAATTATTTCTATCGCAAATACAAATAAAGTTATAAAGTTTTTAAAGTGAACACGAACTTTATGGACACCCTGTATTAATTTAATTTACACGCTTATATATTTTTTATATCCCAGAAAAATAAACTTGATAAGTCCTGGAACGTAACTGGTTGTTCTTTTTTAGCTTATTTTTAAAAATGCCATATAAATTTTGATTTTTCCTAGCTATTGTTAAATTTTGTACCATAAAAATCTTATTTAAATATCCTATTATTCTGTATCTGTCTATATTTCTGTGGGATCAGATTGAGATCATAGACAAGGAACACCATTGGAAAATTCGTAGACTTAAGGAGTCAGCACATATGCTAGGCCATAAAAAATCTCCTGAGCCGACCAAGCATAGAAATGAATACAATATGGGAACCAGACTGCCAGGGAAAAGCAATAATTAAAACAAAAGTTGCGATGTGAGCTCTGGTAAAAAAAATGAAATGATAAGAGCAAAATTGCAATATAAGCACTGGTAAAAATGGTTGCTGAAGACATTAGGTTTATAATACCCAGAAATTCATATCCAGGCACAAGGACACATGGCACAGTGGATAAAGTCGTTGGTTAGATCCAGTGACAGGACCCAAAGAGTGTGAGTTCAATACCCGGTTAAGACAGTGGAGAATTTTCAGAGGGAAATTAACAGGAGATAACTGATAACTGACATTTAAACATGGTTTACTCTGGTGAGCGAAATAAAGGGTTCAGTTCGACATTCCAACCACCTGAAGAAGGTCGAAACGTTGTAATAAATATGGCGACAAAGATGGGGATAATAGTCCGAATAATGTAAATAAAGTGATATTATTCTGCTTTTACAATTGAGCACATGGTAGATAATATTCGGCTTTTCAACATAGTTAAGATGATACCTCTGTCATTAAAACTAGTTTCTAAAAAGGGGAAATACTTATATTTCAACCTCTGTACGCGTACGCGCGTCTGTGTGTGTGTGTGTGTTGACACAAAAATGACAATTGTGTATTAAGTGACTACAGTGACAGTTAATCGTCGTCCTAGTAAATTGTCATTAAATAAGATCAGTTTGACGATGTATTTTGCTATTATAGAAATTTCCCACCGTATTTAGTCTAAAGTTCTTCGTTGGAGTAAATAATTTTACTTTCACGGTTAAAAAAAAGGGCACGACTAGAAGGAAGGGAGGAAAGAAAGAAAGATAGAAAGATTGAAAGAAAGAAAGAAAGAAAGAAAGATAGAAAGAAAGAGGAAATGAACAGAAAGAAAGAAAAAAAGCCCAATGTGAGAAAGAAAGAAAGAAAGAAAGAAAATAATGCCAAAAAGGGAAAAGGAAAGCATATAACCAAAAGTAAGAAAGAAAGAACGAAAAAAAGAAAGAAAGAAAGAAAAGATAGAAAGAAAGAAAGAAAGAAATGAAAGAAAGAAAGAAAGAAATGAAAGAAAGAAAGAAAGAAATGAAAGAAAGAAAGAAAGAAAGAAATGAAAGAAAGACTGAATGGAAGAAGATGATGTCAAGAAGAGAAAAGAAGAGGGAATAAGCAAAAGCACATCAAAAAAATGAAAGAAAGAAGAAGAAGAAAGAAAGAAAGAAGGCGAAAGAATGATGCCAAGAAGAGAAAGGGAGAGAGAGCAAAAGAAAGAAAGAAATGAAAGAAAGAAAGAAATGAAAGAAAGAAATGAAAAAAAGAAAGAAAGAAAAAAGGAAAGAAAAAAAGAAAGAAAAAAAGGAAAGAAAGAAAATGTTGACAGAATAATGAAAAGAACAGCCGATAACGAAAAGAAAGAAATAAAGACAGAAAAAAGAAAATGGTGAAAGAAAGGAAAAGACGTTCAAATAAAAAAGAAAAAAACAAGAAAAAATTGATGCCAAGAAAGGGAAAGAAAATGAAATAATCAAAAGAAAGAAAGAAAGGAAACCACAAAACAATAAAGAAAGAAAATGATGAGAAGAAGTGTAAAGATGGGCAAATAACCAAAAGAGAGATAGAGAGAGAGAGAGAGAGAGAGAGAGAGAAAATAGACATAATGATGACGAGAAGAGAAAAGGAAAGCGAAAGAAAGAAACGCTATAAATACAGAATGAAAAGAAAGGGAAAGAAGACAAATAACCAAACGAAAGAAAGAAAGAGATGACAAGGAGGGAAAAAAGAAAGAGTATAAGCAAAAGAAAGAAAGAATGAAAGAAAGAAAGAAAGAAAGAAAATGATGCCAAGAAGCGAAAAAGAAGGGGTACAAGAAAAAGAAAGAAAGAAAATGATGCCAAGAAGGGAAAAAGAAAGCGTATATGGAAAAGAAAGAAAGACAGAAAGAATGAAAGAAAGAAGGAAAGAAAGAAAAAATGATGCCAAGAAGGGAAAAAGAAAGCGTATAAGCAAAAGAAAGAAGGAAAGAATGAAAGAAAGAAAATGATGCCAAGAAGGGAAAAAGAAAGCGTATAAGCAAAAGAAAGAAATAAAGACAGACAGAAAGAATGAAAGAAAGAAAGAAAATGATGCTAAGAAGGGAAAAAGAAAGCGTATAAGCAAAAGTAAGAAAGATAGAAAGAATGAAAGAAAGAAAGAAAGAAAGAAAATGATGACAAGAAGAGAAAAAGAAAGCGTATGAGCAAAAGAAAGAAAGAATGAAAGAAAGAAAGAAAGAAAGAAAGAAAATGATGCCAAGAAGGAAAAAGAAAGCGTATAAGCAAAAGAAAGAAATAAAGAAAGACAGAAAGAATGAAAGAAAGAAAGAAAGAAAGAAAGAAAGAAAAGGATGCCAAGAAGGGAAAAAGAAAGCGTATAAGCAAAAGTAAGAAAGACAGAAAGAATGAAAGAAAGAAAGAAAGAAAGAAAGAAAAGGATGCCAAGAAGGGAAAAAGAAATCGTATAAGCAAAAGAAAGAAAGAATGAAACAAAGAAAGAATGAAAGAAAGTAAGAAAATGATGCCAAGAAGGGATAAAGAAAGCGTATAAGCAAAAGAAAGAAAGAATGAGAGAAAGAAAGAAAGAAAATGATTCCAAGAAGGGAAAAAGAAAGCGTATAAGCAAAAGAAAGAAAGAATGAAAGAAAGAAAGAAAGAAAGAAAGAAAGAAAATGATGCCAAGAAGGGAAAAAGAAAGCGTATAAGCAAAAGTAAGAAAGAAATAATGAAAGAAAGAAAGAAAGAAAATGATGTCAAGAAGGGAAAAAGAAAGCTTATATGCAAAAGAAAGAAAGACAGAAAGAATGAAAGAAAGAAAGAAAATGATGCCAAGAAGGGAAAAAGAAAGCGTATAAGCAAAAGAAAGAAAGAAAGACAGAAACAATGAAAGAAAGTAAGAAAGAAAGAAAGAAAATGATGCCAAGAAGAGAAAAATAAAGTGTATAAGCAAAAGAAAGAAAGGAAGAAAGAAAGAATGAAAGAAAGAAAGAAAGAATGAAAGAAAATGATCCAAGAATGGAAAAAGAAAGCGTATAAGCAAAAGAAAGAAAGAAAGACAGAAAGAAAGAAAGAAAATGTTGCCAAGAAGGGAAAAAGAAAGTTTATAAGAAAAAGAAAGAAAGACAGAAAGAAAGAAAAAAGAAAATATTGCTAAAAAGGGAAAAGGAAAGCGTATAAGCAAAAGAAAGAAAGAAAAAAAGAAAGACAGAAAGAAAGAATGAAATAAAGAAAAGAAAAAAGAATGAAAATAAAATGAAGCCAAGAATGGAAAAGGAAAGCGTATAACGAAAAGAAAGAAAGAATGAAAGAAAGAAAATGTTGCCAAGAAGGGAAAAGGAATGCTTATAAGCAAAAGAAAGAAAGAAAGAAAGAAAGAAAGAAAGAAAGAAAGATAGATAGATAGAATGAAACAAAGAACGAAAATGATGCCAAGAAGGGAAAAGGTAAGCGTATAACGAAAAGAAAGAAAGACAGAAAGAAAGAAAGAATGAAAGAAAGAAAGATAGAAAGAAAGAAAATGATGCCAACAAGGGAGAAGGAAAGCGTATAAGGAAAAGAAAAAAAGAAAGAGAGAAAGAAAGAAAGAAAGAAAGAATGATGGAAAGAAAGAAAGAATGAAAGAAAGAAAGAAAATGATCCAAGAATTGAAAAAGAAAGCGTATAAGCAAAAGAAAGAAAGAAAGAAAGAAAGAAAGAAAGAAAGAGAGAAAGAATATGATGCCAAGACGGGAAAAAGAAAGCGTATAAGCAAAAGAAAGGAAGAAAGAAAGAATGAAAGAAAGAATATGATGCCAAGACGGGAAAAAGAAAGCGTATAAGCAAAAGAAAGGAAGAAAGAAAGAATGAAAGAAAGAAAATGATGCCAAGACGGGAAAAAGAAAGCGTATAAGCAAAAGAAAGGAAGAAAGAACGAATGAAAGAAAGAAAGAAAATGTTGCCAAGAAGGGAAAAAGAAAGCGTATAAGCAAAAGAAAGAAGGAAAGAATGAAAGAAAGAAAATGATGCCAAGAAGGGAAAAAGAAAGCGTATAAGCAAAAGAAAGAAATAAAGACAGACAGAAAGAATGAAAGAAAGAAAGAAAATGATGCTAAGAAGGGAAAAAGAAAGCGTATAAGCAAAAGTAAGAAAGATAGAAAGAATGAAAGAAAGAAAGAAAGAAAGAAAGAAAGAAAATGATGACAAGAAGAGAAAAAGAAAGCGTATAAGCAAAAGAAAGAAATAAAGAAAGACAGAAAGAATGAAAGAAAGAAAGAAAATGATGCCAAGAAGGGAAAAAGAAAGCGTATAAGCAAAAGTAAGAAAGACAGAAAGAATGAAAGAAAGAAAGAAAGAAAGAAAGAAAAGGATGCCAAGAAGGGAAAAAGAAATCGTATAAGCAAAAGAAAGAAAGAATGAAAGAAAGAAAGAATGAAAGAAAATAAGAAAATGATGCTAAGAAGGGAAAAAGAAAGCGTATAAGCAAAAGAAAGATATAAAGAAAGACAGAAAGAATGAAAGAAAGAAAGAAAGAAAGAATATGATGCCAAGAAGGGAAAAAGAAAGCGTATAAGCAAAAGAAAGAAAGAATGAGAGAAAGAAAGAAAGAAAATGATTCCAAGAAGGGAAAAAGAAAGCGTATAAGCAAAAGAAAGAAAGAATGAAAGAAAGAAAGAAAGAAAGAAAGAAAATGATGCCAAGAAGGGAAAAAGAAAGCGTATAAGCAAAAGTAAGAAAGAAATAATGAAAGAAAGAAAGAAAGAAAATGATGTCAAGAAGGGAAAAAGAAAGCTTATATGCAAAAGAAAGAAAGACAGAAAGAATGAAAGAAAGAAAGAAAATGATGCCAAGAAGGGAAAAAGAAAGCGTATATGCAAAAAAAAAAGAAAGAAAGAAAATGATTCCAAGAAGGGAAAAAGAAAGCGTATAAGCAAAAGAAAGAAAGAAAGACAGAAACAATGAAAGAAAGTAAGAAAGAAAGAAAGAAAATGATGCCAAGAAGAGAAAAAGAAAGTGTATAAGCAAAAGAAAGAAAGGAAGAAAGAAAGAATGAAAGAAAAAAAGAAAGAATGAAAGAAAATGATCCAAGAATGGAAAAAGAAAGCGTATAAGCAAAAGAAAGAAAGAAAGACAGAAAGAAAGAAAATGTTGCCAAGAAGGGAAAAAGAAAGTTTATAAGAAAAAGAAAGAAAGACAGAAAGAAAGAAAAAAGAAAATATTGCTAAAAAGGGAAAAGGAAAGCGTATAAGCAAAAGAAAGAAAGAAAAAAAGAAAGACAGAAAGAAAAGAAAAAAGAATGAAAATAAAATGAAGCCAAGAATGGAAAAGGAAAGCGTATAACGAAAAGAAAGAAAGAATGAAAGAAAGAAAGAAAGAAAGAAAGAAACAAGAAAAGAACCGAAAATGATGTAAAGAAGTGAAAAGGAAAGCGTATAACCAAAAGAAAGAAAGAAAGAAAGAAAGAAAATGTTGCCAAGAAGGGAAAAGGAATGCTTATAAGCAAAAGAAAGAAAGAAAGAAAGAAAGAAAGATAGATAGAATGAAAGAAAGAACGAAAATGATGCCAAGAAGGGAAAAGGTAAGCGTATAACGAAAAGAAAGAAAGACAGAAAGAAAGAAAGAATGAAAGAAAGAAAGATAGAAAGAAAGAAAATGATGCCAACAAGGGAGAAGGAAAGCGTATAACGAAAAGAAAGAAAGACAGAAAGAAAGAAAGAATGAAAGAAAGAAAGATAGAAAGAAAGAAAATGATGCCAACAAGGGAGAAGGAAAGCGTATAAGGAAAAGAAAGAAAGACAGAAAGAAAGAAAGAATGAAAGAAAGAAAGATAGAAAGAAAGAAAATGATGCCAACAAGGGAGAAGGAAAGCGTATAAGGAAAAGAAAAAAAGAAAGAGAGAAAGAAAGAAAGAAAGAATGATAGAAAGAAACAAAGAATGAAAGAAAGAAAGAAAATGATCCAAGAATGGAAAAAGAAGGCGTATAAGCAAAAGAAAGAAAGAAAGAAAGAAAGAAAGAAAGAGAGAAAGAATATGATGCCAAGACGGGAAAAAGAAAGCGTATAAGCAAAAGAAAGAAAGAAAGAAAGAATTAAAGAAAGAAAGAAAGAAAATGATGCCAAGAAGGTAAAAAGAAAGCGTATATGCAAAAGAAAGAAAGAAAGAATGAAAGAAAGAAAGAAAGAAAGAAAATGATGCCAAGAAGAGAAAAAGAAAGCGTATAAGCAAAAGAAAGAAAGAATGAGAGAAAGAAAGAATGAAAGAAAGAAAGAAAGAAAGAAAGAAAGAAAAGGATGCCAAGAAGGGAAAAAGAAAGCGTATAAGCAAAAGAAAGAAAGAATGAAACAAAGAAAGAAAGAAAGAAAAGGATGCCAAGAAGGGAAAAAGAAATCGTATAAGCAAAAGAAAGAAAGAATGAGAGAAAGAAATAAAGAAAATGATGCCAAAAAGGGAAAAAGAAAGCGTATAAGCAAAAGTAAGAAAGAATGAAAGAAAGAATGAAAGAAAGAATGAAAGAAAGAAAGAAAGAAAATGATGCCAAGAAGGGAAAAAGAAAGCGTATAAGCAAAAGAAATAAAGAAAGAAAGAAAGAAAGAAAGAAAGAAAATGATGCCAAGAAGGGAAAAAGAAAGCGTATATGCAAAAGAAAGAAAGAAAGAAAGAAAGACAGAAACAATGAAAGAAAGTAAGAAAGAAAGAAAGAAAATGATGCCAAGAAGAGAAAAATAAAGTGTATAAGCAAAAGAAAGAAAGGAAGAAAGAAAGAATTAAAGAAAGAAAGAATGAAAGAAAGAAAGAAAGAATGAAAGAAAATGATGCAAAGAACGGAAAAAGAAAGCGTATAAGCAAAAGGAAGAAAGAAAGAAAGACAGAAAGAAAGAAAGAAAGAAAGAAAGAAAGAAAATGTTGCCAAGAAGGGAAAAAGAAAGCTTATAAGGAAAAGAAAGAAAGACAGAAAGAAAGAAAAAAGAAAATAATGCTAAAAAGGGAAAAGGAAAGCATATAAGCAAAAGAAAGAAAGAAAGAAAGAATGAAAGAAAGAAAGAAAGAAAATGATGCCAAGAAGAGAAAAAGAAAGCGTATAAGCAAAAGAAAGAAAGAAAGAACGAATGAAAGAAAGAAAGAAAATGTTGCCAAGAAGGGAAAAAGAAATCGTATAAGCAAAAGAAAGAAAGAATGAAAGACAGAAAGAAAGAAAGAAAGAAAAGAAACGAAAATGTTGCCAAGAAGAGAAAAGGAAAGCGTATAAGCAAAAGAAAGAAATAAAGAATGAAAGAATAAAAGAAAGAAAGAAGGAAAGAAAGGAAGAAAGATAAAAAAAGAAAGAAAATAATGCCAAGAATGGAAAAGGAAAGCGTATAACGAAAAGAAAGAAAGAAAGAAAGAAAGAGTGAAAGAAAGAAAGAGTGAAAGAAAGAAAGAGTGAAAGAAAGAAAGAAAGAAATGAAAGACAGGGAGAAAGAAAATGATGTCAAGCAGGGAAAAGGAAAGCGTATAACGAAAAGAAAGAAAGAAAGAATGAAAGAAAGAAAGAAAGAAAGAAGGAAAGAAAGAATGAAAGAAACAAAGGAAGAAGAAAGAATGAAAGAAAGAATGAAAGAAAGAATGAAAGAAATGAAAAATAGAAAGAAAGAAAATTATGCCAAGAAGGGAAACGAAAAGCGTATAAGCAAAAGAACGAAAGAAAGAATGAAAGAAAGAAAGAAAGAAAGAAAGAAAATTATGCCAAGAAGGGAAAAGGAAAGCGTATAAGCAAAAGAAAGAATGAAAGAAAGAAAGAATGAAAGAAAGAATGAAAGAAACGAAGAAACAAAGAATGAAAGAAAGAATGAAAGAAACAAAGAAAGAAAGAAAGAAAGAAAGAAAGAAAGAAAGATAGAATGATGCCAAGAATTCAAAAGTTACCAAACTAATAGAAGAATGAAAACAATGCTAGAAAAAGTTAAAGAAAAAACTGTACATTGAGAAAAAAATACAGCAAAGTAAGACAAGTATACACTTGATGAAAGCCAATGTATTGACTTTAAACGATCATAATAAAATTTTGCTGGAAGTTCAAGCGATAGGGATGGCTGGAGAATCTACTGACTGACTCAAAGAGAAATTCCAACACGGTAACTGCTCAGACTAGCTACTTTGGCTAGTTCCAAGACTGCATTAATTTAAACGTCCCACTAAGTCGGCATCTCAGTCCCACCCTTTTAATATCGAAACGGTTAAATGTAGCCGTCTCTTCTACTCCAATAGCTTCATATCTCTCACTTCCCGCCTGTGGAACTCACTTCCTTTTATTTGCTTCCCTGCAAGCTATAATCTACAACTATTCGAATGCAATGTCAGTTGACATCTTCAGATGCCTTCGTCTATTCTGCGGTCTTCTCTACATACTTTCCTCTCTCACGCCTCTTTACACATGGTCCCTCTCTCTGTAATGCCTTGCGCGCTAGTGGCACTCCCGCGTTGCTTGGGATGAAAAGCTTAAAAAAGCACAAAGAAGGCGACAAAGTTTATTTCTATTAAAGGAAATGTTTTTGTGCACTAGGTAATATATAATCATACAAACTCATCTAGAGGGTGAGAAATAGAGTTGTCCAGAGAAGGAAAATATCGTGGTCGTTGGAGAACTTTATTTGCTGAAGGGAGTACTACTGAAGAGAAAAGTTTCTGTGTTTACTGAAGAGCGTTGCCCTGAAAAGGACAGTTTTTGTGGTTGCTAAAGAGCGTTGTCTTGAAGAGGTAATAGTTTATGTTTGCTAAAGAGCGTACTCTTGAAGGGAAAAGTTTTTATGTTTGCTGAAGAGCGATGTCCTGAAAAGGACAGTTTTTGTGGTTGCTGAAGAGAGTTGTCCTGAAGAGGAAAGTTTTTTGTGTTTGCTGAAGAGCGTACGCATGAAGGGAAAAGTTTCTCTGTTTGCTGAAGAGCGATGTCCTGGAAAGGAAAATTTGTGTGGTTGCTGAAGAGAGTTGTCCTGAAGAGGAAAGTTTAGGTGTTTGCTGAAGAGCGTACTCCCGAAGAGAATAGTTTCTTTGTTTGCTGAAGAGCGATGTCCAGAAAAGGACAGTTTTTGTGGTTGCTGAAGAGAGTCGTCCTGAAAAGGAAAGTTTTTTGTTTGCTGAAGAGCGTAGTCTTGAAAGGAAGAGTTTCTGTGTTTGCTTTAGAGCGATGCCATGAAAAGAACAGTTTTTGTGGTTGTTGAAGAGGGTTGTCCTGAAGAGGAAAGTTTTGGCGTTTGCTGAACTGCGTACTCCTGAAGGGAAATGTTTTTGTGTTTGCTGAAGAGCGGTGTTCTGAAAAGGACAGTTTCTGTGGTTGCTGAAGAGCATACACCTGAAGAGAAAAGTTTCAGTGTTTGCTGAAGAGCGGTGTCTTGAAAAGCAGAGTTTTTGCGTCTACTGAAGACCGTTGTCCTGAAGAGGAAAGTTTTTATATTTGCTAAAGAGAGTACTGCTGAAGGGAAAAGTTTTTGAGTTTGTTAAAGAGCGATGTCCTGAAAAGGAAAGTTTGTGTGGTGGCAGAAGGACGTTGTCCTGAAGAGGAAAGTTTTTGTGTTTGCTAAAGAGCTTACTCCTGAAGGGAAATGTTTGTGTTTGCTGAAGAGCGATGTCTTCAAACGTACAGTTTTTGTTGCTACATAAGAGCGTTGTCCTGATGAGGAAAGTTTTTATATTTGCTGAAGAGCGTACACCTGAAGGTAAAAGTTTTTTTTTGGTGAAGAGCGATGTCCTGAAAAGGACAGTTTTTGTGGTTGCTGAAGAGCGTGATTCTGAAGAGGAAAGTTTTTTGTGTTTGCTGAAGAGCGTACACCTGAAGGGAAAAGTTTCTGTGTTTGATGAAAAGCGATGTCCTGAAAAGGACAGTTTTTGTGGTTGCCGAAGAGCGTGATTCTGAAGAGGAAAGTTTTTGTGTTTGCTGAAGAGCGTAATCCTGAAAAGAAAAGTTTCTGTTTGCTGAATTGCGATGTCCTGAAAAGGACAGTTTTCTGGTTGTTGAAGAGCGATGTCCTGAAGAGGAAAGTTTTTGGTGTTTACTGAAGTGCGTACTCCTGAAGAGGATAGTATCTGTGTTTTCTGAAGAGTGATGAGCTGAAAAGGACAGTTTTTGTGGTTGCTGAACAGCATTGTCCTGAAGACGAAATTTTTTTATGTTTGCTGAAGAGCATACTCCTGAAGAGAAAAGTTTCTGCCTTTGCTGAAGAGCGATGTCCTGAAAAGGGCAGTTTTTGTGTTTCCTGATGTGCGTTGTCCTGAAGAGGAAAGGTTTTTGTGTTTGCTGAAGAGTGTACTCTTGAAGGGAAAAGTTTCTGTGCTTGCTAAAAAGCGATGTCCTAAATAAAGAGTTTTTGTGGTTGCTGAAGAGCGTTGTCCTGAGGAGCAATGTTTTTTGTGTTTTCTGAAGTGCGTACTCCTGAACTTTTCTGTGTTTCCTGAAGAGCGATGCCCTGAAAAGGACAGTTTTTGTGGTTGCTGAAGAGCGTTGTCCTGAAAAGGACAGTTTTTGTGTTTGCTGAAGAGCGTGATTCTGAAGAGGAAGGTTTTTTTGTGTTTGCTGAAGAGCGTACTCCTGAAGAGAAAAGTTTCTGTGTTTGCTGAAGAGCGATTTCCTGAAAAGGACAGTTTTTGTGGTAGTTGAAATCGTTGTTCTCAAGAGGAATGTTGTTTTGTTTGCTGAAGAGCGTACTCCTGAACGGAAAAGTTTTTTGTGTTTGCTGAAGAACGTTGTCCTGAAGAGGAATGTTTTGGTGTTTGATGAAGAGCGTCGTTCTGAAAACGACATTTTCTTTGCTTTCTGAAGAGCGTTATCCCGAAGTGGACAAGTTTCTGTGGTTGCTGAAGAACGTTATCCTGAAAAGGAAAGATTCTGTGTTTGCTGAAAATCGTTGTCCTGAAGAGCGCAGTTTCTGTGGTTATTGAAAGCTTTATCCCAAAGATGTAATTTTGTGTTTGCTGAACATCGTTGTCCTAAAAAAGAAAGTTTTTGTGGTTGCTGAAAAGCTTTGTTGTGAAGAGGTAAATGTTTGTGTTTGGTAAAGAGCATTGTCCTGGCACGTACACTTTCTATGATTGCTGGAAAGACTTATCGTGAAGAGGACAGTTTCTAGGGTTGCTGGAAAGCGTTGTACCAAATAGGAATGTTTTTGTTTTTGCTGAAGATCGTTGTCCTGAAAAGGACAGTTTCTGTGCCTGCCGAAATGCGGTGTACCTACAAGGGTAGTTTCTGTGTTTCCTAAAAAGCGTTGTCCTGAAAGAGAAAATTTTTGTGGTTGCTGAAAAGCGTGTTCCTGACCAGGAAACTATCTGCGTTTGCTGAAAAGAGTTGTCCTGAAAAGGACAGTTTCAGTGTTTCCTGAAAGCGTTGTCCTGAAAAAGAACGTTTTTGTGGTTGCTGAAGAGGAAAGTATCTGCGTTTGCTGAAAAGAGTAGTCTTGAAAAGGACTGTATCTGTGTTTCCTGAAAGCGTGGTCTTGAAAAAGAAAATTTTTGTGGTTGCTGAAAAGCGTGGTCCTGAAAAAGAAAAGTATCTGTATTTGCTGAAAAGAGTTGTCCTGAAAAGGACTGTATCTGTGTTTCCTGAAGCGTTGTCCTGAAAAAGGAAATTTTTGTGGTTGCTGAAAAGCGTGTTCCTGACCAGGAAACTGAGTTTGCTGAAAAGATTTGTCCAGAAAAGTACATTTTCTGTGTTTCCTGAAAGAGTTGTCCTGAAAAAGGAAGTTTTGTGGTTGCTGAAAAGCGTGATCCTGAAGAGGAAAGTATCTGTGTTTGCTGAAAAGGTTTGTTATGAAAAGGACTGTATCTGTGTTTTCTGAAAGAGTTGTTTTGAAAAAGGAAGTTTTTGTGGTTGCTGAAAAGCGCGGTCATGAAGAGGAAAGTATCTGTGTTTCCTGAAAGCGTTGTCCTGAAAAAGAAAGTTTTTGTGGTTGCACAAAAGCGTTCCTGAACAGTAAAGTTTGTGCCGTTGCTGAACAGCGTTTTCCTGAAAAGGTTAGTTTTTTGTGGTTCCTGACTGCGTTGCCCGCAAAGAGGAAAGTTTCTCTAGTTCCTGAAAGCGTTACCCTGAAAAGGACAGTTTCTGTGATTGTTTTATTTCTTTCAGAACCGTGTTTAAAAAATAAAACATTCCCATCAACCTAGAAAAAAAAAATCTACACATTCAGTTAAAAATAAAAAAAATAAATAAATCCTTGATAATGTCTAATAGTATAGCGGAAAGTTGTTCAGTTGAGAGCATTGCTAATGCCACCCTTTTTAAATGATTTCACTATTTCTGGTCTAATATTATCTCAAGTTTGCATTCATCCATTCGCAGAATTCATAATGGCGTGTCTTTTTATTCTTCCTGTAAGTGTAAGGTCGTGATTGGGCATTGCCATCCACGTGTTCCATTGCTCCTTCATGTTTAAGTCTAAGCTAATAGGAATTGCCAGGTAGCTAATTTCTGCCGACTATCGCGAATGTGAAACCCACATATGACATATATGACGTGGGGTAATTTTAAAGAATATTTTTAGTTTAAAAAAAAAGTGCGCCTTATATGCCGTCAAATACGGTAGTGAAATTTCTCTAATTGTTTAGTTCTAATGACTTCAACTCGAATTGACTGTCTCTCTTGCTGGAGAGTCTATCTTTCGACGACTGTACCTTCTGTCTTCTGGGGGTGACTTTATCAGTAATGTAGTTTAGCTGGAAATGACCAGTTTCTCGGAGAGTAATCTGATAGAGTCTTTTGGATAAACGGATAGAATTGCGATGTTTCCATATTCGGAGGAGATAAGTTGGAACCAAATATGGACAGGAGAATGACAGGATAAACGATTATAAATTTAGCATGTTTCGCATTTATCAAAGCTTCATCAGAGAATGAGATATCGAGAAAAATCCCCAAGAAATAGAAGAAATTCTGGTATTTTAAAATTTTGCGCCGCATGTTTTTCATTATTTACATTGTTCGGTCTATCATCCTCATCTTTATCACAACGTTTCGGCCTTCTTCAGGTGGAATGTCGAACTAAATCCTTTATTTCGCTAGACTGTTCTAGTTTCACGTGCCATGTTTAATGGATGTCAGTTAATTAACTCCTGTTAATTCCCCTCTCCAAGTTCTCCACTACCATAAACAGGTATTGAACTCACACTCTTTGGGTCCTGTCACTGGATCTAACCAATGCCTTTATCCACTGTGCTATGCGTCCTTGTGAATTTCTGAGTAATATAAACCTAATGTCTTCAGCAATCATTTTAAACAGTGTTCATATTGCAATTTTTTGCTGTTATCATTTCATGTTTTGTTTTGTTTTTTTACTAGAGCTCATATAGCAATTTTGCTGTTGTTATTATTAGTTTTCTCTGGCACTCCTTATTACTGGTTCCCATATTGTATTCATTTCTATGCTTGGTCGGCTCAGGAGATTTTTGTGGCCTAGCATATATGCTGATTCCTTAAGTTTACGAATTTTCCAATGATGTTCTTTGTCTATGATTTCAACCTGATCCCACAGAGGGCGGTGATCTCCCTTTTCTCTCCATATGTGGTCAGCCACACCTGATTTTTCTACTTCCTCTTTCCCTCATGTTACAGATTTTTGGTGTTCTTGAAGCCTTACCTTAAGGGGGAGGTCTGTCTCTCCTTTATATTTCTTTCCGCAGTTTATTTTTCATTGGTTAGGCAGGCTTCACGTGCTTTTTGTTTTTTAAATCAGCGTTTCTGTATAATTTTTTGGTGTGTAAGTCTATCATGATTCTCTTTTGTCTATACCGTATTTGGAGATATTGTATATTTATTTGTATTTGTATATGTGTGCGCGTGGGTGCGTGTCTAGTAGACATTTTTATTTATGTATATGTGATTGTCCCCTTGTTGATTTGGTGACATTTATTTACGTAACACCGTTTTTCGTGGTGGTAGTAGTGGATAGGCATATTTTAGAATCTTTAAGTTAGGTTTTCATAAAAGTTGGTGATGTAATAGAGTGTGTTTGACATGTGTTTATGGGTGATAAGTGACTTACTAGAATCCCTTGGAAGTATTTCCGACGTAAAGAATTATGTTCTTATTTAAAAAAAAAAAAAAAAAATAGGGTGGCATTTATAATTTCATACCCAGTTTTGTTCCTGTGTATTACGAGACAGTTTAGAGGTTTGTCCTAACGCAAGTTTCTCTTATATTCGTAGATGCGCGAAATGTCATTTTTTTGTTAAATGTTTGCAAAGAATAGATTTCATTTTTGTCTCGGCGAAACAAATATTTTGTCATTTTTTAATTAAAAAAAAAACAACTGATCTATTCGACTCTGCGTACTGTGTCAACCTGCATAACCAATGATACAAAAATTAAAAATAACAGTATTTCTTCTCTTTCTTGCTATTTTTCTCCATATCTCATTCTCTGATGATGCCTTAATAAAGGCGAAACATGTTAGATTTATAATCGTTTCCTATTGTTCCTTATTCAGTCGGTCTCCGATCCATGTTTTAGCTTTTATGATGCCAAGGAATACTCGTTGTCACTTTTGTAATGCTCATTGTAGTAGAGACTTTGTAATCGCAGATAGAACTATAGCAACGCCATTGAACAGTGCTGGTGTCAAACGCCTACGAATATTCCTCGTACTAATAACATGAATAGTAATAGAGGATAGAACAGAAATAACGATCCGTATAGTATAGAGGATAGACTAGAGATAGTGATCCTTGAGACGTCACGCGAATTCCTCATATACAGGGTGTCCATAAAGTTTGTGTGCACTTAAACAATTTATAACTTTATTTGTATTTGCGATAGAAATAATTTGTAAAAAGGATTAGAAAGAATTAAACCTATATAGTTTTTTCAGGTTTTATTGAAATTTTATTGAAGTTTCCACATGTCTTCCATCATTAGCGATACAAAGGGTAATACGATTTTGCAGTTCACGGAAAACATTTGCCAACTGATTTACAGTAATGTCTGAAATTACAGTTATTTTAGCTATACTTAAAACTAGGTACATTAAACTTTATAACCTTTTTTACAGATTATTTATATCGCAAATACAAATAAAGTTATAAATTTTTTAAAGTGCTCTCGAACTTTATGGATACCCTGTATGAGCTGTTAGCTATTTTTTCTTTGTTTTTATTAATTACGATCTAAGAAATGATGTAACAAATCTTATTCATTGAGTAACCTTTTTTTTTGTAATCGTTTACAATGTTTTTACATACTGTATGAGACAAAAAAAAAAGTAGACGCACTCATAGAAAGTCGATTTTTGTATCATTAGCAAGACAAGTGGGTAATACAATTCGTTTATTAATACAGGGTATTAATACAGGTGTATATATGTACATTATACAAGTCCAAAAAATGGTTAAGTATTTTGTTGGGTAAGCTTTTGTTGTATTAGGTTGGTGCAAAAATAATGTCGTTTTCTCACATGTTACATTTATATATGATTTCTGAATCAATTCATTGATATATATAGCCATGTTATATATCATTTTGAAGCGCGATTTTCGCTCTATCGAATAGTGTTATTCGTTACCGTTCTAAATCTCTTCATTCATTTTTTTGCAGGCTTTTCGACAGCATGGACAAAATTCAAATCCGCACGATTTTCTTGTTCCAGTTCAAACTAGGCCGAAAACCTGCCGAGACAGCTCGTGATATCGATGATGCGTTTGGCCCAGGAACCACTAACGAACGTGTGGCACAACGGTGGTTTAAGAAATTTCGCAATGGTGACGAGAGCCTCGAAGATGAAGACGGTCGAGGCCGGCCGACTGCGGTTGATAACGAACATTTGAAAGCCTTAATTGAAGCCGATCCTCGCAAAACCACACGAGAAGTTGCTGTTGAACTCGAGGTCGACCACTCAACAGTCGTTCGCCATTTAAAGCAAATTGGGAAGTCAAAAAGTTGGATAAATGGGTGAACGATAAGCAAAAAAATTGTCAAAAAACGACATTATTTTTGCACCAACCTAATAATAACGACCTGATTTCTTCGTGACAGGCTATAGCCTAAATTCTTTAGTAAGTTTCTAAAATCTGGCGAAGGACGTTCTTCGCCAGATTTTTCCAGCATTTCTTTAATTCACGAAAAAGCTCATCTTCTCAGTTAGCTTTCCTATTACGGGCACACTATAGCCCAAAGTTTTTCAATCGGGTTATGGTCAGGACTTTTTCGCGAATTAAAGGAGTGATGGAAAAATCTGGCGACGAACGTTGACTTACAAAAGAATTTATCCTATAGCATGCCAACAAGAATTAAAGCCAAAATTAAAGCAAAAGGTTACCCAACAAAATACTAAATCATTTTTTTGACTTGTATAATTCCGTGCTAATACGAATATATACTTGAAAAACAAGGTAGATAAAATAAGTAAATGTTTATTGTAAAAACCAGTAGAATAAGAATAAAAGCAACAGTTATGCACAAGGTCGTCGCAAGTCAATCCAGTAGTGAGGGCTACTATTGGAAGGTTGGTAAGTTATACAGTTTTTAAAGTGCACACGAACTTTATGGACACCGTGTATATATGTTTCCGCTATGGTCACTAAGTCTACTTAAATCGTCTATAAGATCGCCTGTGTTTGCTCACTAGCAGTCTATGTTCAAACACAAATGATACTTTATTCCTATATAAAATCCCTGGGCCAGACACTGTGTACTTGGCCTCGGTGGAAACAGGCTGAGAAATAACTCAGCAGAAATAAAAATAAGAATTGCACATGATACAAGGAAAAATTGATTAAATAAAAGTTTCAGTTCCTATTGGTAACTTGTATTCCGTGCTAATAGGAATATATACTTGAAGAACACGGTAGATAAAGTAAGTAAAGGTTTATTGTAAAAACGAGTACAATAAGAATAAAGGTAACAGATATGCACAAGTTCGTGGCAAGTTGATCCAGCAGTGAGGGCTACTATTGGAAGGTCGGTAAGTTATAAAGTTTTTAAAGTGCACACGAACTTTATGGACACCCTGTATATACGTTTCCGCTATGGTCACGTGGCCTACTTAAATCCTCTATGAGATCGCCTGTTTTTGCTCACTGGCAGTCTCTGTTCAAACACAAATGACACTTTATTCCTGTATAAAATTAACTGTGGTAATGGTTTGTAAACCTGTCGTCTTAATCCAATTCTGACCACTTCATATTAACATCGACGGCAGATAGGATGATTATTTTGGCCTTGTTTTCTTTTTCTTTTTTCTTTTTTCTTTTCTTTTTTCTCCTCGAAACAAAATCTCCTTATGTGAGATACAATGAAAAGAAATACGATAAAACCATTAAACAAAATAATCGCCAACCATCACCAATCTTCCTTTCATGGTATCCCCCAAGCCCCGACAGGACTCTTGAAACCGTTTCCCTAGTTGGGAGGCAAAATTTGCAGTAGAAGTTTTACTTGTTTTTCACATGAAGCAGTTATTTTTTTCTTTTAATTTTTTTTTAAGCGTTTCACCCCAAGCAAGGCGGGAAGCCACTAGCACGCAAGGGGTTATAGAGAGTTGGAGCGAGATCAAATAGGAGTGACAGAGGAAAGGATGAAGAGAAAGATAGGTTATATATATATATATATATATATATATATATATATATAATGTTTTCTGAGACGAGTGTAGTTATATATATATATATATATATATATATATATATATAACTACACTCGTCTCAGAAAACATTCGGTTTCTTGATTTGCTTATAATCAAATCAATTCCGAAGAAAAAAAAAAGGTTTAAAAAAAAGAAAGAGATCTGAACATGAACGTCTGTGGAAAATAATCGTACACCATACAGGTCAAAGGCCCAAAGAAAAGAAACCCCGATCAACTATTAGGTTGGTGCAAAAATAATGACGTAATAATGTCGTTTTTTGATATATTTTTTAACGTCAAAAAACGACATTATTACGTCATTATTTTTGCACCAACCTAATAAAAAGTGCTCAACACAAAAGTAGAGCTTTCCCTGACTATCCGCTTATGTGAAACCTTGGTAGGTTTGCCTGTCTCTCTAGGTTATATATATATATATATATATATATATATATATATATATATATAATAGTAGGATAGTTAATAAAGCAAAGACAAACGAAAGGGTACCAATATAATCAGTACGATAAACATTTGTAAAATATTAATTATTAACCATATGACAGAAATTTAGCACGGAGAGAAAGGTCTTAAGTTCGGAATTTTCGGACACGCCTGTGTCCTTCATCAACGGACCGAAGAATAAACAGAGAAACAGGAATTACTTACCGACAGATATTTTTGTAGATGGTGTATTTCTCCAGTGGAAATTGTATTGTTAGCAAAAACCCGATCCCTGTCTGATACCTCGAAACTTTTTTTTTATGAAAATAAACTTAAATTTAAAACTGTGATTGGTGTAAAAGCATCAGGCAGGTCTTTATTAAAGCCAATGGCGATTTTCTTGTATAAATTTACTCTTTAGTATTTCAAGGTGTTTTTGTGTCATGTTGGTAAATATATCTGTTAAAATGAGATGTCAGTGTTTTTTTTTTCATTTTTGCGTCATTTAGATGACAATTTATCCATCGCAGTGCCTTTAGTTTTTTTTTTCTTAGGCGTTTCACCCCAAGCAAAGCGGGAAGCCACCAGCACGCAAGGGGTTACGGGCAGTTGGAGCGAGATCAAATAGGAGTGATAAAGGAAAGGATGAAGAGAAGGATAGGGGATAGATCAGAGCATCTGTAGACGTCGATTGACATTACATTTGAATAGTTGGAGATTATAGCTATCAGGGAAACAGGAAAAGGGGAGGGAGTTCCACAGGCGAGAAGTGCGAGACATGAAGCTATTGAAGTAGAAGTATTTGTGGCAGACTTTTCGATATATTTTTTGACAAGCGACGTATAATCGAAACGACGCAACTCGAAACGACGCAACTCGAAACGACGTAACTCGAAACGACGTAACTCGAGGTATACCTGTATTCTCACCTTACTGCTTCGGTATTTATATTGTTTATATACCTTAGCTATGATAATTAGGCAGTCATTTGCATATCATTACAGAGATGAAAGTAGTTGTGATGAGGACCCTGGGTACCTCCACTTTAAAGGTTACCTGGGTCCTCGTCACTGCCTCTTTCTCGTCACAGCCTTAGGCCTTCCACAAGTGGCTGGAGCGTTGCAAATAGAGCATTGGGCTACTATTTTAGCGATTAGATCTTTGTATTGTTTATAAATATATAAATATCTTCCTTGAAAAAATTCTCAGTACTTCTGGAGTGTGCTTTGTATGTCATGAGACTTGGAGAGATTAAATATTAATTGCCGCCATGCGAAGAGTCGAAAAACAGGCAGTAACTGGCCCGTCATAAATTAATGAAACAGATGTTCAGACATTTTAACTAAGACAATTACTGTTCAATATTATTATTGATAATAACTCCCCCAACAGCGACAAAGCTCTACCCTCGGGCCCTGACACAAGATAAGTGCCAAAAAAAAAAGTTACTTCCTGTAAAGTCTTGTGACTGAGCTGAGATTGTGTGGCTTTTGCCACCTTTTGGAACTGTCCGGGCAATTTTGTCGTGTCTTTAAACGAAATCCTGGATTTTGAAATTAGGGCGGGTTCATCTGCCACTGTTTTTTTTTTTTTTTTAAATTAATTTTTATTAACGCTCCACCATGCATACACACAAAATTATACACGCGTTGTACTATATATATATATATATATATATATATATATATATATATATATATATATATATATTCGGTCTCGCTGGCTTTATTTTGTATGTTAACACGATGTTTTCGGCTGATGCGTTTTTCAACCTTCTTCGTGTGCAAGCTGTATAACTTGGATTTTAGAACTGGCGCAGTGCATTCAACTTCGTTTCCATCTCCTTAACTACAAAAATCTCATACAAACCATATTACGGAACCAAGAATTAAGATCTTTTATTAATTTAAGATCAGGCTGAGTTCGAATTATAAGCTTTAATATGCTTAAAAAAATAGCATGCTGTTCATTAAATAATCTCTCACTGACCTTTGAAACAGGGGAGGGGGTAATACTGCACTCAGTTTGTTTATGAAGATTTTCATCGTTGTTCCGTCTATTATTTTTATCCCATACCAGAGGGGGCTACGCACTAATTTTTCTTTCTATACATGTTCTGCTATGCCTGATTTTGTTGCTTTCATTTCGGATAATGGCCGAAGAATGTATCAGCCGAACAGCTGTGTCCAAGACAAAAACTAATGAAGACAGTGGTCCGAAAATAATGTAACAATTTGATATCATACGTAGACGGCTGTAGATCGTCAGAATCAACAGCTCATTCCGGCTGCTGTTGTTCGATACGCTTTTTAATAAGAAACCTGGTCAAGATCTCCTTGAACTGTGTTCTTCTTGTCTTCAAGAATGAAGAAGCAAAAGCTCTGTGACAAGCGTGCATAACTTTTGGAAAATGTTCAACATTTGATTTCATATCCTCGAAGATTTGAAGTCATTTTTCAATAAAAGCAAATGCTTCCTTTATTTTATTTAGGGAAACATGACGTGACTCAGCTTCGACATCTTTGTTATCTTCTGTCTTCTTAATTCTTGTTTTTTTTTTATTGTCCTCTCTCCTTTAATAGCAGTTTTTTCTCATATTCTCTAACAATCAGTAACCCCTTGCATCCTAGTGGCTTTATTGCCTTTGATCTTCAAAAATTTAAATGCAATGTCAATCGTTATCTTTTGTCTTCTTAATTCTTGTTCTTTTATTGTCCTCTCTCCTTAATAGTATATTTTTCTCATATTCTCTACCACTCAGTAACCCCTTGCATCCTAGTGGCCTTATTGCTTTACTTGGGGGTGAAACGATTATAAAAAAAATCTTACTGATCGTGTAATGGAAGACGCAGAATATAAACTTATGATTTTGTCTAACGCAGAAATCGATCCTAAACACAGGACAGTACGTGTGCGAAAATAACTTTTGCTTTCAAAACAAAATGTCAGAAACTGTAACAAATTGGCGCCAGGCGTCAATCTGTTGATTGCGGTTGTGTTTGTTTTATTATTATTATTATTATTCGTTAAGCTTTTTTTAAAGTTATTTTTAGTATTCAGATATATCTTACTTATTATAAAACGCAGATTGTGTGTGTGTGTGTGTGTGTGTGTGTGTGTGTGTGTGTGTGTGTGTGTGTGTGTACGTTTATATATTGGATCTGATTTCCTACATTTTTCAACCGATTTCAACAAAACTTCACAGGACTACGTAAAATTACCTTGCGGTGGTTCTGACAGCGCCCAAAATTGGAAAAACACAATTGTTTTTGCACGAAATCAATTTGTAAACACGATTAAGAGGCATCGCGAGAATGAAAGGGGGACAACTCATATCGAGTTATACTTATTATAAAACCCAGGTTGATTGTGTGTGTGTGTTCGTTTATATATGGGGTCGGATTTCCTACATTTTTCAACCGATTTCAACAAAACTTCACTTTTTTTTTTTGGCAGGTAGTGTTTCTTATTGTCTTGCACACTTTTTTCTTTATTTTTACATTCAGAATGCTTTCAAAATTCCATTTACAAGACAATTGTTTATAATAAAATTCTATTCAATTACTGTTACATCCCCGGGCAATGTCGGGCTCTACTGCCAGTGAACAATAATTGCATTATATTTGTAAAATGAACTATGGTGCAGTCGTCCCACTCTTTCACAGACTTTCTCAAGGGGTCAATATACATATATACATTCATGTTTGCGTGTGAGCGCGTGAGTTTTTTTAAATAGAAGTAGACAGATTCGTCCATCGTTCAGTTCGCACTCCTCTCCGGTCTTTTGAACGGAAGTAGAAGCATATACTCCGACGAGCTATTTTTGCTAGTTCTCAAACTGCATGAATTTAAAGCATTCGGTCGTCATCTCAGTCCCAACCTTACACTGTCGAAACGGTTAAATGTAGCCGTTTCTTCTACTCCAATAGCTTCATGTCTCGCACTTCTCGCCTGTGGAACTCCCTTCCACTTACTTGCTTCCCTGATAAGCTATAATCTCCAACTGTTCAAATGCAATGGGAGTCGACGTCTCCAGATGCCTTGATTTAATTCCCGAGCCCTTCTCTTCATCCTTTCCTCTATCATTTCTCTTTACTCTTGCTCCCAATCCCTGTCACCCCTTGCGTGCTAGTGACACTCCCGCCCTGCCTGGGGTGAAAAGCTTTAAAAAAAATATCTCTCGTTTCCTGTTTAGGATTGGGTTTCCGGTTCCTCCTAAGATCCACTTCCGCTCTAACGTCTCCGCCTGAACTCTCGAAATTTTATACACTAATTATTATTTTTTCCCTCTTTCAATAAGAGTGGAAAAGTTCGCCTATCGCTCGGTTCAAACTCCTCCCATAGTTTTTTTTTAACAGGGGTAGCGGCATATCTTTTGTTTCCTGTTTAGGACTGGGTTTCCGGCTAAATTCAAAAATGTTATTCACTAATTATTCGAGTTTCCCTCTTTCAATAAGAGTAGATAAGTTCGCCTATCGCTCGGTTCAAACTCCTCCCCAATCTTTTGAACAGGTGTAGCGGTATATCTTTTGTTTCATGTTTAGGACTGGGTTTCTGGCTAAATTCAAAAATGTTATTCACTAATTATTAGTTTTTCCCTCTTTCAATAAGAGTGGAAAAGTTCGCCTATCGCTCGGTTCAAATTCCTCCCCTGTCTTTTGAACAGGTGTAGCGGCATATCCTTTGTTTCCTGTTTAGAACTGGGTTTCTGGCTAAACTGAAAAATGTAATTCACTAATTCAATCTTGACCTCTTCAAGTCTTATTCTAACGGCTATATCACGTTGAGGCAACGGTTCTCGTACAATTAGTAAAGTTAAGCAACGTAGAGCCTAATTCGTACCTAGATGGGTGACCTCTTGCAAATACCAGGTGCTGTAAGCTTTGATGTGCGGGTGGTGTAATGGATAAACGGCTCGGAATTGTTAATCGGAGAGCCGATTTCCCTCGTTTTTATTGTAAATACCGTCTAGCTGAGATCTTTACCAGCTGCGCTGGTCGATCTCTCTGCTTTCGAGCAGAGAGAAACACGGACGAGGCTATGTTCGGGGAGGTAGATAAACCCGATATCGTTTATACGGGGCCTACGTGGATTTTTTAGCTGACCATAAGGGCTCGGGAACCCCACATTAAATTCGGCCTTATGCCACATGTGAATGCGTGGGGCAGTTGCTAGATACCGTCTAACTGGGATTTTCCCAGCTGTATTGGTCGAACTCTCTACCCAAAGGCAGGGAGGAACCCGGACGAGGCTATGCCGAAGGGCAGAGTCTTGTTCCAGGAGGTAGACCGACCCGAACACGTTTATGCGGGGTCTACGGGGATTTTTTGGCCGAGCCTACGGGCTCAGGAACCTCACATTAAATTCGGCCTTATGCCACATGTGAATGCGTGGGGCAGTTGCTAGATACCGTCTAACTGGGATTTTCCCAGCTGTATTGGTCGAACTCTCTGCCCAAAGGCAGGGAGGAACCCGGTCGAGGCTATGCCGAAGGGCAGAGTCTTGTTCCAGGAGGTAGACCGACCCGAACACGTTTATGCGGGGTCTACAGGGATTTTTTGGCCGAGCCTACGGGCTCAGGAACCTCACATTAAATTCGGCCTTGTGCCACATGTGACTGCTTGGGGCAGTTGCTAGATACCGTTTAGCTGGGATTTTTTCCAGCTGTACTGGTCAAACTCTTTGCCCCCGGACAGACAGGATCCACAGACGAGGCTAAGTCTCGTCTCCGGAAACAGCTACCCGACACCGTTTTGTAGGGGTTCTACGGGAAAATTTTGGCTGAACCTATGGGCTCAGTTACCCCACATTAAATTCGTCCCTGTGCTACATCTGATCGCAAGACGAGGTTATGTCGAAGGGCAGAGTCTCGTCTCAGGAAACAGCTACCCGAGCCCTTTTTTATAGTTCTTATTTTTAGTGCTGTTCAGTTATTGCTCACCTTGTTTCCAAATACATACTGCTCAGCACTGGGATTGAACTCACAATTATTATGTCACCAAATTCAGAAACCAACACTTTAACAACCAATAAGTATCCGTAAGTGAACGAACTACAGAGTCTAGCTGGAACCTGCTGAGTACGACTCAGCCCTACATGAGAACTACTGACCTTCCACTAGTAGCCCTCACTACTAGATTGACTTGCGACGATTTTGTGCATATCTGTTACCTTTATTCTTACTGTACTGTTTTTTACAATAAACCTTTACTTACTTTATCTACCGTGTTCTTCAAGTATATATTCCTATTAGCACGGAATATAAGTTACCAACAGGAACTGAAACTTTTATTTAATCAATTTTTCCTTGTAGCATGTGCAATTCTTATTTTTATTTCTGCTGAGTTATTTCTCAGCCTGTTTCCACCGAGGCCAAGTACACAGTGTCTGGCCCAGGGATTTTATATAGGAATAAAGTATAATTTGTGTTTGAACATAGACTGCTAGTGAGCAAACACAGGCGATCTCATAGACGATTTGAGTAGACTTAGTGACCATAGCGGAAACATATATACATGGTGTCCATAAAGTTCGTGTGCACTTTAAAAACTTTATAACTTACCAACCTTCCAATAGTAGCCCTCACTACTGGATTGACTTGCGACGACCTTGTGCATAACTGTTGCTTTTATTCTTATTCTACTGGTTTTTACAATAAACATTTACTTATTTTATCTACCTTGTTTTTCAAGTATATATTCGTATTAGCACGGAATATAACAATTATACAAGTCAAAAAAATGATTTAATATTTTGTTGTGTAACCTTTTGCTTTAATTTTGGCTTTAATTCTTGTTGGCATGCTATAGGATAAATTCTTTTGTAAGTCAACGTTCGTCGCCAGATTTTTCCATCACTCCTTTAATTCGCGAAAAAGTCCTGACCATAACCGGATTGAAAAACTTTGGGCTATAGTGTGCCCGTAATAGGAAAGCTAACTCAGAAGATGAGCTTTTTCGTGAATTAAAGAAATGCTGGAAAAATCTGGCGAAGAACGTCCTTCGCCAGATTTTAGAAACTTACTAAAGAATTTAGTCCATAGCCTGTCACGAAGAATTAAGGCCGTTATTAAGACAAAAGCTTACCCAACAAAATACTAAATCATTTTTTTTACTTGTACATATATATACCTGTATTAATACCCTGTATTAATAAACGAATTGTATTAACCACTTGTCTTGCTAATGATACAAAAATCGACTTTCTATGAGTGCGTCTACTTTTTTTTTGTCTCATACAGTATGTAAAAACATTGTAAACGATTACAAAAAAAAAAAGGTTACTCAATGAATAAGATTTGTTACATCATTTCTTAGATCGTAATTAATAAAAACAAAGAAAAAATAGCTAACAGTTCATACAGGGTATCCATAAAGTTCGTGAGCACTTTAAAAAATTTATAGCTTTATTTGTATCAAAGTTTTAAATTTAAGTTTATTTGCATAAAAAAAGTTTCGCGGTATCAGACAGGGATCGGGTTTTTGCTAACAATACAATTTCCACTGGAAAAATGCACCATCTACAAAAATATCTGTCGGTGAATAATTCCTCTTTCTCTGTTTATTCATAGGTCCGTTGATGAAGGACACGGGCGTGTCCGAAAATTCCCAACTTAAAACCTTTCTCTCCGTACTTCATTTCTGTCATATGGTTAATAATTAATATTTTATAAATGTTTATCGTACTGATTATATAGGTATCCATTCGTTTGTCCTTTGTTTTATTAACTATCCTATCCATTTTTCATATATATATATATATATATATATATATATGTTTTTAATGACGTCGGAATTACGAGACTCTTTGTCTCTTATCGACCTACATACGTAGCTCTAGTTCTAAAGGTCTTATGCTTTAAATTGGCTATAGTGTCCTATTTTTTATTTTATTTTTATTCTTTGGTAATTAACTCTTGTTAATCATGTTGTATCAGAGAAAATAGTTATTATATATTGAAACAAGATATGTCTTGTAAATGACAAAGTGTGAAAAAATATCTGTTGCAACGCGTTTCGACTTTGAGGACTTCATCAGACGAAGTTAATGCAGGAGAATACCCACGAAATATATATATATATATATATACATATATATATATATATATATATATATATATACATACACATGTATATATATATATATATATATATATATATATATATATGTATAAAGAAAAATATACGGAAAAACAAACAAAAATCCTAATATGCAATTATGCTGTTTTAATTTTAATATAATGTCAACGTCGGACGTTTCGGTCTAGTAGACCATCTTCAGGACATCTTCATAAAACATAATTAACATTAGACTATATTTAATTCAACAAGATCAGCGTTCCGTTTCAATATGATCACGTCGGCGTCACATGGGCGATGTTGTGAAAACGTATTCCTAAAATAAAGTATTTTGAATGAAAAATGAAAAGAATTTTATTTTAATCTAAAACTTATATGTACGTTTGTCGAGCATTAATCTTGTCATGTCTTAAAAAATTATTTCGTTGAATTCTCGAGTTTTCATAAATTAAGTGGGGTGTATGATATGTAAAATATATTTACCAAGCTAATACCCACGAACAAGAGACGCTGACAAATTTTAAATTATTTTTTCTTGTTATTGTTTTTTTTTTTAAACATATTTTTGGGGATATATAATCTAGCCTATTTCATTTAAATTAGGCACCTCTAATAATTTGCTGAAAAAAAAGCTAAGATAAAGAAAAGGCCCCAAACTTGATAAAAATTAAATTTTACCCTGAAAATCTGTAAGAGGAAAGACTAAATTATTTTTATGTTCATTTAAATATAATTTTTATTCCTTTTTAGAACGTTCGAAATTTTCGTTAAAAATCTAATTTTTTTTTTGTTTTTTTGCATCAGCGGATGGACTATAAATTAACATACCAAATTCTAGCGTCTTTTTTTTTTTTTTTTTTTTTGCAGTGAAAGAAAAGTTTTGGAAATTATTACAAAAATCAAAAAATTGTCGGATTTTAATTAAACTTTCAGGATTTATTCACAAATGAATGAAATTATTTAAAAAATGTTTTTTTTAGAAAAGCTAGGTAAAGATATTTCACATATCATACACCCTATTTAATTTATGAAAACTCGAGAAATTCTACGAAATAATTTTTAATGAGTATTTTAGTTAAAAGCAGAACACCTTGGAGACTTTAAATCAACAATATATATATATATATATATATATATATATATATATATATATTGTAAAATCGGATCCCGTCTTACCGAAAATCTGCTCCGAATCATAAAATAAAAATAAAGAAATTTTTATTTTCGATGATTAATGAATTTTTACAAGATTTGTTTTCATTTTTTAAAATTTTCATTAGAATAATTTATAAAGTTTTTAAATCTTTTAAAATTCAGTTTCAGCGGTGTACTTCTTGGGGAATATTATTAAATAAAAACTAGATTTACTAATCATAAATCGAATAGCTTATTACAATTTAGGGTCACACAGTATTTTAAAGACTATTTTAATTTTTTTTGTTTTTGTATAAACGTGCTGATTTTTGTAGATACGGATGTCCATACGCGATATTCTCAAAAAATAAGAGCGGTAACCATAAAATTTGTAAATAAATTTGTGTGTAAACTACTCTCTCGAGTGGTTTGTAACACCCCATTTATCATCTCTCAGTAGCGTCTCTGTCTTTCGGCAGAGTGCACTCAGGGGAAGAGAATTATACAAAGAGGTGAAGAGAATTATACAAAGAGGTGCCCGGCCCTGGGGAAGAGCTGCCCGAGGCCTCGCCCTCACATTGCACTCGAGAGAGGAATCGGTGAACACACCGAAGCCAGCGCAACCGGTGGTTACGAGTGTTCATGGAATTTTTGTTCCTTGCCCAGGTGTACGCGCTCGGGCTCCCCACATTAAAGCGACCTTATATCACAAACTGACCTCGTGGGGGTGGAGGCTGGGGGTTGAGTAAATACAGACTATAGTAAATTTAAAGCCAAAGTATCCAAAATATGGATTACGGTGAATATTTTCATAATTTTTTAAAGATTACTGTGTACTTAAAAAAGGCGCCGATCTTATATTCTTAAATTATTTTTTTTTTTATAGATAAAGCCCCGTCGGACAATATTTAATAAACATCTTTCTGTCATCAAGCTGTCAACACGCCAACATCTGAAGTAAAAAGCTACTAGAGTCTCAAAATGCATTTTTGGGATATTTCAAGCTTAAAATAACTAGGACACATGGCACAGTGGATAAAAGCATTAGTTAGACCCAGTGACAGGACCCCAAAGAGTGTGAGTTCAATACCCGGTTAAGGCAGTGGAGAACTTTCAGAGGGAAATTAGCAGGAGTTAACTGATAACGGACATCCATTAGACATGGCACGTGGAACTAGAACAGTCTACCCCAGTGAGCGAAATAAAGGGTTCAGTTCGACATTCCAAACACCTGAAGAAGCCTGGAGCGTGCAACGACCGAAAAGTTGTAATAAATATGGCGACAAAGATGAGGACAATAGTCCGAATAATGTAAATAATGTACATAATACCTCATCTCAGAAATATAGACAGATACTGAAGTGCCGAAACATTGTAATAAATATGGCAACAAAGATGAGGACAATAGTCCGAATAATGTAAATAGTGTACATAATACCTCATCTCAGAAATATAGACAGATACTGAAGGGCCGAAACATTGTAATAAATATGGCAACAAAGATGAGGACAATGGTTCGAATAATGTAAATAATGTACATAATACCTCATCTCAGAAATATAGACAGATACTGAAGGGCCGAAACATTGTAATAAATATGGCAACAAAGATGAGGACAATAGTCCGAATAATGTAAATAATGTACATAATACCTCATCTCAGAAATATAGACAGATACTGAAGGGCCGAAACATTGTAATAAATATGGCAACAAAGATGAGGACAATGGTTCGAATAATGTAAATAATATACATAATACCTCATCTCAGAAATATAGACAGATACTGAAGGGCCGAAACATTGTAATAAATATGGCAACAAAGATGAGGACAATGGTTCGAATAATGTAATTACTAAACATAATACTGTTGGCCATGTTCACCATAGTCTATGAATATAAAATCCAGCGCCGTACGTAATCTGTTCAATGAAACAACGTTAAAGATTAACACTCACGAGTCAGACACTCTACTGAATCTGACTATATCGCCAATACCAGCAGTAGCTGTTCCGTAATTCTTCAGTCTTCGATATCAAAGGCTGGCAGTGAATATTCGGGAAAAACATGGCCGCCTTTATACACCTCGCATTGAATATTTTGAGCCTTCCGATTGGCTAATCCTTCTATTGGTGGACTATAAAATGTCAGCTCATTTTGGCTGGCTCACTAGTACACCAGGGTACTCAAAAATTCCAACAAATACCTCATCTCAGAAATATAGACAGATACTGAAGGGCCGAAACATTGTAATAAATATGGCGACAAAGATGAGGACAATAGTCCTAATAATGTAAATAGTGTACATAATACCTCATCTCAGAAATATAGACAGATACTGACGGGCCGAAACGTTGTAATAAATCCGAAAGAAACTCCGCCCTTTGGCGTAGCCTCGTTTGGGTTCCTCCCCGCCCAAAGGCAGAGAGTTCAACCGATCAGCCGGTCAACCGGTCGCCCGACTTCGGACTGAACTCCCTGCTTCCTCTTGAAAGATACATGATCGCCTAAGCGTCTATCACGCATGGCACCTAACAACTGATGACTTTCCAGTCGAATCCATTACATTCACTTACGTGCTAATACCCTTGAGAAAGGTATGAATCCTCTTCTTCTCCCCCCAGCTATGGGTAAATAGCAGGACAGACTTGGATGTCATCTGGTCTACCGCAGAGTGAAATGGAAACCTACTGCGGGAAAAAATCTGCCTCGTCAGTCATGTATCGAAAGATACATGATCGCCTAAGCGTGTATCCCATAATTCAGCCTCAGGTAACATTAAGAATGATTGATGCGCCATAAAAGAAATAAATCAAAACAGGCCGCTGACGAATGATCACTATAACTTTGGCCTTATGCCAGACGTTGCTGAGCTTCTCAACAACCCCTCTCCTGTCATCTAACTCAGGACACATATACAACCCTGTCACTTGGGCACAGATATTAGTGCCATCAAGATATCACATGATTCGAAGGCATTTGATTCCAAGTCTTTCTTTCAACGTTCTATCCCGCACTGGGTATGACGATAAATTGCACCGCGTCCTAAGTGAGACGATAAACGACATCCACGTCCTGGGTAAAGACGATAGGCTACATCTGCGTCTTCGGTAAAGACGATAAACTACATCTGCGTTCTGGGTATGACGATAAACTATATCCGCGTCCTGGGCAAGACGATAGACTACATCCGCGTCCTGGGTAAGACGATAAACTACGTCGGTGTCCTGAGTATGAGGATAAACTACATCCACATCCTGGGTATGACGATAAACTACATCCGCGTCCTGGGGGAGACGATAAACTACATCCGCGTCCTGGGTAAGACGATAAACTACGTCCAACAGCAATGTCTCTGATCAGGTGTTTTTGAGGTGCGTGGAACAACCTCTTAATTGCTGGTGTTCCCAGGTCCACCTTGACCCGGGGTGGTAGCACCTGTTAGGGTCCCAGCTATGGGCAAATAGCTGACCCCCAAACTTGAGTCGAAACACTATGAATGTCTAAAAATAGGTTTTAATACCTGCAATACATTTTTTTAAAAGGTTATTATCGGGAATGAATTTTTTGAAGAAAACAATTATTACCAGCAATACATTTTTGAAAAAAATATTACTAGCAGTAAATCTTGTTGCCATTAAATAACCCATTCAGGTTGATATGCCGTTAAAAACCAATCAACGTTCGATCTTTTTACGACAGTGTGTGGGATTCCCTATCCGTCCCCTTGTTGATCGAGCGTCTATATAATTTCCTGTAATCAGGTTATCTTTTGTATTTATATCCTAAGTTAATTTCTTTAAGTATGTGTGGGAGCATCCTTTGCGGTCCGATTCAGCACTTGATGGAATTATGGGTACCTTATAGGTCAATTTACAGTTACATTATTAGCACGTGGCTTTCCGATAATGAGACTCGGGTTCAAAGTTCCCTATGGTTGATTTGTCACAGGGATAACATCTCGATGTTATTAGCTAGGGGAGGCGATACCAGCGAGCGGCCCCTTTGGAAAGTCTCTGAAAACCATACGACGACTCTGAGAACGTCAGGAGTTCTGAAGCCACCTTTGGCGGCAACGTCGAAGACAAAGACCCGGACTAAGCTCAACTAACCCCAAAGCCACCAACTGCGAAACAAGCGATACAACAGATCTCATTGGTTGAACCAGCGGATGAAGAGGACTACGCATAACGGACATGTTACAGAAGACGTCACTCGAAATTGTGGCAGTCCGTTTCAATTTCATAACTGGATTCTGCATGAGCCGCAGAGAAAGGTCATAAAATAAAATGTGTGGGTCACTTCCTGGCAAGTTGAGCTTCAGCTTAAACAAAATCACACCATCGGCACTTTCTACTCTGATTTTCTTTCAACTTAAACCAACTCTTGGAAAGCTAAACGACGACAGGGAATGGATGACGGGGGGGCAGGTTTTGGTGAAACTGGAACTTGCACATTAGTGGTGAATGTAGTCATAATTACCACCATCGTAGAGGAAGCGATCAGCAAAGAAGAAATTAAAATCTTGGATACGAGAGGAAGCCGACGACTATAAACCGTACGCTCTTATTCAGGTATGCCGGATTATTAAGGTGGGTAGCTAACTGTTGTGGCGTGCTCCCTCTAATGAGGCTATTGTGGACTCTTCCACTTACTATAAAGCAGTAGGAAAGTAAACCTCTGGGGAACGGTGATCTAGACCGTTCATGACTGTCAAACTCTCTCCCTCAGTGGAGAGGAACTCGAATAAAGCTTTGCCGAAATGCAAAGTTTCGTCTGGGGAGGTAGACAAACCCTGAACCAATTTATACGGATTCGAAGGGAATATTTTTGGCCGAGCCTACGGGCTCGGAGAACCCACAATAAACCGGCCTTGTACCACATACTACCCACGTTGAGGGGCGTTAAATATAACGGTGCTATAGCCCGTTCGACTGTCGAACTTTCTGCCTCAGCAGAAAGTAACCCGGACGAAACTTTGCCCTTCGGGGAGGTAGACAGACCCTGAACCCGCTTATGCGAGTTCTAAGGGAATATTTTTGGACGAGCGTACGGGCTTGGAGAACCCACGGTAAACTCGGCCTTATGCCACATGTACCCTCGTGGGTGGGGGCGCTAAGTATCACTTGTGCCACATCCATCCATCGTGGGTGGCTGTTAAATATTAACGGTGATATAGACTGTTCTGCTGAAGCTTTTCGCACTCTGCTTTCGGCAAAGAGGAACCCGGACGAGGCTGTGCCGAAGGGCAGAGTTTCGTCCGGAGACAGACCCGAACTGCGGGTTCTATAGGGATCTTTTGGCCGAGGCTACGGGCTCGGATGACCCACGTTAAACTCGGCCTTATGGCACATGTACCCTCGTGTTGGGGGTTGCTAAATATTAACAGTGATAAACTGAACCCTGTTCAACCGATAACCCCTCCCAAGTTGTGTAACCCACTTCTGTTGTATTTACTGTTCAATACACTATTTATCTGCAACCTCTTGTTTTGTTAGCCCTTAACCAATTACTTGGTTACAACACTAACGCATGTCAAAATTTCTGTTTCATTTGGCACTCACCGAGCCAAAATGAAAACATATCCACAGTTTGAACAAGACCAGCACGCTCAAAGCCTCCGTCACGCGGGCATCTGAACAGCCGTCTCTGACCAGTTTCATTTAAAAGGCGTGGGTCAAGCCGTAGTATAATGGTCAGGAGTTTCCCAATGATCAATGAGGTTCAGGTCGATATCATCTCGGTCATATCCCTGACAAACCTGTCATGGAAAAATTCAAACACGGGTTTTATGGTCAAAATTTCTACGTTCTTTCCAAGCGCTCACTAGTTTTCATTATGTAACCAGAAGATGTTATCTACAAAACTAGGCCTCATGAAGGCCAATGTCTTAAAATAGATTCCGGTAAATAAATTTATCTGTTTCATTCGTAATCATCCGTGCGACGATAGCCGAAAGGTAACTTATCTGACTGATGTCAAATCAGTCGGACCTCTAGCCAGACAGCCAAACAGTCTGTCTGTGGATGACACAATAAATATATATATATATATATATAATGGACAAAGCCCGACAATTATTTTAAGACATTTTTATGTTTATACATTCTTTTTATACCTACAAATATTTAAGTAAATTCTCTGTTTATAATATAAACAGTTTTAAACATTTCCCGGCCTGAATGTCCGAGAAATTTTCATAGAAAGTTTTCGTCCTCCGACAAGATTCGAACCTGTATCCTATACGGAACCATCATTTAGCTAGACGTGCCTTTAACCGATTTGGCTACAGAGGAGCGATCGGTTAGCAGGGTCGAATTTTACTGTATTTAAACTTCAATCTTCTATGAATCTCTTACGCACATTCATATCTGCTCATGGCGTATCAAATGTAAAGAAATGACGTCACATATTATGAAATGGACAAAGTCCGACAATTATTTTATGACCTTTTTATGTTTATTCATTCTTTTTATAGATACAAATATTTAAGTAAATGCTCTGTTTATAATAAACAGTATTAAACAACATTTACCGGCCTGAATGTCCGGGAAAATTTGTATGGTCACTATGGAGTAAAAAAGAACTTTTGGTATGCGATCATCACTCATCCTTGTCACATGTACAGCCCAACGTATGTGAGATTGCACTATAAAGGTCACGATGGTACCAATCTTACATTTGTCAAAAACGTCGGCGTTTGACACTCGATCATCAAACATTAAACCACAGATTGCAAGGAGACAACCTTTATGAAATACGTCTAATCGTTTAATGCGCCATCTATAATATGTCCAAGTTTCAGAGCCATACAAAAGAGTTTGACAAAACAAAATCTGGTTATTTTTTCTAGGGAAAAAGGGTTTTAAAAATATCGGCTCCTACTGCTGTTAAGCATTACTCTTCAAGTATAAATTGAGTTCTCCGAAAAACGTTAAAAATCCCTTCTTTCTGCCGTGCGGCGATGATAATTTATCATGAGGTAAGATATCTGGCTGATGTCAAGTCAGTCGGGTTTCGATCACGGCTTGAAACGAGTGATTTGTAGGTTAATGCACCTTTTAAATTTTTTTAAAATTTAGCCATTTTATATCATTAACTTTACTAATCTACTTTTTGTATGAATGATTCATTGTAATATATATATTAGGACCCCATTCACACACTTGGGATTAAAATGTATACATATTTTCAGATGACCGGATGACATATTAGCGTCGATTCTAACGTAATTTCAATGAAGAAATAAATTGAATAACATATGTATTTTTTCTTTTCTCCTCAGTAATTTTATAATTTTAAACTTAATAGTGATTAAATTTGGATTTTAAAATTGGTAATTTTTACTTTTAATTTTAATATCAAATTTTATCATATAATTCAATAATTATTGGTTAGAATAAATTCTTTTTTAATATTACCCGTATTTTAAAGATCTGAATAGCTATTATAACATGACTTCGTTGTCAAGTATTTTGAATTTTCCTATACTTGTATTTTGATTGGTCAATCTAGGTTTTGTAACAACGTTTTCCCCTTGCGAAGGATTGTTAATTAATTTGAAACATTTAAAACCATTTATTTTACATTCAACATCATCACTTAATAAGACACCGGAGGTGTTGAAATAAAATGGCTATTTTTGTAGTGATATCATAACATATTTATGTTATAATTTTTTTTAAATAAATAATTATATATATATATATATATATATATATATATATATATATATTATAAATCAATTGATTTAAAATATGTTTTTTTTTTTTTGAAAATCAATTAATTTTATAATATTAATGCTCTGTAAATTTTCATTGAGCACTATTTTGTAAAAATAAAAATATCTATAAGAACACCGGATTATATATCTTACTGTTCTTTCTTTTTATTTATAGTAGGTTGGTGCAAAAATAATTTCGTTTTCTCACATTGTAACATATGTTAGAAAACGAAATTATTTTTGCACCAACCTAATATATACATTATATATATATATATATATATATATATATATATATATATATATATATGTATGTATGAAGAAATATAGTCTTAAGGTGTGCTATATTTATGGAATAAATGGCTCAGTATCAGAGATAGAGCGTATGTAAATATAAAAGTGAATATTGAAGTCAACACTTAGAGGCGACAGGCTGTTTCATGCTAGACGCAATCGTCAGGCCAGATGAAAAATTATATAAAAAACTAAACCGAAGCACCTTGTCTGTCATATTCAATGAAACGTGCATGAAAGAACTGTTGCCTAAATACACAAATATATATATATATATATATATATATATATATATAATTTCTTTTTATCATTTGACATGTGAAACGAACGTAAAATATTCAAGGAGTGTTAAGTGCACTCACTTTGCATGAAATATTTTAAATTATCTAAGACGACCGACAAAATCTTCGACAGATTTTTTTTTCGTTTTTTAAAATACGACATTTTGTTTTTTAAAGAAACAGGTTTTAGAAATTATTTCTAATGTTATAAATTTTCAGTTTGTAACCAATTTTAGAGACAAAGAAAACAATACTGGATTGCTATGGGATATTCATCCTTTTATATGGCTGTGAATGCCGGGAAATCTCCCCAAGGATGAAAAGAAAACGATTGGCAAAAGAAATGTTGTTCTACACACGTGGCCTGACGATTGCGTCTAGCATGAAACAGCCTGTCGCCTCTAAGTGCTGACTTCAGTGTTTACTTTTATATTTATATATATATATATATTGTATATCTAAATATATACATATACATATATATGTGTGTGTGTGTGTGTGTGTTTGTGTGTGTATTTAGGCAGCAATCCTTCCTTTATGGATGTTTCATTAAAAACGACAGACAAGATACAACGGTTAAGCTTTTTATTTAATTTTTCTTGTGTTCTAAACAGAGCTTTCTTTTCTGGACAAAGGGTGTGTAAAAACTCTCCAAATGTTTTATATTTCCAAGCGCTTTCGGCTATATCTTTAGCCATTATCAAGGATGATTCGATTTTTCAGCTTACTTGAGTGTGTGCGTTCTGTGTATGTCTTACTATGTGGTAGGGATGTTTTTAATTTCCGAATACGGTTAGCACATTGTGGCCTTGTTCGTAGTTAACAGTTCGTACATTCATAACTGCTCATGGCGCATCAAATGTAAACAAATGACGTCATACATTAAGAAATGGACAAAGTCCGACAATTTATTTATTAAAGACATTTTTTATGTTTAACGTTCTTTTTATAGATACAAGTATTTAAGTAAATGCTCTGTTTATAATAAACAGTATTAAATAACATTTACGAGATTCAGGGAAGATTGAAGTTTATAAGCAGTAAATTCGACCTTGCCAACCGAACGCTCCTTTGTGGCCGAATCGGTTAGGCACGCCCGGCTAAATGGCGGTTCCGTATAGGATGCAGATTCGAATCCTGTCAAAGGACGAATATTTTCTATGAAAATTTCTCGGATATTCAGGCCGGTAAATGTTATTTAATACTGTTTATTATAAACAGAGCATTTACTTAAATACTTGTATCTATAAAAAGAACGTTAAACATAAAAAATGTCTTTAATAAATAAATTGTCGGACTTTGTCCATTTCTTAATGTATATATATATATATATGAGAAAAAATATATATATATATTCTTCATATAGAAGAAAAATATACGGAAAAAACAAACAAAAATCCTAATATGCAATTATGCTGTTTTAATGTTAATATAATGTCAACGTCGGACGTTTCGGTCTAGTAGACCATCTTCAGGACCTATTCATGAAACATAATTAACATTATCAATTCAACATGACAAAGACGATGGACATAAGAGTAAGTAAAATTTTTGATTATTGTTACTCTTATGTCCATTGTCTTTTCATGTTGAATTAAATATAGTCTAATGTTAATTATGTTTTATGAATATGTCCTGAAGATGGTCTACTTGACGAAACGTCCGACGTTGACATTATATTAACATTAAAACAGCATAATTGCATATTAGGATTTTTGTTTGTTTTTCTGTATATTTTTCTTCATACTGTCGGATCTATATCCATATACTTGCTTACACACACACACACACACACACACACACATATATATATATATATATATATATATATATATATTGTGTGTATGTACATATATATATATGTGTGTGTGTGTGTGTATGTGTTTGTATGCACATCTATATATATATGTGTGTGTATGTGTTTGTTCTTTTTCTCACCGAGTGAAAGTACACCAATGTTCACCCCAATTGCTCGTTTATCTCACCGAGTTTTCTTTTTTATTTTCATTTTATTCATAAAGGCCGAGAAACGGGTGAAAGCATTCCATTTCGGGTGTAACTGTTTAAGAGTGACGACTCAAAAAAAGAAAGAAAAAAAAGACAACTTTAACACTCCGTAAGAATTTTCTGCTCGCATTTTTATCGTTTGTTTGTCAAATATTTGGTGCGCCTGCCGTAGTGCCGTGTCTAGCAAGACTCACGCGCCCGCTGTTGGATACCCTAAGTCTAACCCAATAAGCACATAGCCAGAAAGTTAGCCATCTCGTCGAGGGATAACACTGAAAATACCCTGTTCACCTCCAAGGAGGTTGATTCGTTGCACCTTCTGGGGGCCTAACATTGTTGCTCGGCATAGGAAGAAAAAAAAAAAAAGATTAGATTGAATCAATTCCTATGGCTGCTGCTAGGAAAGTTATTTCTCTGTGACAGTTTTTCTCGCCATAATCTATCTTCTTACCTTCTATGAGCAGTATCCTTTCAAGACGTAGGCGATCATGGCTCTCCACATCCTTCTATCCTTTGCAGCTCTCAACAAGTTCCTTCCCTCTGTCTCCTTCCCCCAGACCACGTTCTATCATCCACTTGCTTAAAGCCACTAGATCTATCATGCGCTGTTTTCTTTATGTATCAGATTATCCAGGCCTTCCTTCTTCATTATGTGTCTCAGGAACTTCAGTTACCTTTTCCTCATTTTAAGGAATTCTACAGTTCGTCCATGCTTGAAATATTGCTGCTATATATGGCGCGTTGCTCCTGCTCTATATTTAGAGAATCAGCAATATTATTGGTCTTGACCTGGCGCCACGGCCTCAGTCAATCTCCTGTCGCCGAAACGTTGCTTTTTCGTATCTTGTCCGCTATGGTACCCATATGAATTTAAGCGCAGATAGATTCATACCTTTCTCACGTAAATGAATGTAATGAACTCGACTGGAATTCGAAAACGGCTCGCCGATTCCTCAGTCCGAGCCGCAGTGTCTCCAGCCGTTATTAATGTATTTTCCTCTATTTTACTCAAAGCTGGGGGGGAGAGAAGAGATGGTTCACGTGAAGCATCATATTTCATATACAGTATTAAATAACATTTAACAGTATTAAATAACATTTACCGGCCTGAATGTCCGAGAAATTTTCATAGAAAATATTCGTCCTTTGACAGGATTCGAACCTGCCTCCTATGACAGTTTTCATATTTTACCCATAGAGAGGGGGGAAGAGATGGCTGCATGTAAGCGAACGTAATGGACTCGAATTCTTTAATCCAAGCCGCTAATGATTACTCCACTGCACATCCGGTCGTCGTTAATGCTATTTCCTCTCCTAGACTGGTTGCCACCCAAGGCTATAAAACCCAGACTCTCCTCCTATTTTACCCATAGCGAGGGGGAGAAGAGATGGATGAACTGGAATTCGAACTCAATCCCTTACTTCCTGGTATTATGCCCACAACATTCAAAGTAAATGCTTGAAACTTACTTAAATGTTTAATTCTTATTCTCTTGTGCGCCGTGTCCCTTCAGGATATAAGCGATCATGGCTCTCCACAATTTCCAATCTAGTGTTTTTTTCTCCCTTTGCTAACGCTCACGCTCCTCCCCACCATTCACACTCACTACCTTCATCTATCTTTCTTCTCCTAAATTTCTGAATGGCTTAAATGGCTCTCCACAACTTCCTATCCTTGGTGGCTCACAGCGATTTCAGGAATACTCCAACCCAAAACAATTAAATGTTTGAAACTTGCTAAAATGTTTGGTTCTTCTTATTCCATGTGATGTGTCCCTTGCAGAAAATAAGATAATCGTGGTTATCTACAACGTCCCTTTTTTTTTTGTTCTCGCTCTCGGCCGTTCCGGTATCCATGCGCACAACCACGTCAGGTAAGCGGCTTGCTGCTTTCCCATTATCTCTCTTTTCCTCAATATGCCCCGTAAGGATTACGCTTGCTAAACCTTCCTTCCTCATTATATGTCCAAGGAATCTCAGCTTTCTCCCCCCCCCCTATTCTGGTTAGATTCTGCAGCTATTTTCTTTAAGACTTCCTTGTGTTTACTCGCTCTGGTC
>OZ010575.1:113067850-113097850 GCA_963932145.1 Acanthosepion lycidas | reverse complement strand
TTTTACAGTATGTTGTCTTGGGCTTAAAGTCAGTCTTTCAGGAATGGAGGTCTTTGAAAACATCTCGTACGTAGATTTATATTTTGGTAAAATTAAATAGCGGCACTCTTGATAATTTTCCATGTAAATGAGTTACTTTTTCTCTTTTAGTAAGTGTATCATTTTTAGATCAAATTCGTAGTTGAATTTATTTCATTTAACACATTCTTGGGAATAAGATCCCTCGTGTGTTCATAGACACGTTTTTTTGTTTGTTTGTTTTTTAATTTTCTGTAAGCGTTCTGGGATTGCAAAGGAAATGTTTGTCGCAGATTACTTCCACAACGCAGAGAACAAACCACTGCAATTTCTGACTCGAATATCCGGGGCAGAAAGAAATGCCGAAAAGTTGATTCGCAGGTATTATCTCACAAATCCCAATGCACGCAACCAATCAGAAAAATAATTCACTCTCCGACGAACGCAGTAACCAAAATACACCAATTTTCGTTCCCGATTCGGGAACATCAACTGCTTTTATCGCCGAGCACTTTTTCCATTCGTCGACAACTGGGAGAGGACGCCCAATTTTTGCATATCAAAATATTTTTAAAGTGACTCCTGCGACGGACTTGTTTTTTAATTTAAATATTTCGTCTTCAGCATGTCATGCGGAATACGTGCCATTTTATTTTATTTATTTATTTTTTTTGGTAAGTAATGTTCTTTTTCGCTACATTTTCCGTCGTAGGATACACGCAACGCGCTGTCGCTTGGTTTGAGGAGGTAATATTTTCTTCAAGTTTCCCCAATGTATTGTGAGGAGCAGTTGTGACAGTTTCATTTTATATATACCTGCTTCAGAATTGTTATTGTAATGGGTATTTTTTGTCCTGGTCATATCCATCATAGTTTTCGGTGTAGTTATAATTATTTTGATATTTTTAAGATTGGATGAATTGTTTTGGATAAAAGATGTTAAGGAGTCAGTAGGTGGTAATATGTCTGCCAAAATCTACTTTATTGCTATTGTTATTGAAAATTTTTTAAAAAATTAAAAAAAAAACAGTTAAATTCTGATCATATCCATCATGGTTGGATGTGGCTGTAATAAATTTTGATAACGTTAAGATTGGATAAATTGTTTTTTATAGTAGAGTTCCTTGATAAGCTCCAAAGAATAATCAGCAATTTTATTGGTCCTGATCTGGCGACTTGGCTTCAGCCATTTGCCCACCACCGTAAGGTTGCTTCTCTGTGCCCTTTTTTTATAAATACTTTCATGCTTTGCCGTTAAGACAACGATTACAGCGGGCCTTTTCATGTGTTGTGTTAGCTGAATGTTTGTCATCATTTATAGGAAAAGAAATTATAATTCGAAGAAATTAGAAACAAGTTGGAACCATTAAAAGACATTTCCGCAAATTGTTTTAGTTTCTGTCTATATTTCTAAGATGAGGTATTATGTACAGTATTTACATTAGTCGGACTATTGTCCTCATCGTTTCGGCCGTTGTACGCTCCGGCCTTCTTCAGGTGGTTGGAATTTCGAACTGAACCCTTTATTTCGATCACTGGGGTAGACTGTTCTAGTTTCACGTGCCATGTTTGATGGATGTCAGTTATCAGTTATCTCCTGCTAATTTTCACTCTGAAAGTTCTCCACTGCCTTAACCGGGTATTGAACTCACACTTTTTGGGTCTGTCACTGGATCTAACCAACGCCTTTATCCACTGTGCCATGTGTCCTTGAGGACCCCAGTGATCGAGATAAAGGGTTCAGTTCGAAATTCCAACCACCTGAAGAAGGCCGGAGCGTACAACGGCCGAAACGTTGTGACAAATAGGGCGACAAAGATGAGGACAATAGTTGGTTTGATTTATTTTGTTTTATGGCATATTTACCTAATGTGTTATTTAATGGCGACAACATTTTTTATTGCTGGTAATAATTTGTTCTGTCAAAAATCTCTTTCTGGTAATATTTTTCTTTCAAAATTGTATTGCTGGTAATAATTTTTTTCAAAAAAGTATTGCTGGTAATAGTTAACTATTTGCCCATAGCTGGGACCCTAACAGGTGCTACCACCCTGGGTCAGGGTGGAGCTGGGAACACCAGTAATTAAGAGGTGGTTCCACGCTCCTCAAAACCTCCTGATCAGAGGCTTTGCTGCTGGATGTAGTTTAACGTCTTACCGAGGACGCGGATGTAGTTTAACGTCTTACCCAGGACAGACATTTTCTCAAAAAACAAGCGATTGTTTAGAGAAAGATTTTTCTTTTTACAGTTGTGTGGCGAAATAGATTTCTGGTCGTTTTCTTAGAGAAAAATATATGTCGGAAAAAACAAAAATATCTATATATTTTGAGTAGTGTCATATCTTTAATCAAAGATGTGGTAACCTCCAGGAAAGTGAGTCGTTGCGCCTGCTTGGGCTAACATTTTCAGCTGACAGGAAGTAGAAAGACAATAGAGAATCCATTGCTAGGTCAGCTGCCAAGAAAGTCGGTTCACTGGATCGGGTGAGACAATTTTACTCACCAGACTATCTAACATATCTATAAGTCTACCGTTCGTCCATGCTTAGAATATTGCTGTCACATATGGTCCGGTTCTTCTCCTATTTTCCCTTGAGCTCCTTGATTAAATCCAAGAAAGAATCAGCAATATTGTCGGTCCTGATCTGTCCGCTCAGCTGCAGTCACTTTCCCACCGCCATAAGGTTGCTTCTCTGTGCATTTTCTATAAATACTTTCATAGTAATTGTTCGGATGAGCTCTTAGCTATGGTGTGTATGCACGTTGGCCCCTTTTATTTCTGTCTCCTTTTGTTTAATTCTCCATCACCCTTCTTCGTTAGGTGATCAGTGATGTCAGTTCACTGGTGGATGCGGGTGCCTTTCGTTTGCGGATGTGTTTTTTGTATTTGTTGTTGTGTCTAAATGAGTGTGTGTTTGAGTGAGTACATAGAATGAATGAATGTTTTTTATTATTAAAGTCCCGCGTTGATTTCGTCGAGTTAACTGATGTTTCTGCCACATTTAAGGATTGGAAAGTCGATTATTACTAACATTATTTTGTTTAGTCTATTTGTAAAGAGATTTGTATTCGTATTGCAAATACTCACTCGGGTTAGTTTTATTCCCCTCCACACCCCCAGACAATGAATTGTACATATAGGGACTAGTTAGGATTTTCATAGAGACATAGTGGTATTATGGTGAATGTAGTAAGAAAGATAAGTAAGAATGCGTTGTTTTGGTGTTAGCAATATTATGGCATATTTCGGTCAGTGTTTGCGGCTAGCTAAATTTAACGTTAAGACAGAAAAAGACTGTCCTTTTCCCCTGTTTCCCATTTTGGCCTTATGCCACATTTCTCTACATAGCAGAATAAATATCGCTCTTTGTACATTGGCGCCTTTTATTTCTATCCCTACTTTTCTTTAGTTTAATTCTCCATCCCCTCCCTCGTTAGGTGATCAGTGATGTCAGTTCTCTGGTGGATGCGGGGCGCCTTTCGTTTCGGATGTGTTTTTTGTATTTGTTGTTGTGTCTAAATGAGTGTGTGTTTGAGTGAGTACATAGAATGAATGAATGTTTTATATAATTAAAGTCCCGCGTTGATTTCGTCCAGTTAACTGATGTTTCTGCCACATTTTGGGATTGTGGGCGTGGCTTATTACTAACATTATTTTATTTAGTTTCTTGTAAATAGTTTTGTTTTCATATTGTAAATACTCATTGGATCTAGTTTTTAAATTGTTGTTTTATTCCCCTCCACACCCCCAGACAATGAATTGTACATATAGGGACTAGTTAGGATTTTCATAGAGACAAGGAGGTATTATGGTGAATGTAGTAAGAAAGATAAGTAAGAATGCGTTGTTTTGGTGTTAGGAATATTGTGGTGTGTCTGGGTCAGTGTTTATGGCTAGCTATGTTTAAAGTTAAGACCGAACAAGACCGTCTTTTTCCCCATTACCCATTTTGACCTTGTAAATAATTACAAATAAATATCACTCTTAGCTATGTTACCGAAACTTTCTAAATTTAAGCGCAGTACTCAACTGGCGTCGAGATCCCATCAATTTACAGCTGAGCTGGCTAGATGTAACCGTCAGTTATATGCTAACAGTTTCTTTTCTTGCTTATGGAACTCCCTTTCGGCTCCATACTCTCCAGCCAACTTTAATCTGGAAAAATTAAAAGCAATATCAATCGCTATCTACTGTCCTCCTGATTACTATTTCCTCTTGTCGCTCATTATTAATGTTTCTGTTCCTAATTCTTCCATACCCAGTAACCCCTTGTGTCTTAGTGGCTTTACTGCCTTGCTTGGGATGAAACTGATTAAAAAAAAAAGAATTAATAAAAGATATAAATATATCAATGATGTAAACATATTTTCAAGGTTAAAGGGCCCTTCGACGTTGTGTAATGGTTAACAAGAAGTGAGTCCGATCCTCACTCGGTGCTCCATACTTTCAGCCTTGTGCCACATCTAAGCTGCGTATAGAAAATCAATTTGGGCGCTTAGAAGTAGTGTAATGATGAGCAAGTTTGTCTCGCGACTGATAAGTGAGTTCAATCCTCACCGGGTGCCTTGTGCCACATCTGAGCTACGCTCAGAAAATCTGCATATTTTTAAGATACGGCATTTTATAAAGATAAAATCTAAGTTCAAATAACTCTGTAAAAGTCAGGGATCGATTATAAGTTTTATCGATATTATGAAAATCGATAGAAAAATAAATATTTATCCGATTATGGCAAAAGAATACCAACCTACAAAATTATTCTCCATATTATATTTTATCGAGTGGACCTGTTTATTTAAGTAATGTCTAACTAGCATAATACCCGTAAAAAATGTACCGATTATTTAAGTTGTGCAAATAAATGCTAGGTTTATACAGAGAGCGATGTGTTAAATGTCGCCATTTTATATTTTTACTTTAGCGCATGCGTGTTGTTTGTTTTTTTTTTTTTTTTTTTTTTTTTTTATTTTGTCGACTGCATAGTATAGCAGGCTCAGTTGGACACCGTCTGTGAGAAAAAAAAGCCCCATGACGCAATTCACTCTGCCAGAAATTTGGAAAGAGCATGCAGTATTGCCTGGCATTCGTACCGGAAGCTCCAATACGAGCATTTCATCGTTTTCGTGTGTCAATCTGAGGACAGTGCAGAAGATTCGGAAAGAGTTGGATGAGTCTTATGGTGATTACGAAGGTGTTTGGAAGGACCACTAGTGATGGTGACGTTATGCCTGCATTCATCTTCCAGCAAGGCCTCAGGATTAACACGGAGGCCTACACCAATTGCCTTGAGTAGGTAGTCCTGCCTTTTGCCAAGCGGGTGACTGCTGGATAACCCTGGCCACATAATTCCCCAGACGCTCTCTTGAGATGTGGGGCGCAGTTGAGCAAGAGACCAACAAAACTCCTTTTAACATCACCAAAGATGAACTGAAGGCAAGGATTATGACATCAACTTAAACAAGAAGACCGTCCAGAAGAGTTGCAGGAGATTCCGAAGCCGTCTGTCGGCCGTGATTGAAGCCAATGGCGATTTTATTGCATAAATTTATTCTTTAGTATTTCAAGGTATTTTTCTGTGGCTTTGGTCAATATATCTGTTAAGATGAAATGACAGTGTTATTTTCATTTTTGCGTCATTTAGACAACATTTTATCAGTCGCGCTCTGTATTTGCTGGATAGACGTTGGACAAATATAAGTCTATTGTAGTCCTAACCCTCAAAACTAACCAAATGGAAGTGCCGTTGGGTTACGCAGTGTCCTAATTTAAGGCCCTTGACGATTTGTCATTTCAGTGTAAAGATACGATAACCATGTCAAGTTTAAAGTGACTCTGCTTGGACGAGATTATACCACTTGTCTATTGAATCGGAAAAGTTTGATAAGTAAAAGAAATATTTTCTCTGTTACAAGTGGCTCTTAGGTTCGATAAGACGATAACAAATAAACTCTACATCGAAAGCACTCATATTGTCACACACACAGATATATATATATATATATATATATATATATATATATGCAATCCAATATAAGTACAGCGCATATATAATATATAAATAATATATATAAAATTGTACATATATATATATATACATACAATTTTATATATATTACTAGCAGTAGAGCCCGGCGTTTCCCGGGGATTTAACAGTAAGAGATAGATCAAGTATCGACCATCATAAAGACTGAAAAATAAAATTGACAAAGATTATTGTTTAAGGTTGACGGACACGCATGTCTTAATTAGTTTTTTTTGTTTTTTTAACGAATTGGTCAAACCCAAACTCAAAAAAAAAAAACATTGTTTTCAATCGTTTGAATAGAATTTTATTATAAACAATTGTCTTGTAAATGGAATTTTGAAAGCATTCTGAATGTAAAAATAAAGAAAAAAGTGTGCAAGACAATAAGAAACACTACCTGCCAAAATAAAAGTGAAGTTTTGTTGAAATCGGTTGAAAAATGTAGAAAATCCGATCCCATAAACGAACACACAAACAACGTGGGTTTTATAATAAGTATAACTCGATATGAGTTGTTCCCCTTTCATTCTCGAAACAGCGATGCCTCTTAATCGTGTTTTCAAATTGATTTCGTGCACAAACAATTGTGTTTTTCCAATTTTTGGCGCTGTCAGAACCACCGCAAGGTAATTTTACGTAGTCCTGTGAAGTTTTGTTGAAATCGGTTGAAAAATGTAGGAAATCCGATCCAATATATAAACGAACAGACACACACACACGCAACCTGGGTTTTATAATAAGTATGATTATATAATATATAAGTAATATATATAAAAATGCACGCACACACACACACACATGCAATGTTAAATATATTATATATTATATATTATAGAGGTGCTGTACTTATTGGAAAGCCTTCAATGTGAGTGATAGAGCTAACATATTTAGTTGTGTTGATGTGAGTTTCTTTCACTGGGTTTCATGCAACTGACGATCGCAAAGGGCGTGAAACAAGCTGACATCAACGCAACTAACAGTATATTTAACATTGCATATATATATATATATATATATATATATATATATATATATATATATATATAACTCCGGGTATAAAAAACAAAATCTTAGTAAAAGTGCCGTTTTGCTTTTTATACCGGAAGTTATATTTTCCGATTTCTTTTTGAATTTATAGGACTGATGAATTGGATCGTGATTACGATTCCAATGGAATAAATTAGAACCAGGGAATATTAGTGTTCGAGCCTTTTATGTTATATTCTTACTCTGTCCTAGACATTGAGTTCTACCTGGGTTCTATCCACTTGGAAATATATATATATATATATATATATATATATATATATATATATATATATATACTAGTAGAAAACACAAATATATTAACTGCATCCACCTGCAAAAAAAGACTAAAAGTAATGGAAGCTTTAGTAATAAAAAAGAAAAAGCTAACTCTTAACAATATTAACTACGAACAAGGCCACAATGTGCTAACCGTATTCGGAACTTAAAAACATCCCTACCACACACTAATACATACACAGAACGCACACACTCAAGTAAGCTGAAAAATCGAATCATCCTTGATAATGGCTAAAGATATAGCCGAAAGCGCTTGGAAATATAAAACATTTGGACAGTTTTTACACACCCTTTGTCCAGAAAAGAAAGCTTTTGTTAGAACACAAGAAAAATTAAATAAAAGGCTTAACTGTAGTACCTTCTCTGTCGTTTTTAATGAAACATGCATATATATATATATATATATATATATATATATATATAAATATAAAAGTGAACATAGAAGTCAACACTTAGAGGCGACAGTCTGTTTCATGCTATATGCAATCGTCAGCACACGTGGCCTGACGATTGCATATAGCATGAAACAGACTGTCGCCTCTAAGTGTTGACTTCTATGTTCACTTTTATATTTACACACGCTCTATCTCTGATATTGAGCACTTTATTCCATAAATATAGCACACCTTAAGACTATATTTCTTTATATATATATATATATGTATGTATATTGACCACTAATATATATATATATATATATATATATATATATATATATATATATATATATATAGTGTATTTAGGTAGCAATACCTCTTTTATACATGTTTCATTGAAGACGACTGACAAGTTAACGCGATTAAGTTTTTTATTTAATGTTTCTTGTGTTCCCACAAGTGTTTTCGTTTCCGGACACGAAATATATAAAAACTGTCCAAAAGTATTGCATCTCCGAGCGCTTTCGGCTATTCTTCCAGCTATTATCAAGGATTATCTGATTTTACTTATAACTGAATGTATGCGTTGTGCTATGTATGTATCTAGAGTTGTAGGGATGTTTTATTTTCCAAACACGGTCATCACATTGTGGCCGTGACCATAGTTAATGTTATTGTGTGTTGGCCTTTTCTTTTTTATTATTAAGGTTTCCATTATTGTTAAACTTTTTTGCATGTGGATGATGTTATTATGCCTGTATTCTATACTCGTATCTTTCGGATGGAGTCTGGTAGGTTTTTGTGTATGTTTAAGTGAGTTCTAATAGAGCTTTGTTCTGATATGTGTCACGTCAGTCGTCTGGATAGGTATGTAGTAGTGTGACCGATATAATTTTTTATAAGTTCGGTATGATCATGAACACAGTTACTTAAAGGGCATTTGAACTCGTAAATAATTTTAGCGCTGATTTTGCAGGTGTGTTTTTATTTTTTATGATAAGGTTAGCTATTTTAAACTTTTCCTAATAGATAATTTAATTCGGGTCGACTGGGGTAGTGCATTTCGTTATGATATTTCTAAGTTAAAAAAAAAAAAACAATTTTATGATAATTGTTCTGTTGATATTATTTATGGTACCTACACTTTGTGAATTTGAGCGCAGTACTAGATTGACGGCAAGGTCTCATTATTTTAAACTTAAAATGGCGTGATGTAATTTGCTTCCACGTCAACACTGATGTCCCAAAATGTAAATGCAGTGTCAATCGCTATCTTCTGTCTTCTTAATTCTGGTCCTTTTATTTTCCCCTCTTCTTAATAGCAGTTTTTCTCATATTTTCTAACACCCAGCAACCCCTTGTAGCCTAGTGGCTTTATTGCCTTTGATCTTCAAAAATTTAAATGCAATGTCAATCGTTATCTTCTGTTTTCTTAATTCTTGTTCTTTTATTGTCCTCTCTCCTTAATAGTATATTTTTTCTCATATTCTCTACCACTCAGTAACCCCTTGCATCCTAGTGGCTTTATTGCCATTGATCTTCAAAAATTTAAATGCAATGTCAATCGTTATCTTCTGTCTTCTTAAATGTTGTTCTTTTATTGTCCTCTCTCCTTAATAGTATATTTTTCTCGTATTTTCTCACACCCAGGAACTCTAGACACACACAAAACCATTCACGCATTCAATGAAAAGTAAAAATAAAATCACCCTTGATAATGACCCCAAATATAGCCAAAAGTGTTCGAACGTAGAGAAAATTCGGACAATTTCAACATAATTTTAGTCCACAAAAGAAGAAAAATTTAATAAACTCTTGACCACGCTACCTTGTCAGTCGCTTTTGATGAAACGGTTATATATATGTATAAATTAATTGATTTAATTATGTTTTATTCGCTACATAGTTCTAACCATGTTTCAAAAATTTGAAGCTAACAGCTCCGAATTTAATTTTGTAATTAAATTAAAGACATTAGTTAGCTTCCATTTTTGAAACAGGGTTAGAACTGTGTAGCGAAAAAAAACATTTTAAATCAATTAATTTATAATATTAATACTCTGTAAATTTACATTGAGCACTATTTTGTAAAAATAAAAATATCTAAAAGAACACCGGATTATATATCTTACTGTTCTTTCTTTTTATTTATAAGGATGAAATGGAACTAATGTCTTTAATTTAATTACAAAATTATATTCAGAGCTTCTAGCTTCCATTTTTGAAACATGGTTAGAGCTGTGTAGCGAAAAAACATATTTTAAATCAATTAATTTATAATATTAATGCTCTGCAAATTTACATTGAGCACTATTTTGTAAAAATAAAAAATATCTGAAAGAACGCCGGATTATATATCTTACTGTTCTTTCTTTATATATATATATATATATATATATATATATATATATATATATAAGATAAGACAATCCTAATGTGCCAGGCACACCTGCCTAGGTTTCATCTAAACGGAAATTCAGGGTAAAGCTGCTAAAAAGGAAAATTACTGAACAGTATTTATTGATAAAAGTAAGACTAACCATGACCACGAGACAAAAAAAAAAACAAAAAAAAAACAACGTGGGGTGGAGATGTACTTTATTGATCAGCCAACAAAAACAAAAAAAGAAGAAGAGAAAAAGAAAACTATTCTAATAACCAGCCTTTTCTATGCCTACACCTATGGAACTTGGGACTTGGAACATAAACACTTGTTTTTGTCTTGTTTTAATGTTCATGCTTTTTTTATTCGCCATCTTTCCTCGGGTACCGATTTGTTCTACTACAAGTTGAGGTTTTTCCAAACGAGTACAACCAGTTATATATATATATATATATATATATATATATATATATATATATATATGGTATAATGATATATAAATTGTATAATCTTATATATCAAGAAACAATATTTAGAAAGTATGACGCGAGTCAAGGCATTTTAACTGGCTCACTAGTCATATATATATATATATATATATATTTTAGATCAAAATAGAATTCTTTCATTTTTCATTTTTATTTCAAAATACTCAAATTTAGGAATGCGTTTTCACAGCGTCGCCCACGTGACGACAACGTGATCATGTTTAAAACGGAACGCTGATCATATAAAACTTTCAGTTATCTGTTTGGATAAGTCTTGTTCTTATGTCCATCGTCTTTGTCATGTTCAATTGATGTTAATTATATTTTATGAAAATATCCTGAAGATGGTTTATTAAACCGAAACGTCCGACGTTGACATTATATTAACATTAAAACAGCATAATTGCATTAAGGATTTTTGTTTGTTTTTTCCGTATATTTTTCTTCATATATATATATATATATATATATATATATACAAAAAACTGTAACCCCCCCCTTATTTTGGGTATATTATGTAATCTTCCTTCCAAATATTAGTAAAGTCAATATTAATATGTAACAAATACTTTATTTTTTTTATTTTTTATTTTTTTTAGCATTCATAAAATACACTTTATTTATTTATTTATTCATTTTAAAGAAAATTAATATCCACAAAAATTAATCATATCACTTTGTCCACAGTTAAGTACTTCCGGGTTAATAAAACATGAATAACAATATTATAAGTTTGGGTTGTGATCACAACAAAAAAAGTGGAAAGAATTGTTACTTTACCCATAGCTGGGACCCATTAAAACAGTTACTATCACTCCGGGTCAGAGTGATCCTGAGAGTCATTAGAAAGTGAAAAATTGTTATTTTACGCATAGCTGGGACCCATTAAAACAGTTACTATCACTCCGGGTCAGAGTAATCCTAAGGGCCATTTAGAAGAGGATTGGGCTAAAAGTAGGACCATTTACATTTATACCCCTAAACTAAGGACTCGCATTCATGCCAAAAACTGAACTGACGTTTCTTAAGACAATAACTAATGGATGCAGTTTTACGTCCTACCCAGGACCAATAAGGACCTTATTGATCAGTACCAAAGATGGCAGAAGTGAAAGCCCGTAATTTGAATTTCGCAATTGATTTTGTAAATAAATCCGCCATATTATTTCCCGATTGAACATATTCCATTTGTACTGTTTTCTTTTGTACTTGGTCCCTAACAAATTTATATTTGATATCGATATGCTTTGATCTTTGATGTATTATTGCCAAAGCAATACTGGACTGATTGTCGCAGTAAATAATTATTGGCTCAGTTATTACCAGTGTTGAAATTGTTTTTATTAGTAATTTAAGAAAAATAGCCTCTTGTGTTGCTTTTGATAATGCAATATATTTAGCTTCACAAGTAGAAAGTGAAATCATTCCCTGTTTCTTCGATTTCCAGCTGATTATTGGGTTACCGTCTGCTAGCTTAAAGCAATAGCCTGTTATACTCTTACGATCTGGTGAGTTGGCCCAATCAGCATCACAAAATCCTTCCAATTTTAATAGTTTATCACTTGTTGAAATACTAGGCACTGACTCTTAGTTCCCTTTAGATAACGTAATACTTGCTTAGCTCTTGTTAAATGCACAGTGCCCGGTTTATTTAAGTGTTGGGGCAACTTAGTAACCGTATAGCAGATATCTGACCTGGTTGATGTCATCACGAAAATAAGACTTCCGACCAATTTTCTGTATTCTTTCTCACACGCCGCTATACCATCTTCCTTATTCATAATTGTGTTTAAATCCATTTCACATAGAGTAGTTCTTGTTTTACAATTTTGCATGCTAAATTTAGATAAGAGTCTTTCAATGGATCTAGATTGATTCACTGTAATAGTGTTGTCTTTAAATTCGAACTGTATACCAAGAAACCATGATAGTCGACCCAAATCGGTCATTTTAAACCTTATTTCCTGGGATTTTTTGATTTTTAATAGAGCGGCCTCACACTTTGATGCAATTAACATATCGTCGACCCAAATAACCAGAATTACTAATATTTTATTATTAAATGTTCTTGTGTACAGACATGGGTCAACTTGGGAGGATTGAAATTGCTGTTCAATTAAATAAGAATGGATTAATTTATTCCATGTTCTTCCGCGCTGTTTGACTCCATGTAGTGACTTTTTAAGTTTCCATACATAATTATCACTTTCTTCAAAACCTTCTGGCAGTTCTATGTATATTTCATAATCGATGGCAGCATTCAAATAAGCTGCTTTAACATTCATATGGTGTATATCCATACCATAATGTGCGGCCATTTGCATCAAAATTCTAATTGTTGTCATGTTTGTTGTTGGACTGAATGTTTCTACATAATCTTCCCCGTATATCTGCGAAAATCCTTTAGCTACAAAACGAGCCTTGTACACTGCGATCCATCCTCAGTACGCTTTACAGTGTAAACCCAACGGCTGCCGTTAATATTTTTATCATCCGGGTCCTTTTTTAATTCAAACGTGTCGTTTGATACTAATGATTTAATTTCTTTTTGCATGGTAGCTATGCACCGTCTGGAATTGACAGACTGTATGGCCTCTTGATAGTTCTTTGGGATACATTGTACCGAATAACAACAATCAATGTCGCAGGTATTACATTGATCCATTCCAAAATAATCTGGCTTTCTTCTGTTTCTTGTCGGATAACGCAGAATTTTTCCCCCCTCATCAGTTGTATTTTCTTTTAACTCAAGTTTTGCGTACGATTTTTCCTCGTCTACATCATCTGGTATAATACCTTCCTCTGATTGTGGATTTTGAACGGGTTTTCTACTCATATGCTCATAATTGGGCCATACTGGTTCGGGTTGGACTAGTTCCTCGCAGTTAATATTCTTTTCCTCGGGTTCCTCCCCTCGCTCAAAGGAATCTGTAAATCTGACGCATCTGATCTTCCTTATCGTTTTAGTTTGTGGAAAATAAATCATATAGGCTGGACTTGTCTTATCATACCCAATAAATATGCCCCTTTCACTTTTTGGATCTAGTTTCGCCCTGTGGTCGACATATGAATAGCAAATTGTACCAAAGATATGCATATCACTCACATTGGGCTTGAAGTTCGTATAAGCTTCGTAAGGAGTTTTTTTAATGTTACTATGATAGCAGCGGTTTCTTATATATACCGCTGTACTTAATGCATAAACCCACAGATTTTTGGGTAACTTAGATTCTATTAGCAAACATCTAGCCATTTCGAAAAGCGTTCGCCAACTACGTTCAGAAACTCCGTTCTGGTGTGGTGAATAAGAACGGGTTTTCTCATGTTTAATGCCTTCATTTATTAGGAGGTTTTCGTAAGCGTCAGAAGTAAATTCTCCACCATTATCTGTCCGAATTATTTTTACTTTTCCATACGGGGAGATATCGGATAAATAGATTTTTGTAGCTTGCAGGGTATCAGATTTATTTTTCAGAAAATATATCATAATAAGTCCTGAATATTCGTCAACAAAGTTTAATACATATGAATAGGTGTCTATACCCATTGGGGAAATTGGACCCGCTAAGTTGCAATAAACTCTGAACAAGATATCTGTTGCTTTTGGGATCCGATCCCGATTTCTATATTTCGTCATTTTCCCTTTAATACAGGTGTCACAATATTGTAAGCCCTTTGGAAGTGTAATTTTCATTCCAGTGACGTGTTCTTGTAATCTTTTAACATCCGAATTATTACTGTGGCCTAATATTTTATGCCAGGTCCTTAAGTCGTGCGTGGCTGTCTTCGCAGACTTAATACTTTTCAAATAATACAAACGTCCATTTTGCTGTATATTAAATTCAGTTGGGTCTGGATATATTAACTTTGAATTGTCTCGGTGAAAATTGATTTTAACGCCAGTTTTAATTGCGGACTGAACTGAAAAAATATTTTGCTTAAATTTAGGAATATATAAAGCCCTTTTTAATAAACATTTACAAATATTTCCTTTGGTATTTCGTAGATAAATACAGGCATCGCCTCTTTTCAAAACTAAATTATTAGCTCTGGTCCCTTTAGCTAACTCAATAAAATGTGAGTCGGGCTCAAAATTGGGGTCAAAATTAATAAATTTTGTTTCATCTGTAATTACATGATTTGTCGCACCCGTATCGACCAGGTAAGAATTATAACTATTGGCTACAGTTACCAATTCAAACGAAAAGGCATATGTACGTCCATTCGAAGAAGTTTTTACATTTTTATAAAAGTCATTCCGTGTATAAGATAGACATTTCGCACGGACATGGCCGACATTACCACAACGAAAACAAACGATATTTCTTTTAGTGTTTATTCCTTTAAAATTCTTGTAATACTTGTTTTTAAAGCCCTTGTTCTTAATATCACAATTCCTAGTCTGATCGGTTTGAGGAACTGGTTTTCTGAATTTTTTAAATGACATTCTCAGTTGCATTACGTTATTGCCTTGATTTTGGGGGGGTACACGTTTTTTCAGTTTCTTCATAGATACGTAACGCTATTTTAAACTCAGTGAAAGTCAGTTGTTTATCTTTTTTAGTTATAACTGTCGGGAATGGTTTGAATGATGGTGGCAAACCCTTCAAGACCATAGCTATTAGCAGCCCATCCGAGATAGTCTCACCTGCAATTTTTAAGGCATTTGCAACATTCCCCGCTAGGATGATATAATCAGTTATAAATTCATTTTCTCGTCTCTTTAATGCGGTTAGTTCAGTATATAAAGCAATAATTTTAGGCTTACCTTTTGACAAATAGTGTTCACGCAAAATCTGTAGAGCTCTCCGGCCATTGTCCTTGGCCTCTCTCATTATTAAAAACGAACTCCGGTCATCCAGGAATTGTATTAATTCAGCGAACACGGTCGCATTTCTTTCCATGAAATCATCATCCCCCCTCCTGGTCGACTTTGCAAAGGATGATGTCATGGAGTTTTTGTATTCTGAGGTAGCCTAAAAACTTCGTCTCACATAATTCATATCTCGATTCATTCCCGTCAAAATATAGTCGTGATCTGGGCTCATAACCAATGTTAGACATTTTGACGGTCGTCTTCGAGTATAGAATCCAGAGGTTAGCAGTGAATATTTTGGAGACAGTAGGAAAGCGTAGTTCAGGTTAGCAGTGGATATCGCAGCAAAGTAGCAGAGCGTAGCCCTTCTTTCTGTTCATCTTCGCCTGACAAGTTGGCACTGGTCATTCGGCTAGGGTAAACAAAAATCCCCGCCTTTATACACGACGGATAGAATGTTATGCGACTTCTGATTGGTTAACCTTCTAGTGGTAGACTATAAAGCGAGTCAAGGCATTTTAACTGGCTCGCTAGTCATATATATATCCGGCGCCTGCTCCGGGACCTTCTGTCCCTGGATGCGGATGTTGCCGCGATCGAGGAGACCCACTTTGTTTGCAGTTCCGATGCGTGTGTGCTGGACGATGACTTTGTCGTCTATTCAGCATATGGGGACCGTTCTGCCAGAGGAGTTTCTTTGCTTGTCAGGCGTACTCTTGATGCGAAGGTGGACCTTGTGCATACCGATGCCGAGGGCCGGTTGATCGTGGCCGATATTGCCGTGAAAAGTGGTTCGTTCCGAGTCGTTGCGGTTTATGCGCCCAACGACCGGGAGGAGCGGGTCTCGTTTTTTCGGCGGTTGGGGCCGTTCCTAGTGGATTCAACGCGCCTAGTTTTAATGGGGGACTGGAATGCCATCCTGGACCCCAAGTTAGACAGGGGGCGGGGAGCTAGCGGGAGAAGGGGCGATCGTAGCCTGGTTGATCTGATCGACGATTATGGTCTCGTCGATAGATACCGGGTCGATCATCCCGGGGGGAAAATGTGGACGTGGGCTCTTAATTGGCCTTTTGACAAGGTAGTTAGCTACCTTGACAGAATGTTAGTTAGAAGAGCCGACATAGATCTACTAGATTGCCCTACGTTCCACTGGGTAGGCTATTCGGACCACAAACTCGTTTGTGCCCGGGTGGCGTTAGACTGTAGGCCTAGAATGGCTGGTTACTGGAAGTTCAATCTGTCCTTACTGGACAGGGAGGACTTTCGAGAACAGCTAATTAGACTAGTGCAGCGGGAGCTAGTGGGGGCGGTTATCGGGAATAAGTGGTGGGAACGCCTAAAGTGTAGGATTAGGTCCTTCACCACTAATTTCAGCAAACGGCTCGCTCTAGATAGAGCTGATAAGGTGAAGACACTCAAGTCTAGTTATTCCCGGGCGGTGGCTGGGGGGGATCCCCTAGAGATAGCCTTAGCTAAGGAGGCCCTGGATCGTTCGAATAGCGAGCGGTACATGGGCCAGGTAATTAGACATAAGTTAAGCAAGATGTCTTCCGAAGCTGTGAACTTGGGCGCAGATCTGCGCAGGGAAGAGGTCCGTCGAGGTGGCGATCGTTACATTCGTGAAGTCGAATCCCCGGAGGGGCGTACTCTTCGGGCCACTGACGACATGTGCGAGGCGTTTCGGCGCCATTTCGAGAGCCGGTTTACCAAGGAGCCTGGTCTCCGTGAGGAGGAGTTTCGTAGCTATTTGGCTGACTTTCCTCGGCTTTCGCCGACTGAAGCGGCTAGCTGCGAGGGAGTGATCACGGAGGGCGAAGTCTACGCGGTTTTGAAGAAGGTCGGCAGAGGCAAGTCGCCCGGTCTGGATGGTTTGCCCTATGAATTGTACTTGAGGCTGTCGCACATCTTTGTTCCGATTTTGACTGCAGTGTTCAACAACTGGTTTCGGTCGGGGTCCATCCCCAATCGGATCACCAGGGGCGTGATCACTCTGTTGAAAAAGGGCAAAGGTGGTGGGGGGAAACTAGATGACTACAGGCCCATAACTCTGCTAAACACAGAGTTAAAGATTATGGCCAAGATCCTGCAGGAGCGTTTGCAGTCAGTTGCCGAGTCTCTGTTGGGACCTGAGCAGACTTGTTCTGTGAGGGGCCGAACAATTCAGAGCAACCTGCATCTGATCCGCACGATCATAGAGGGTGTAAAAGACGACGAGCAAGCCGCGCTGATCAATTTGGATCAGTCCAAGGCATTTGATAGGGTCGACCATCGCTACCTTGCTACTGTCCTGCAGGCCGCTGGATTCGCACCCAACTTCTGCCGCTGGATTAGCCTCCTGTATCGCTCCCCCAGTGCTGTGGTACAGGTGAACGGAAGGTTGTCGGACGCGTTCGTGCTGTCTAGGTCGGTTCGTCAGGGTTGTCCGCTGTCGCCTCTCCTTTATGCTTTGGCGTTGGAGCCTCTCCTTCGCCGGCTGAAGGACGAGACCGGCAGTCCGGCCCTACGCGGAATCGCCGTTCCTGGAGGGGCTCGAGCCAGGGTTTCCGCGTACGCCGATGACGTATCTGCTTTCGTGTCGTCCCGGGACGACATCGAGGCGGTACAGAAGGCGCTTGATCGGTACGAGAAGGTGACAGGGGCCAAGATAAACCGCGACAAGTCTTCCGGCTTGCGGTTAGGTGCCTGGAAGGGGGTCGCTCTTCCGGGCCGCTTCGGTTGGACGGATGGACCTGTCCGCATTCTTTGAGTGTGGTTTGGACCGGACCTCCAGCTGGAGAAGAATTGGTCTGAAGTACTTGCAAAGGTCGATTCTGCCGGCAAGACTTGGAATCGACGGCGGTTGTCTGTGAAGGGCAGGGCGGAGGTGTGTGCTACATACATTTTCCCCCTGATTCTTTATCGATTGTCTGTACTTCCTCTCTGTGAGACCCATTGGAAGGCGCTCGAGCGATCGCTATCCTCCATTTTATGGAGGGGACGCGTGAACAGGGTCGACAGACGAGTCTGCACTAAACGTCCGTGTCATGGGGGGCTGGGAATGCCGCACCTCTTGAGTCACGTCCGTGCCTCTAGGTTGGCTTTCCTACGCCGTGCATTGACTGGGAGAGATCCGATTCTGGAGGGGATTGTTAGGGACGCCTTCCCTAGCCTTACCATCAGTCCCCCCATCTCGAGGGTTGAGCGCCGTCGTAAACCCCGGGACGAGTCGGATTTCATCCGCGAGTGTCGGTCGGCCTTGAAGGCCATTCCCCGGTCCAGTGACCTTTCACGGCCTAGGAAGGTCTTCTATCGTGGATTAGTGGAGGGGCCCGCGAAGGATTCCCTACGTGATACGCTCGGCTTGTCGGAGGAGGAGTATCGCTCCTACTGGTCTTGGGCGCCAGCGGCGGATTACCTCAGTAACCCTGAGTTTTCGCTTACCTGGCGATTGGCTCGGAATCGGCTGCCTCTCAACGACAAGGCTTTCATATGGGGTTTGGCGGATTTGCCAGACTGTGAACGGTGTGGTCTTGGCTTAGAAGAAACGGCTTCGCACGCCTTCTACCATTGCCCCCGGGTCCGCCCCTTATGGGACCATGTCGGCGAGCTGACGGCTCGTCTCGCTCCCGAACAGCTTGTGTCCATTGATCGCGCATACGCGTGTGACAATGTGTCGCCCCCGTATTCCGGGGTGAAACGAATGGTGTTTCTGACGCTGCTGGCCACGGCTCGAATGGTGATTTGGACGACGCGAAAGGAGGAAGTCTTGCGGGGCAACCGTCTTTCTCATCAGCATCTAATCCTATTCTTTGAGCATCAGCTCAAGATAAAGATTAGATCTGATAGAAAACGATTGCATTCGACAGTCTTTGGCGAAAGGTGGGTAAAAGAGGCGAGCTTGGTTCGTGTGACCGGGGCTAGCCTTGATTTTCTCTTCTAGGTCGACCTATTGCACATCGGGGTGGCTTCCTGTGGAACCCTCCCGCTGGTTAGGTTAGACAAGCTTCAGTGTACCTAGTTAATGTGAGTAAGTGTTGTTCCTGGCCTGTAACCCGGCTACTCTTTGGTTATGATCCAAGTCGAGATTCCCAACCTCCCCAGTTTGTTTTTAACCCTCCTTTTCATCTCGACTGGGTCAGCTTTATATTTCCCCATTCCCGCATAATATTTTATCCTTTTTCCCCACTCCCTTAGCGAGAGTTGCCTCTTGATTCTGTCCCTTGGGCAGAATACAGCGGCCTCTCTTTTTTGAGGGTTGGACGGTCCCCTACTAACATATATTATGTTTAGTTTGCATTTGTGTTACTTTTGAGTTATTTGTGGGTTCATCTCCCTCCCCTCTCATTCTATCATTATTAAAATTTTATGTATTTTATGTATTATCATCAAATTTTTATGGTGTGGGGCGCGTTTTGGTAGGTTCCCCTTGAGAGGATGTGGTATTATGGTGATTGAAGGATTGTTTGGTGATGGACGAGTTCTTGTGGTGAATGGGTAAATTGTAATGTATGAATGGGTCGTGAGTCAGATTAGCTAGGTATAAGATAGTTAGTGTTGACCAGCCTCTACCCCTCCCCTTTTCGGCCTCGTGCCACAATTTTGTAATTTTACGAAATAAATACCCTAGTCATATATATATATATATATACACACACACACACACACACACACACACACACACACAACTGTAACAGAGTCATCCAGCATTTTGTGCTGAGACAGGATCCCTGGCAGCAAAAACTATTAATCGAGGACGACAGATTGTATATTTAACAGCGTCTACTGCAGCCTTTAAACTTTATAAATCAAAAACGAAGGTTTTGCAAGCATATGTTTATATGAACATTTTGTCCTTCTTCTGGTGTGAGGCACCCTACCCTGAAGTTTTTAAAAATGTATTTTTGATACGCCTTGTATAATGGATTAAAAATATATAACTTTTTATATATCAAGAACAGTTTTGGAGGAAATATCTATAACAAAATAGAAAAAGGTTTTCGGGCAACGCGTTTCGTCTCTTAAGACTTCATCAGACTAGGTTATTTTAGATGGATGAGACTACACATCCGTACGAATGAGAGATGCTGGGAATTTTAAATTTATAATTTTATTTTATTTATTTTTGTTGTTTATTTATTTTATTTTATTTTTTTGCAGTGGGTGTGTGATAATGCGTTTAGTATATCATCTAACCTATTTCATTTACATTCTTTTTCTTTGTTTTTCCTTCACCTTTGTTATTAAATATCTCACCTTGTGATAACAGAGGATCTGCCAAGAATTGTGAATCATTATAAGAACGTTGACGCAAATTTACTGCGGATTAACTAGCGATTAAAACACTTTCTAAACAGTTTAGCCGTCCTGGGGATGACGCTAAACTACATCCGCGTCCTGCGTAAGACGATAAACTACATCCACGTGCTGGATAAAACGATAAACTACATCCGCGTCCTAGGTAAGACTATAAACTGCATCCGTGTCCTGGGAGACTATAAACTAAATCTGCGTCCTGGGTAAGACTATAAACTGCATCAGCCTCCTGGGTAAGACGATAAACTATATCCGCATCCTGGGTAAGACTATAAACTGCATCCGTGTCCTGGGTAAGACTATAAACTAAATCTGCGTCCTGCGTAAGATTATAAACTACATCCGCGTCGTAGGTAAGACTATAAACTGCATCCGCCTCCTGGGTAAGGCAATAAACTACATCCGCGTCCTAGGTAAGAGTATAAACTGCATCTGCGTCCTGGGTAAAACTATAAACTACATCCGCGTCCTAGGTAAGACTATAAACTGCATCCGTGTCCTGGGTAAGACGGCAAATTGCATCCGCGTCCTGGGTAAAACTATAAACTACATCCGCGTCCTGGGTAAGACTATAAACTACATCCGCGTCCTGCGTAAGACGATAAAATACATCCGCGTCCTGGGTAAGACTATAAACTGCATCCGCGTCCTGGGTAAGACTAGAAATTGCATCCGCGTCCTGGTTAAGACTATAAACTGCATCCACGTCCTGGGTAAGATGACAAACTACATCCACGTTCTGGGTAAGACGATAAACAACGTCCGACAGCAAAGCCTTTGATCAGGAGGTTTTGAGGATCGTGGAACCACATCTGAATTGCTGGTGTTCCCAGGTCTACCCTGACCTGGAGTGGTAGCACCTGTCAGGGTCCCAGCTATGGGCAAATAGTTAACTCAAAACACTTTGAAAGTATTGTTACGGCTGGTGCAATACAAAATGAGAAGAACCAGTTTCAGAGAAATTAAGGTTGAAGAAAAAAAAGATTACATCCAGTAACGAAATGCTGATTTTATTTCACATATAATACAACATATTTTAGGATAACAGAGATGAGGTTTAAAACAATATAAGTTAGTGTTATGGTCCAAGTTCCTTGTACCACGGTGATGGTCCAAGGTTAGAACCTGTTATGGTCGAAGTTCCTTGTACCACGGTGATGGTCCAAGGTTAGAACCTGTTATGGCCGAAGTTCCTTGTACCACGGTGATGGTCCAAGGTTAGAACCTGTTATGGCCGAAGTTCCTTGTACCACGATGATGGTCCAAGGTTAGAACCTGTTATGGCCGAAGTTCCTTGTACCACGGTGATGGTCCAAGGTTAGAACCAATGAAATAATAACACGAACACAGGTATGGAATACAAAGATATATTACAACAGAAATATAATACAAAGAAGTAGAAGTATTAGTAATGACTATCAGATTTGGTTAGAGTGAACTATGTTGTCTCGACAAGTATCACTATTCCAATGTCCTTACAATATGCTCTTAATTATCTCTCCCTCGTCTTACAAATATCCTCATACCTCTTGAGAGGCGCAGTATTTATAATGTCAAGAATAGTCCATTATTATTAAGGGTAAGTTCCCATAACAGGAAATGCTAACAAGTTACTAAGCATCCAAGAGCCCAGAAACTAGTTGGCTTAATGTGTAACTATACAAGGAAGTAGGAGAAGAAATCCACTGTAGGCGACGGATGGGAATTCGTCGCTCGTCCAAGAGTTATATTACTTTCTTCCTAAATATAGTTTGATTAATTTACATATAAAATAAAAGAGTTTGGTTTGGTTTGTTTTACGCCATATCAACCTCAATGGGTCATTTAATGCTGACAACTTTTCTTTTCCTGGTAATATGTTTGTTTTGTAAAAAATCTATTTCAGTTAATATTTTTTTCCTCAAAAACGTATAGCTGGTAATATTATTTTTTTCAAAACCATATTGCTGGCAAATTTTTTTTTTTTTTTCATAAAACGTATTGGCGGTAATAGATTTTTGAAAAGTAATTGTCATCTTTGATAATGGCTTATGTTAGCCGAAAGCTTAGATTGGATTTAAACACGTATCAATATTTCCTTTCGTCTTTCAATGATAATGTTATTAAGCTTATCAGACAATACGAAAGGAACTTACTTAAACTAAATAAACAAAACTCGTCTATATTACTTAATGGAACATGCATTAATATATATATATATATATATATATATATATATATATATATATATATATAAGCATGTATCCTAAAGAGCCAGGAAAACCTACCTAGGTTTCCCCTAAATGGATCTTCAGGGTAAGCCTGAATATCCGTTTAAGTGAAACCTAGGTAGGTTTTCCTGGCTCTTTAGGGTTTATTTTATTGATTCCCGCTCTACTTACCGTATTGAGCACTCTACGTTTTAGCTTTACTACTCGCTTGTTTTTTTTTGTTTTTTTTTTCTCTGGACTAAAGATTTAAAGCACTGGACGATTTATTTCGACCTGTTCTAATATTTTTAGTTCTTTCTTTGTTTTGCCATATCTACAAGTTCTGCTATCCGAGGTTTTTTTCCAAACCAGTATTACTATTAATATATATATATATATATATATATATATATATATATATATATATATATATATATATATATATATATCAGATAGAATGTATGTGTGTGTGTGTGTGTGTTATGTTAAGTGTTTCAATTTACTTTTCCCACACTTCTACGAGAAGTCATTCGTTAAATTGAAGAACAATTTTACTGACAATGTTTCGCATATTTTGAATGCCGAAATATTCGCATCTGTTGCAGCCGCAAAAATCGACATATCGCGAAATATCACAGAATGTGTGTCAAAGCACGTGTACCTAAACGAAAAAAAAAATACATACTTACCTTATTTCCTTCCTTAATATATAAATAAATGTATACAAACAAATGTAAGTAGTGTCGGTACTTATTATTATTATTAGTGTTTGACCCATCCGTTGTCATTTCTCATGACCGATATACCTCACAAATAATGGACTATTCCGTGGAAAGAGTGGAAAAGGCGCTGTTTGTTTTCAGCGAGAAAAAGAAAGAAAGAAAGAATGAAAGAAAAAAAGAAAGAAAGAATGAATGAATGAAGAAAGAAAGAATAAATGAATGAAGAAAGAAAGAAAGGAAGAAAGAAGTATTGTCGAGAGAAGTGTTTAACATCTCCTGCTAATACCTGATAAATAATGGACTATTCCGTACAAAAAGAGGAAAAAGCGCTATTTGCTTTCAGCGAGAAAAAGAAAGAAAGAAAGAAAGAATGAATGAATGAATGAATGAATGAATAAAGAAAGAAAAAAGATTTGTTGGCAGAAGTATTTAACATCTGCCAATACCTCACAAATAATGGACTATTCCGTGGAAAGAGAGGGAAAGGCGCTATTTGCTTTCAGCGAGAAAAAGAAAGAAAGAAAGAAAGAATGAAGAAAGAAAAAGAATGAATGAATGAAGAAAGAAAGAAAGAATGAAGAAGGAAAGAAAGAAAGAAAAAGAATGAATGAATGAAGAAAGAAAGAATGAAGAAGGAAAGAAAGAAAGAAAGAATGGAGAAAGAAAAAGAATGAATGAATGAAGAAAGAAAAAGTATGAATGAATGAAGAAAGAAAAAAAGAATGAAGAAGGAAAGAAAGAAAGAAAGAAAGAATGAAGAAAGAAAAAGAATGAATGAAGAAAGAAAGAAAGAAAGAAAGACGAAGGAAAGAAAGAAAGAAAGAAAGAAAGAAAGAAGAAAGAAAAAGAATGAATGAATGAAGAAAGAAAGAAAGAAAGAAAGAATGAAGAAAGAAAGAAAGAAAGAAAGAAAGAAAGAAGTATTGTCAGCAGAAGTATTTAACATCTCCTGGAAATACCACATAAATAATGGACAATTCCGTACAAAAAGAGGAATAGTTACTATTTGGTTTCAGCGAAAGAAAGAAAGAAAGAAAGAAGGAAGGAAGGAAGGAAGGAGAGCGGACAGAAGTGTTTAACATCTCCTGCCAATACCTCATAAATTATGGACTATTCCGTAGAAAGAGAGGAAAGGCACTGCTTGGTTTCTGCAAGAAAAAGAAAGAAAAAAAGAAAGAAAGAAAGAAAGAAAGAAAGAAAAAAGAAAGAAAGAACTGATTATAGAAGTGTTTAACGGAAAATGGAAAATTTAACGAAAATGGAAAAAGGTTGTCAATTTTAAATTTTTTTCATTTGTACCCCCTTACTTCTTAAATTTACAACCAGCGTTCTTTTTATGATCGCTATTGCAATATTTTGTTAAAGTTGTTAAGCTCAAATATTTAACGATCGGGGAATTTCGATGGATATTTTATTGTCGTAGAACTCGCCGCGAGTTCATTTAATCATTAAATAAAGAATGAAGAGTCGTCAGAAATTTCAAATAGGAAAACCGCGAAATTTTCGCGGGTTAAAATTAGTTATTATTACCGAATATTCACCTGTTTATCTAACGAGATAAATGTAACTCCCTGTTTGGTGAAAATTCAATCCTTTGTTGGTAAGATTGGAATGACCTCTCCAGTTTGCAAGTCTGGGCGATGGTATATGGAGACCGTGCGCTGACAAGATTACATGGTCCCACTTTCAGCTGTGCCGACAAGATCCTAAGGAACATTGCGTTTGGAGCCGGTTCGGCTGCAGGAGTTGCCGGAAAGTGGTCAGTGTTGACATCCAATCGCCTTCGGGACTCTGGATTTCCTTCCATAGTCTTTTCCGGGTTTTTGATATGACCACAAGTCAGCGAAGGTTCAAAATCGGGATTTTCCTTCCCTTAGATGGACTGCCTTCCTGAGAAATGCAGCTTTATCTACCCGACTATTATTATTATTATTATTATTATTATTATTATTATTATTATTATTTTGATTTCTAGCGTGTACACATTTCTTTCCGGGTCCCGCCCAGGAACCTAAGGTTAGTAATGGCATCATGACACAAAAAATAAAAACAAAAAAACATATTTTACATAGATAAAGCCTTTCGTAAAGTGTGAGCTGTACACGTGAGGCAAATTTTTTGTATTTCTTTAAGGCATGGGCTTCCAGGAATCCCTTCAATGAGTCTACTGGAATCTTTTCCAACCAATCCAAGGGCTCCAACTACAACAGGAATTGCTGATGTTTCTTTTGGTTTCCAGTGTTATTCATTTCCTTCCGGGAAACCTGAGACCTAAGGTTAGAAATGGCATCATGACACTTTCCACAGACAATATATATATATATATATATATATATATATATATATATATATATATATATATATATTAGGTTGGTGCAAACATAATGTCGTTTTCTCACATAGTAACATATGTGAGAAAACAACATTATTTTTGCACCAACCTAATAGATAGATAGATAGATAATATTACTGGTAAATATACACATACATATGCAAAATATATAAATATATATACATTCATATATATATATATATGTTTTATCTATGATATATATATATATATATATATATATACCTATGTATTAGGTTGGTGCAAAAATAAAGACGTAATAATGTCATTTTTAACCTCAAAAACGACATTATTACGTCATTATTTTTGCACCAACCTAATGATACATATATATATATATATATATATATATATATATATTACATAGATAAATCCCTTCGTAAAGTGTGGGCTGCACTTGTGAGAACATATTTTTTATTTCTTTCAGGCATAGGCTTCCAGGAATCCCTTCAATTAGTCTACTGGAATCTTTTCCAACCCATCCGAGGGCTCCAACTACAACAGGGATTGTTGATGTTCCCATGTGCCACATTTTTGAGATTTCGATTTCAAGGTCCTTGTATTTTGATAGTTTTGAAGCTCTTCAAAGATACATTGCAGTCTGCAGGGACACCCATGTCAATAAGGAGGCATTTTTTTTTGTTTTTGAGGTCTCTGATCACGATGTCAAGGTGATTAGATTTGATTATTCTGTCAGTGTGTATTGTGTAATCCCATAGAATTGTAACAGGTCCTATCTCCGTAACCGGGTCTGGGTGGTGTTCATACCAATTCCTTTCAGTTTCTTTCCCGTTGAAGTTACAGATTTTCCAGTGCAGATATTGGTCCACTCTGTCATGTCGGGTTTTATATTCAGTGGGTGTCAATATCGTGCAACCTGATACAAGATGATCAATTGCTTCTGGATATTTATCACAGAATCTGCTTGTCCTGGTTAAGACATTAAACTACATCCGCTTCCTACATCGGCGTCCATGAACCAAACCAATCTAAATTAAAGAATACATATTCTATTCGCGAATCCATTCTTAAAAAAAAAAAAAAAAAAAAAAAAAAGGAATGCGCTTACTTTTTATTTGGTTTGGTTTGCTTAACGGCATATCAACCCCAATGGGTTATTTAATGCCGACAACATTTTTAGGATAGATTCCTATGAAGAGAATATGTAGTCTTTGGTTTAGATTGGTTTGGTTTATTTTGTTTTACGTCATATCAACGTCAATGGGTTAATGCCGACAACATTTTTGGGATAGATTCGTATGAATAGAATATGCATTCTTTGGTTTAGATTGGTTTGGTTTATTTTGTTTTACGGCATATCAACGTCAATGGGTTATTTAATGCCGACAACATTTTTAGGATAGATTCATATGAATAGAATATGTATTCTTTGGTTTAGATTGGTTTGGTTTATTTTGTTTTACGGCATATCAACGTCAATGGGTTATTTAATGCCGACAACATTTTTGGGATAGATTGGTATGAATAGAATATGTATTCTTTGGTTTAGATTGGTTTGGTTTATTTTGTTTTACGGCATATCAACCTCAATGGGTTATTTAATGCTGACAAAAATTTTTATTCCTGGAAATAATTTGTTTTGTCTAAAATCTGTTTCTGGTAATATATTTTCTTCAAAATTGTATTGCTGATAATAATTTATTTCAAAAAAGTATTGCTGGTATTAGTTAACTTTTTGCCCATAGCTGTGACCCTAACAGGTGCTACCACCCCGGGTCAGGGTGGACCTGGGAACACCAGCAATTAAGAGGTGGTTTCACGCTCCTCAAAACCTCCTGATCAGAGGCCTTGCTGCTGGTCGTAGTTTATCGTCTTACCCAGGACGCTACTTTTTATTTCATGAGTTCAAGCTTGGTTATGACTGCTACTAACATTAGCAGTGTATGGGATGCAAAAGTTCCCTTGTGATCGAGCTGTATGGCGCTGGTTTCTGAAGTTCCGCAGCGGGGATACGAGTCTTGAAGATCATTTTCCGCAATAAAATAATGTATTTTTCTGTAATGATTCAATTTTGTCGGTAGAGGAAAATAGATGTTCCTTTCAATTTTGCATAAATACGTACAGATTCTTCAAGTGTTGAGAAATGTCAGTCAATTACGAAATTCCAAATTTTACATTCAAGACGTTCACGAGAAATTATTTCTTTTTTTTATTTTTTATTTTTTTTTTTTACTTCTTTCCCCCAAAATTGCAAGTATTAAGGAATTTGACATCCAGTTTAAAATATCAAGTGACAAAAACTTGACTTTAGATATGGAAGCCATGTGCTTCGTGTCACTCACTTTATAATAATAATAATAATAATAATAATAATAATAATAATAACGACGATGATGAAAAAACTAAAGATTTTTTTAAAACTAAAAATTCCTGAATTACTCCTTTGCTAACTTGGAGAGCACCTGGCAACCTTTCAGAGCGCAGTATTGTGCACAGTCACACCGGTTGAGAAACGCTGTCTTCGAATTTTACTGTAAAGCCATAAATCAACTTGTAACTCGAGGGCAGAAATAGATAGATGTCCATGTCTTTTTTTTTTTTTTTTTAAATCATTTCACCACAAGTACGGCAATAAAGCCACTAAGACGCAAAGGGTTACTAAGTGTTAGAGAATATGAGAGAAAATACTATTAAGCTGAGCAGACAGTAAAAGAACAAGAATTAAGAAGACAGAAGGTAACGATTGAGATTGCATTTAAATTTTTGAAGATCAAAGGCAATAAGGCCACTAGGATGCAAGGGGTTACTGAGTGTTAGAGAATATGAGAAAAATATATTATTAAGGAGAGAGGACAATAAAAGAACAAGAATTAAGAAGACAAAAGATAACGATTGACATTGCATTTAAATTTTTGAAGATTAAAGGCAATAAAGCCACTAGGATGCAAGGGGTTACTGAGTGTTAGAGAATATGAGAAAAATATACTATTAAGGAGAGAGGACAATAAAAGAACAAGAATTAAGAAGACAGAAGATAACGATTGACATTCCATTTAAATTTTTGAAGATCAAAGCCAATAAAGCCACTCTGATGCAAAGGGTTACTGGGTGTTAGAGAATATGAGAAAAATATACTATTATGGAGAGAGGACAATAAAAGAACAAGAATTAAGAAGACAGAAGATAACGATTGACATTGCATTTAAATTTTTGAAGATCAAAGGCAATAAAGCCACTAGGATGCAAGGGATTACTGAGTGGTAGAGAATATGAAAAAAATATACTGTTAAGTTGAGAGGACAATAAAAGAACAAGAATTAGGAAGACAAAAGATAGCTATTGACATTGCATTTAAATTTTTGAAGTTGCAAGAAGCCGCAAAAGAGTACCACTACTGAAAAGTGCGATAGAAGAAACTGTTAGCATAGAACTTACGGTTACATCTAGCTATTTCAGTTGTAAAAGGATGAGACGTTGTCGCCAATATATTAATCTAAAATGTTTCACTTTTATTCAAGCTTTGTCAGATATTCAGAGAAAGCAGACAAAATGATGGAAACTCAAGTATTATCAATTATGTTTGGGTCAGTTCTCATTGGTCAAACATAATAATTATATGTGCATGTAGGTTTCTGAAGATTCTTGTATGTCTAAGTGGGCATCAGATGGTAATGTGTATTCATAATTGTGTATGTGTGCCTGTCTAGTGGGAGTCCTATCTTCACCTTTGTACAGTCAACCTGCGCAGTGGGGTGTCAAGTGATTCTAATGTATGGTTGACCTCTTTAAGCATGTATTCTTTGTATCAGATAGATATAAATTAGATTCTTTAAGTATGGAGTCAAAGAAAGATGGCGACGTAAGGTAATGTCTTAGGCGTATGTTTATAGTTGGTAACGATGTTATTATTAGGTTGGTGCAAAAATAATGACGTAATAATGTCGTTTTTTGACGTATTTTTTAACGTCAAAAAACGACATTATTTTTGCACCAACCTAATGTTAATTTCTCAATGCATTTCCTTCTTAAAGAATCGTGTTCTTTCTTTTAAT
>OZ010575.1:112972850-113060350 GCA_963932145.1 Acanthosepion lycidas | reverse complement strand
GGAAGATATTTTAGATTTGTTACGTTTTTGTAGAGTTTAATGTTTGGAACACATTTCTAATTTTTGTAAAGTTTTCTGTAACGTTTGACGTTGAGAGCAGATTTTTGAGTTTTGTAACGTTTTCTGTAACGTTGGGAGCAGATTTTTGAGTTTTGTAACGTTTTCTGTAACGTTGGGAGCATATTTTTGAGTTTTGTAACGTTTTCTGTAACGTTGGGAGCAGATTTTTGAGTTTTGCAACGTTTTCTGTAACGTTGGGAGCAGATTTTTGAGTTTTGTAACGTTTTCTGTAACGTTTAATGTTAGGAGTAAAATTTTGAGATGTGTAACGTTTTTTAACGCTTAAAGTTAGGATACTTTTTTATTTTATTTGTGTAACGTTTTCCGTATTGTTTAATGTTAGCAGGAGATTATTTATTTTTGTAATGTTTTTGTAATGTTAGGAGCAGAATTTTGAGTTTGCAACTTTTTCTGTAGCGTTTAAAGTTGGGAGCAGATTTTTGAGTTTTGAAACATTTTATATACCGTTCAATGTTAGGGGCAGATTTTTTCTTTTTTTAGCTTTGTAACGTTTTCTGTAAGGTTTAATGTTAGAAGAGATTTTAGAGTTTTGTTATGTTCTCTGTAAGGTTTAATGTTAGCAGCGGATTTTTTAAGCTTTGTAAAGTTTTCTGTAACGTTTACTACTAAGGGCAGATTTTTGAGTTTTGTAACGTTTTCGGTAACGTTTAATTTTAGAAGATTTTTGAGTTTCAGTAACGTTGTCTCTAACGTTTAGTGTTAGGAACAGATTTTTGAGTTTTTGTAACTTTGTCAGTATTCTTGTTCTTGATTCGGTTTTTGACAATTATGTCCGGCATTTTTGATTCAATCTTCCTGTCTGTAAAGATGGCGGGATCCCATAGAATTTCTGTAACCAGTGCTGGCTGATATCCCAATGTTTATTAACATCTTTTGCCAAAGTGTTTGCACATTGTCCAGTGCAAGTATTGCATCACTCTATCGTGACGATTTTTATATTCATTTGGTGCAACTACAGAACATCCAAACTTTACATGGTTTCCTGATAATTGTCACAAATCCTGCATTTTGAATCCACGCTATTATTATTATTTTTGTAATGCCCGCTTGTAGGAGAGACTTTGTAAATCACAGATACAATAATAGTGACGCCTTCAAATAATACTCGATCAGACGCCGCTGATTTCCATATATATATATATATATATATATATTTAAGTTATAAGGAACTTGGTAAACCGAATTGGTAAATCCAAAGAGGATGAAATCCTGAGAGCTCAATGTGAGGACAGAGCTAATATGTAATGAAAAACAAACCACTTTAAGGTACCATTACGTAATGCTACCTTAAAGTGGTTTGTTTTTCATTACATATATATATATATATATATATATATATATATATATATATATATATATGTTATGGTCCGGTTCCTTGTACCACGGTGATAGTCCAAGAAGAACTCGAATACGGATATGGAATAACACAGATATATTACAAACAGGAATATATACAGAGAAGTAGAAATTGTTAGTACGAACAATCAGGTTTAATAGAGAGAAGAATGTAGTATCGACCAGTATCACTATTCCAATGTCTTGCAGTAATTGTCTGAACGCGACTCTGTTTCGGACTGCCTCTGACTCGACTGACTGACTCGCTCGCTCTGACTGACAGACTCCTGACGGACTTCACTCCAGACTTCAGACTGAACGGTATTTAGTCAACTCCCCACGAGGTCATCATGTGGCACAAGGCCGGTTTAACGTGGGATCTCCGAGCCCGTGGGTTCGGCCAAAAATATGCCCTTTGAACCCGTATAAACGGGTTCAGGGTAGGTTTACCTCCCCGAAAGAGACTCCGTCCTTCGGTGTACGGGTTCCTCCCCGCCCGAAGGCAGAGAGTTCAACCGATCAGACTGAACGGTATTTAGTCACCCGCCACGAGGGCATCATGTGGCACAAGGCCGGTTTAACTTGGAATCTCCGATCCCGTGGGCTCGGCCAAAAATATGCCCTTTGAACCCGTATGAACGGGTTCAGGGTCTGTTTACCTCCCCGAAAGAGACTCCGCCCTTCAGCGTAGCCTCGTTCGGGTTCCTCCCCGCTCGAAGGTAAGAGAGTTTAACCGATCAGCCGGTCGCCCGACTTCGGACTGAACTCCCTGCTTCCTCTTAAGGCGCAGTATTTATTACGTATAGAATAGTCCATTATGTTATTATGGGTAAGGTTCCATGACAATATACATTTCCTGTACTAGTCACCTGATCTAATTACTTCAAGATGAGGTCGCTCGTGCTTGCTCTCTGTCGATAGAAGAATTGTCATTTAATTGATGGCACTTTTCTTAGTATATAGGATATTCCTAGTAGGGCTATCTTTTGGGCAACTTCTCTGTTAATGTTACCTGCGACACTGTTAGTAAAACTGTCCAATTCTTTTCTCACTAGGTCCAGTGCTCCGATTACTATTGGTACTGCCTCTGTCTTCATTCTCCATTAATCTCGATCTTCCAGTCCTTGTATTTGGACAATTTTTCGATAAATTTCATGCAGGTATTTCTCTCAGATGCTACTTCTACGACAATAAGCATGCACTTCCCGAATTCCTTGTTTTTTATTATAAGAACTAGCAACATGGCCCGGCGTTGCCCGTGCTTGATTCAAAATCGTACGACTCTCGTAGCCCCTTCGATATAGCTCTCTATAGAAAAGAGTTAATTTAATTAAAAAAAAAAAAAACAGTGGCTGCTGCTATGAATGTATTACTCTTCAAGTGCGAATTGAGTTCTCTTAGCCACTGGCGTATTTCGTAAAGAAAACGCTAAAATTTCCTTGTCTTCCGTGCTCCGATGGCTTAGGGGTAGGATCTCTGACTAATGCCAAATCGGTCGAGTTTCGATCTCGGCTTGAAGCAATCGGACGTCTAACCACATTGAAGAGCTGTCAAATTGCTGTATAGCAATCGCTATTACTTGACTTAAAATATTTTTGCTCTTCCTTGCCTTTAAAGGAGTGCCCTTTGCCGTGCTGATGTTGCTACATGCCTTACTTCTTGCCTATCTCACACTGAGAATTTTTTCTAACCTCTATACTAAACATTTAATCTGTTACAAAAAATGAACTAAACAAAATGAACACAAAGCGATCAGCTTTAAAAAAAGGACTCGTAACTGGAAAAACCAAATGAAAAAAGAATTAACAACAAATACTTTTTCGCACTCAACCCAGTTCTGCGGAGTCAGAATCAACGTTGAGTTTAAGCAAGCGAATGAGCCAATTGGAGTAAAGTGTCATGCAGATTTAATTTTTTCCTACTTGTGACGAATGCAGCTATCGATTTTTTGGCATGCTAGCATGCTAGTTAACATTCGTGTCAGTCAGCTGTTGGCTTTCACGCTGGCCAATAGAATCTTCCTGCTTATTCGTGGCAGCCAGCTATAGGCTCTCACTCTGGCCAGTAGAAAATGGCCGCAAACTACATGAAAACTGCCGTAGGAGCATGAAAAAATCGATTATTTCCACTATCGATGGGAGTTGGGAAATGCAATGTCGGTCTTGGCCTCCCCTCTAACTTGGAGCATGTGCATGTAAATTTTGGTGGAAATCCGTCGAATATTGCGGCCGTGCATTCGTTACACACACACACATACACACACATCCTGCCTTTTATAGATAGAGATCAGACCTGGCGGCATTTATTTGACTGTTAGTTTGAATTGGCATGTCCCAGAGGATAGTTACATAGTTATTTTAGGTAACAGTGTTTGGTTGGTGCTCATACCATCTCTCAGTGGTTTCCATTATTATTATTATTATTATTATTATTATTATTATTATAGCAACAACAAACTCTTCAGATGTTTCTCTCAAAGTCAGCTCTATATATCTATGTCCAAAGTAGGAAATTCAAGAGAAAAATAACTTTAGAAATTCAATTAATTATGATAGTAACGCCTTAGCGGTCTTTTCCCACGCACAATGCAACTTAGAACGCAAACACTGAAGACATATTAACAACGAAACCCTTGGAAAATGGCTAATGAATCGGACGAAAGCGCTTGGGATCATTACGGCTGACTTCTGCAGTCATTTTCTCCCAACAATGAGAAAAAAACTTGTAAGAACATTAGAAAATCTTGATAAAAAAAAAATCTTATAAGCTTTTCCTTGTCTGTCGCATTCAATGAAAGCTGTATAAAAGAAACTTTTAGAAAGTAAGCGTCTCGCTGAAGACGTTGCTTATACAGAAATTCTTTAGAGAGCTTTTTATTTGATCTTACTTGTCTTTGTCTAGCATGAACTTGATTTCTTTCTGTTATGGTCCGGTTCTTGTACCATGGAGATAGTCCAAGGTAGAACCAATGAAGAAGAACTCGAACACAGGTATGGAATAGCTTTGTTGAAATAACGCAACGTTGATTTGAAGATTGTACACGTCAGACAAACTGAATTCGCAATTAACAAGTACCCGCTTTGGAAAAAAAAAAAAGGTTTACATTCGTTTTGTTTTAAACAAAAAGTGGGCACTCAATCAACGATAGAATCAAGTCACTGGATTACTTCAACCAATCGTTTTTATCCACCGTACTACCTGTTCTTGGGAACGTCAGTGTATGAGTTTTGGGGACTTATATAGTCTCAGCAACTATTTTTTACCATTGCCCATATTACAATGTGTTTTTATTGCTTTTCTCTGGCACTCTGTATTAATGTTTGCCATATTGTATTTATGTCTATGCTTGGCTGGCTTAGAGGATTTTTTATGCGCTGATGAGGAGTTAGTGCTACCCTGGGTCAAGAGAGTGGCTGGTGGAAGATCCCGTGTCTGGCAACAGAAACCCAGTCATGGCTATCCGACAATTTCTGCGACTACACCATCCCTTACATCTGGCCACCCCCAAGACTTCAAACCCCTTGATTATTATGTGTGGTGTGCAGTTGAGCGAGAAATCAATAAAACTCCTTGTAACACCAAAGATGAACTGAAAGTAAGAATTATGGCAGCAGCTTAAGGAAGATACCGTCCAGAAGAGTTGCAGGGGATTCAGAAGTTGTTTTGGAGGCCGTGGTTGAAGTCAATGGCGGTTTTATTTAATACGTTTATTCTTTAGTGTTTCAAGATATCTTGGTGCAATTTTGAGACTACCATTGTGTTATGGTCCGGTTCCTCGTACCACGGTGATAGTCCAAGGTAGAACCAATAAAGAAGAACTCGAACACAGGTATGGAAGAACACAGATATATTACAAACAGGAATATATACAGAGAAGTAGAAGTGTTAGTATGAACAATCAGGTTTAGTAGAGAGAACAATGTAGTCTCGACCATTATCACTATTCCAATGTCTTGCAGTAATTGTCTGAACGCGACTCTGTTTCGGACTGCCTCTGACTCGACTCTTGACTCGACTTGAACTACTGACTCGAAATACTGACTCAACTGACGATATTCAGTCACCCCCACTACGAGGGTGTCATGTGGCACAAGGCCTTTTTAACGTGGGCATTCCGAGCCCGTGGGCTCGGCCAAAAATATGCCCATTGAACCCGTATAAACGGGTTCAGGGCCGGTCTACCTCCCCAAAGGAGATTACGCCCTTCGGCGTAACCTCTTTCGGGTTCCTACCGTCCGTAGGATGAGAGTACAACCGAACAGTCGCTCAGAAAGTACTGACTCAACTGACGATATTCAGTCACCCCCCACGAGGGCGTCATGTGGCACAAGGCCTTTTTAACGTGGGCATTCCGAGCCCGTGGGCTGGGCCAAAAAATGGCCCATTGAACCCGCATAAACGGGTTCAGGGCCTGTCTACCTCCCCGAAGGAGACTCCGCCCTTCGGCGTAGCCTACTTCGGGTTCCTCCCGTCAGTAGGATGAGAGTACAACCGAGCAGTCGCTCAGAAAGTACTGACTCAACTGACTCCTTGCCTACTCCCGAGGCGCAGTTTTTATTAAGTATGGAATAGTCCATTATTATTATTATTATTATTATTATTATTATTATTATTATTGGTAGGATTCAATAACACTTAGCATGAATAACGCGCGACCCTAGCACTCAGTCATGTGATTCTTCCAGGCAGTTGCCTTTCGTTGTGGAGATGAAAATGGATGAGAAGTGGAAGAATGTACAAAGAACTCTTTAAAAAAACGGATTCTGAATATAAACGAACATGGCCAACGAATAGCACTGGCAATATTAACCGTTTACTTATAAGGAAACTTTCGGCATTCATCGACTCGAGTTCAGTAGCTGTTATCGCTCTTTCCATTATTGATAGGTGGGGGTTTCCTTCCTAACCTTTTGTTTCAGTTTAAGGCCACATCACATTGAAACACAAGTCTACGATCACCAAGGTTAAGCTGCGTCGAGGCTGGTCAGTAACTTGATGGGTAACCGCTTGGGAATATCATGTGTTGTAAGCTTGGATATCCAGGTGGTTTGGCTTCCGGCCACAACACGTCGAAACACCGGTTCCCGTATGATCACCGAAGTTAAGCGACGTTCAGTACCTAGATGGGTGACCGCTTGATGCCGTAAGCTTGGATGTGCGGATGGTGTAATCAACACTGGCACGGAAATTGTTAAGTTAGCTACGTTGTATTCACTTACACGCAAGTACCTTTAGGAAAGGTATGAATACACCTCTCCCCTTAGCTACGGGTTAATTAGTAAGACCTGTGTCACTTAAATCATTTCCAGCTAAAATTGTTTTCTGATTTTAGATAACCTGCAATGGGTTGATAAGCCGTAAAAAAACGGATCAGCCAACCAATCCTTACACATGCCATTTATATGTGCAATATATTTCTGCTACTGCTTTTAATTTAAACGGTGTAGGGTGTTGTAACAAGCTTGAACCTTCGGCAACGGTTTTCAGCAATGACGCTCTCACAGCTTGCTGAATCAATAACGCCAGAGACCCTATTTCTGTTTACAGTCAGGTGTATAGCAAAAGAATTCAGACAATGAGGAACAATAGCAGAAGAGGTGATGATAATATTGCCGCAGGGATTTTTTTTTCCTTTTATTATTGGTTTCACAGACCGTTGCCCGTAACGGGAAGGGGCAACTCAACACCGCCGGCTAAACACCGCCGATCCAACCTCGCCGACTGAACACCACCGACTCAACACCACTGACTCAACACTGCTGACTCAACACCGCCGACTCAATACTGCTGACTCAACACCGCCGACTCAACACCGCCGACTCAACACCACCGACTCAACACCGCCGACTCAACACCGCTGATTCAACACCGCCGACTCAACACCACCAACTCAACACCGCCGACTCAACACCGCTGACTCAACACCGCCGACTCAACACCGCTCACTCAACACCGCCGACTCAACACCGCCGATTCAATACCGCCGACTCAACTTCGGGAGAAGTCAGGACCGAGGCAACTCATGAATCAATCTTTTGTTTTTAATTATTTTTAATAAAGTAAATCGTGAATATTTGAGTAAAAAGTTCAAAGAAACTAGAAACACTTAGGAATTCAAATCAAGTAAAAAAAAAAAAACGAGTTGATGCGTAAATTGAGGCGTAACAAAAAAGAAAAAATGGAATTTTATTTTTTTCTACAAATTGCCATGTTTTTTTTTTTGTTTTTTTTTTACGCCGCAACTCGTTTTTTAACTTGATTTGAATTCTTAAGCGTTTCTAGTTTCTTTGCACTGTTTTACTCAAATTAAAGGAGTGACCAAGAATGGCAACAGCTAGTCGAAATATTTCCATAAAAATAAAACATTCATTGGAACTACAAGTTTTTTTCTTTCAATTATGCAACTACCAATGGAGACAAGAATCCTAACTTTAAATCGTGAAGAAATTTATTTTTTTAATAAAGTAAATTGACATATAAAAAATGAATTTAATAAAACACAAAAATTAAGCAAACTGCCAAGCAAAGTAGTTTCGTTAAAATAGTTGGCTTATATGTCACTTTTTTACAAAAATACGAATTAAATTTGATTATGTTTAAATTTGTTTTATTTGGTAAATAGTTGTCAGCCAAATAATTTCAATAAGTCACAACATTAAATGTTATATTTTTTATTAAAATATTTTAGAATTTCGATTTACTTTATTAAAAATAAATGGCATTAAGATAAACTGGCCCATAATGCCTTATTTGAAGAAAAATAATTCACTAATTAAGGTTTTAATCATTAATAAATTACTTTTATTCACTTATTAAAAAAAAATAGTTATACTATTCTGGTGCTGAGTTGCCGCAGTCCTGTCAGTGTGTCACTGTGTCACACTATTTCAATCGTACTCCTAGAGGCCGTAGCCCAATATATTATACCATTTTGGAATCAGGCTGACCCCACGAGCAAATTAAAAACATTCCAGGCCAGATCTGGACCCACAATCCTGAAATTTTGGATTCGCAAGTTTTCATTACTGTCGTTGTTTTTTTGAAATCGCCATAGTGGCTTCTACTGATAGAAACAATTAAAGGGACACAACTCTGTAACTTTCAATAGCTCATGTTCAAATGAAAAAAAATACTGTTCTCAAATTACAGTGTTGCAAAATAAAATTGTCTGTGTTTTCAACATTTGTCCGTAGCCCAACATCAGGCTGACTACGTGAGCAAATCAAAAACATCCCGGGCCGGATCTGAAGTCCCGAAATAAAAGGATACAAGGGGTTATTAAGAATAAAATAAACATAGCGGACATTAAGAGGACAGTATTCAAGGAGCACAAATGTTTGAGGTTTCCTATAGACCCACTGAACTTAAATAAAGTCAATTCAGCTTTGCTATGGTAAAAAATTTTCTATCCCAAGTAAAAATCATCACAAAAATGGCAAAAGTCATTTTGTCACAGCTTATTTTTGGGATTTTCATACTTTTATAGGGGGTAAAATATTGAAAAATGACTGTTTTATCATCACCTAAACAAATATCAAGGAAACTTTTTATCTGAACCCCATCAAACTAGGTATTTTCGGAAAGCAAAAGATATATTCTTTCATTTAAAAGTAAAATTGGCTGGTGTAAATGACTCAGTTGTTTTTTTGTTTTTTTCAGGCGGTAAAATGTGAAAAAATAGTGAAAATTTTGCATTTTTTCTCGTTCTAAACAAAAGCTTTCACCATTAATAGGAAATTAACCATTTTTTTGGGGGGGGAGTCAGAAAGCCTAAATCATAATCAAACTATATCAGGCATAAAATTGAGAGTTTTGAAGGAAATCAACATTAATGGCGGTGGGGGATCAAAATGCGACAAAGTCCATTGGTAATTTTCAGTGGTTAAAAAAAATTGACACCAGGTCTATCGTTTTGGTAGTTGACCACAGTCTCCACAATGAAAAACCTCTCGTCCGGCTAAACGAAGGCTTTACCTGCGGCACAATGTATCCCCTCTAACAAATCCGGGTGAGATGAGGAAAAAGACGGAAAGAAACTTCTCGTCCGGCTAAACGAAGGCTTTACCTGCGGCACAATGTATCCCCTCTAACAAATCCGGGTGAGATGAGGAAAAAGACGGAAAGAAACTTCTCGTCCGGCTAAACGAAGGCATTACCTGCGGCACAATGTATCCTCTCTAACAAATTCGGGTGAGATAAGAAGAAAATGAAATAAATTCGCGAGGCTATGTGAAATAGTGTTGCGTCTGATGAAAATAGTGTCTTCACAGAAGAAGAAAGAAAATAAAACAGCGAGCCCATGCGAAATTCCTTTTGATATAAAATGAGAAAAATTAAATTAACAAGAGAAGTGTGTCTGAAGTTATGCAAAAGGTTTCTGTTCACCGCGTCCAGCGTTGAATTTCTTACCACTGTCAAATTACTAGCCAATTATATTATTGGTCTTAATCAAGCTCGCGACACTTCGAAGAACTTGATTTCGACAATTCAAGAAAGCTAAGCATTTCAAACTATCATCATCTATTTTTGAATATATGCAACCGTTTATCCGTTCGGCGAACAACGAACGCTCTTACCTTTGTTATAATTTTATTTTTTATAATATTATTTTGTGTCAGATCATTTAATCTGTTGTATGAGCATTTCCTCTTCATGTCGATTTGTTGAAATTACGGACTTTAAAAAATTTCTGATTTATTTTCCTGAAACGAGCTCCCGAAACGACTTTTAAGCGTGTAAGTTCGTGAATAAATTACTTATCGTGTTTTGTTAAAATTATCCGTGTGTTTTCCCGTTAATATCACCCATCATTAATCTTCTTGGCGTGGATAAATCAAATGCTTATTTTAACTTCTAATTTTCGCTCGCGCTAAAACCTCCCGTCTGGCCAAACGAATGCTTTGTCTGTGGCCCGGCGTACTTGCCTCTGCAAAGCCGTTTTTGCTTGAGGGCATTTGAGAGCAGCTGATATCGTTGAATCTTGTATAGTTTTAGCCCTAAATCCTCTTTCACAATCGTCGTTATATCCAGTTATTTTGCTATATCCATGGTTTTCTTTTCACTTTTTTTTTCTTGGCGGCTTCAGTGACTCTCCTGGTACGATCTAAATTGTTTCTTTCTGGAATCGCATTCCGTTGTTTGATCCGCTTGAAAATTTTTCAACACATTAAAAACGGTTTTTTTTTCTGTAGATATTCATCTGATTTATCAATAGATAGTTCTTCCTATTAACCAATTTCAATGCGATAATTTGGTCACGTTTTGTTCCATGCGCCAGATTTAATTAAACCGTGAACAATAAAACAGAACAATGTTTTAGACTGAGGTTGTATATACATAAAAAGTTCAAAATCATACCGCTAATTTTCGGGACAAACTTTCACAAACGACTATCGAAAGATAATCGTATATCTGTGATACCATTTGCTGTTAATGCGGTAAAAATAAAACCTAAGAAAGTTTTCTTATCAACAGAAAGTGTTACGTGCTGAGAGACATTGAAATGAAAAGGGTTAATGCCAAAAACCCATGAGAAGAATTGAGGATTTAATTCACACAGCTGCAAATGTAAGCTGTAAAGCGAAAATTCCATTTTTTGTAAACAATGAATTTAGTGTTAATTCCCTTAGTCGAAAGTTGAGTTTGAAATAACAGGAGGAAGTGGACAAGTAACCCACGTGAGACGTAATAACAAGAGAGGGAATTCCCCAAAGTTATGACTTAAGCCGAAGGGGTTTCACCGAAATGCTCCTACGTCGCCCTACCCACCATGCCAGTTTGGGCGAATTTCCATGAATACGAATGCACGAAGCGAATTCAGCAGAGGAGTCGCAAAAGAGAGAAGAGACGGAGACGAGACCAGAGACAGGAAAGAGGCGCACGTGATTATATGCCCATGAAAGCCTCAGACTTCAGCCTTGTGCCAAACTTTACCAAAACAGCAAACCAGATTTTGCCAAGTCAACAACGATAGTATCAATTCTGATTTAGATGCGGGATGGGCTGATAATTAATTGCATGCGAAACCCGATATAAACCAATTATTGTATGGAGGACTGATATAAAGACAGTATTTACTTTTGTTCCTTTTATTCGAGTGTTTTTTTTTTTTTTCCTATATGTCATCGCCATGCTTGGACCAGCCCAACAGGAAGATACCTGCGACGATCCGATCTTGGCTGCCTTATGATCAAACTTAAATTACAACGTGGGATAAGGTTAGGTAGGGATTGAAGTCGTCACTTCAGCGACCAGTCGCGGCGTTTGAAGACTTGGACGATTGGGGTGGGTGTTGCACGATTAAATATCTTTCTAAATTTGTAGGAACATTTCATTTCGACATTTTTTTCTTTCTTTTTTTACTTCCTTTTCTTTTCTTTTTTATTTTCACTTCTTTTTCCTTTTTTTACCTCCTCTTCTTTTTCTTTTTTATTTCCTTTTCTTTTTCCGTTTTATTTTCTCTTCTTTTTCTATTTTATTTTCTCTTTTTTTTACCTCCTTTTCTTTTTTCTTTTTTACTTCCTTTTCTTTTTCTCTTTTATTTTCTCTTCTTTTTCTTCTTTTACCTCCTTTTCGTTTTTCTTTTTTTTAACTCCTTTTCTTTTTTCTTATTTTTACTTCCTTTTCTTTTTTCTTTTTTTACTTCCTTTTCTTTTTCTTTTTTATTTCCTTTTCTTTTTATTTTCTCTTCTTTTTCTTTTTTTACCTCCTTTTCTTTTTTCTTTTTTTACCTCCTTTTCTTTTTTCTTTTTTTACTTACTTTTCTTTTTTATTTCCTTTTCATTTTTTTATTTTCTCTTCTTTTTCTTTTTTTACCTCCTTCTCTTTTTTCTTTTTTTACCTCCTTTTCTTTTTTCTTTTTTTACTTCCTTTTCTTTTTTATTTCCTTTCCTTTTTATTTTTTATTTTCTCTTCTTTTTCTTTTTTTACCTCCTTTTCTTTTTTCTATTTTTACCTCCTTTTCCTTTTTCTTTTTTTACTTTCTTTTCTTTTTCTTTTTTTATTTCCTTTTCGTTTTCTTTTTTATTTTCTCTTCTTTTTCTTTTTTACCTCGTTTTCTTTTTCTTTTTTTACCTCCTTTTCTTTTTTCTTTTTTTACTTCATTTTCTTTTCCTTTTTTATTTCCTTTTCTTTTTCTTTTTATTTTCTCTTCTTTTTCTTTTTTTACCTCCTTTTCTTTTTTTTACCTCCTTTTCTTTTTTGTATTTTTTATTTCCTTTCTTTTTTCTTTTTTTACTTCCTTTTCTTTTTCTTTTTTCTTTTCTTTTCTTTTTCTTTTTTATTTTCTCTTCTTTTTCTTTTTTTACCTCCTTTTCTTTTTTTGCTTCCTTTTTTTTCTTTTTTATTTCCTTTTCTTTTTCTTTTTTATTTTCTCTTCTTTTTCTTTTTTTACCTACTTTTCTTTTTTCTTTTTTTTACCTCCTTTTCTTTTTTCTTTTTTTACTTCCTTTTCTTTTTCTTTTTATTTACTTTTCATTTTCTTTTTTATTTTCTCTTCTTTTTTTAACTCCTTTTTTTTCTTTTTTTACCTCCTTTTCTTTTTTCTTTTTTTTACTTCCTTTTCTTTTTTATTTTAATTTCCTTTTCTTTTTCTTTTTTATGTTCTATTCTTTTTCTTTTTTTACCTCCTTTTCTTTTTTCTTTTTTTACTTCCTTTTCTTTTCCTTTTTTATTTCCTTTTCTTTTTCTTTTTTCTTTACTCTTCTTTTTTATTTTCTCTTCTTTTTCTTTTTTTACCTCCTTTTCTTTTTCTTTTTTTTACTTCCTTTTGTTTTTTCTTTTTTTACTTCGTTTTCATTTTTCTTTTTTATTTCCTTTTCTTTTTCTTTTTTATTTTCTCTTCTTTTTCTTTTTTTATCTCCTTTTATTTTTTATTTTTTTACCTCCTTTTCTTTTTTCTTTTTTTACTTCTTTTTCTTTTTCATTTCCTTTTCTTTTAGCTTCTTTTTTTCTTCCTTTTCTTTTTTCTTTTTTACCTACTTTTCTTTTTGTTTTTCTTTCAGCTTCTTCCTTTTCTTTTTCTTTTTTTACCTCCTTTTCTTTTTCTTTCAGCTTCTTTCTTTTCTTTTCCTTTTTTTACTTCTTTTTCTTTTTCACTTCCTTTTGTTTTTCTTTCACCGTCTTTCTTTTCGTCCTTTTCGGATTTTCGTTTTTCTTTTTGTTCAGATCCACGGTCATTCAACACTGAACCCTAAAACCCTTCTGCTTTTTTTTCCGTTTTCTTCTGCTTCTTCTGAGTTCAGATCCCAGTATCTGCCAGTGGCTTATACCTGTGAAAACCAAATCCCTTCTACTGTCTGACAAGCCAGACTTCTTAAATAGCCACAAATCGTCTCCGAATTCAATCAATCTGAAATTTGATACCATTGGGTCTTAACTTGCTTTCCCCATTGGTTAAAAAAATGCGTCTCTTTAAACCCCGCCTGTTCACAACCTTTATTTTGGTGGGTTTTCATGTCAAATCGAAAAGGAAAACTCATCAGTACAATTACCATGAAAATATTTATAGAAAACGTACAGGGAAGCTATATTATGGTTTTGGGAGAAGTGGGTTGGGATAAAAAAGGCAACAATTATATGATAGAATAAAATTAGTAATATATATTAGTAATAATGAAAAATGTTTTAACCTACAGTGCTGGGATAAAAAGCATATTATGCTCCAGAAGAATAATGATATTTCATTATTCTAAAAATAGTCTTGTCATCAGTGATGATAGAAAATAAGGATATTTCATCATCCCTGAAATAAATATAATAAATTTCATCATCCTAAAAATAATTTTGTCACCAGTGATAAAAGATGAGAAGGATATTTCTTCATGCTAAAATCTGATTATAAAAAACGACCCTCCCACTACAAGCGATAGCAGCTAGGACACACAGTCAGTAGCGTAGAGAACAGAAGAATAGCAAGTAGCAAGAACAGTAGTAAAAAATAAATACAAAACAACGTATAATCGTCGCTCCGGAAAATCGAAAACTGATGATCTCAAACGTTATCCTCACCAACGAAATTCTCGGAACAGGAAAAAAACAAAACAAAACAAGTAAGCACAAAGCTTTAAAGAAAGAAAGGAGACAATAACACTGAGAACATTTTTAACACACGCCATACCAATATCTGTAATTCAAAAAAAGAACCATATAAATTCTTGTGATTAATGTCAACACATGTCTCAAGTCTTATTGTTTGTATCATTGTATGTTTTATGCATTTCAATTTCTGCATCAACTCCAACTTATCAACTACTACTACAAATACATAAAACAACCCGATCAGTTATATGCCATGCGTGATACACGCTTAGGGGATCATGTATCTTTCGATACATGACTGATGAGTCAGATTTTTCCCCCGCAGTAGGCTGCCATTTCTTTCTGTGGTAGGCTAGTTGGCATCCAAGTCTGTCCTGTTATTTACCCATAGCTGGGGAGAGAGCAAGAGAATTCAAACATTTCCCAAGGGTATTAGCACGTAAGTGAATGTAATGGATTCGACTGGAAAGTCATCAGTTCAGTTATGTGCCATGCGTGTCACTCGCTTAGGCGATCATGTATCTTTCGATACATGACTGACGAGGCAGATTTTTCTTTCCGGCAGTAGGTTGCCATTTCTTTCTGCGGTAGAAAGACCAGTTGCCATCCTGCTATTTACCCATAGCTGAGAAGTAGAAGATTCATACCTTTCCCAAGGTTATTAGCACATGGAATTCGAACTCGGTTCTCCGATTCCTCAATCCGAGCCGCTATCCATTGCTCCACCGTACCTCCCCAACAGGTAATGACTTTAATTACTCCAACTTACTAACACCGCAACAATAATAAGATGGAACAAAATAATACTAATAATAAAATAGGTGATAAAAAGTAGAATAAAACTAGTAATAAAATAATAATAATAAAGAGGGTATTGTACTTCTGGCGCTACACGTTCGATGACTACCTCTTTAATTTTTTTTTTTTTTATTTTTTTATTTAATACAAATTATTATTTCTCCAGATATCGTTCAAAATAACTTACAAATTTATGTAGTTTAAGGGAAGTAACTCTTCCATATTAAACCTGAATTATCTCCCTTAGTACGATATAATTCTTTATGGCTATCAGTTTTTGTCCGAAAGCAGATACTTTCAGAAGTAACCGGAATCGTTTTCTGTGTGACAAGCCCGTAGTAGTTCAAGCTTCCACCGCTAGATGCCACTCGAGGCAAACCTCAGGCATCAGTGTGCTGACTGGTGTCATCGTCGGAGGACGTACAGCTCCGTGGTTCACATTTGTTTTGAAGTGCATCACGCCTTTTCGTCTATTTTTTTACCATGGCTGAAAGGATGCCTGCCGTAAAACTGAAGAGAACAGTTGGAAGTTGGACCCAGACCTTTTTTTTTCGAAGGTCATCAACGGTGACGAAAGTTGTTGCTATGGCGACGACCCGGAAACGAAGCAGCAATCAAGTCAGTGGAAGCATTCAACGACCCCCAAAAAGCGCGTCAAGTGAAGTCCGGTGTCAAGACGATGCTGACTTGTTTCTTTGATGTGAAGGGAATTCCCCCCCCCCACAAAGAATCTCTTCCTCCTGGTCAAACTGTCAGCCAGGCTTTTTACTTTATTTGAAGTCCTGAACCGTTTGCGAGACAAGGTGAGACGAAAAACGCCTTGACCTGTGACAAAAAAGTGGAGGGTGGTGTTTGCATCACGACAATGTGCCAGCGCACACCGCTTTAAGTGTGCGACAATTTCTGACCAAGAATGGCATGACACCAACTTCCCTACACTCCCTATTCACCCGATCTCGCCCCCCTGCGATTTTTTTTTGCAACGTTTCGCAGATGTGGAAGAAGTTAAGAAGAAAACGACAGAGTCATTAAAAAACATAACTTTACAAGAGTTCCAGGACTGTGTAATGGTATGGTCCTACGACGAATGTGACGAATGATGCCTGAGGTTTGCCTCGAGTGGCATCTAGCGGTGGAAGCTTGAACTACTACGGGCTTGTCACACAGAAAACGATTCCGGTTACTTCTGAAAGTATCTGCTTTCGGACAAAAACTGATATCCATAAAGAATTATATCGTACTAAGGGAGATAATTCAGGTTTAATACGGAAGAGTTACTTCCCTTAAACTACATAAATTTGTAAGTTATTTTGAACGATTGCCATTTGTAGTGGTTTATCTTACCATTTTGTTGTTTAATTCCGACGGAATCACCAGAATGGCTAGTATATTCCTTGAACGTCTGTGTGACCAATATATGTAGTAATATGTGTTACGAATATGTGTGATGGCTAAGAAAAGTGTGATTCAGGACAATGCGTGAACATAATGCAATTTATACTTGACGTAAATAGCACATAGAATAAAATACAAAACTGAACCGAATGATTCCAAAACATAACAATTAGATTTATTAATGTTTGATGTACATGCATGCGAACTGAAAAGGTAGGACAGAGTCGTGTCCCTTTGATTTGGTAATAGTTGTACCGGAGTTCATATTAAGAAGAAGTAATATTGAACTTGTAATGTAGAAGAATAATGTTTGGAATTGTGAGTTCTAAAGTTGGTAAAAGTTCAGAAGTGATTTCAGAGTTCGTGAATGTTGGTAATTATCTTTAACGCCTGGTCAGCAATGACTAAGACCGGAGTTCCTGATGGTTACATCTTGGCACTTGGTAGCAAGGAATGAGAAGTACTACTCCCAAAGTTCACACGTGTTCGGTTTATATAATGGCCGTGTACCACGTGAGAGGATCACAGCATATGAGCGGGAAAATAGATTGGTCCAGTGTAGGTGGTTTGATTGGTCGAAACTGACCAATCAGCAAGCAAGATTAGAGGTGATTGACCAATGAATACTTGTTATATTTATGTGAAAGTAGGATGTTACTTACCAGATAGGAAGAGTGCATTTCCTAAAAAGAGGTGAGGCTGGTTTGTTGTGGAAGATCCCACAACTGCTTTGAACAGGATAAAACACATCTGGACCGGTGCATTGCTTCAAATTGAGAATACTTTGAAGGTGATAAGAATATAAACATGCAACAATAAAAGAATGAAATTGTATGACAGAATTCCAGTTACTTTTGGGTCCCGCCTCGTAAAAGAGTATAAAAATACTAAATATTTTAATACAAGCTTAAAAGCCGCCATATCGGACGGCATTTAAACTAAATCCTACGGAGGGCTCTTCATTGTGCCTTAATCACAATAGGTAGGGAGAAGTTGATGCGATAAGCAACAATATACTACAGAAAAACTCAAAATCGATCTGTGAATTTAAGTATTGCGTTAATATTCAAGGTTACTTTTTAAAAGATCAACGATAATTATTCGGTCGCCAATTAATTTAAAGACGAGGTTCTTACTTTCTGTACAAACAATTATTCCTATTTCATAGTCGACTTTCGCTGGATTTCGCAATTAATTTTCATTATTCCTAAATTTATTTACAAGTTACAGAAAAAAAAATCGTCGCAAAAATCACGTTAAAAATCGCCAAAAACATTCGCTTTAATGAAAACTTTGGAATCCAAAATTCCAGGATTGCAGTTCTGGATCCAGTCGAGGATGATTTTAATTTGCTCACGGAGTCGCTCTGATTCCAAAATGGTGTAAATATGTTGGGCTGCGGCCTCTAGAAGTAAAGTATAAGAAGTGTGACACACTGACATATTTCCATTCATTATATATATATATATATATATATATATATATATATATATATATATATATATATATATATATATATATAATGAAAAGGACAATGTCCGACAATTATTTTAAGATATTTTTATGTTTATACATTCTTTTTATAGATAAACATCTAGACTAGTTGCCAGCCAAGGCTATAGAAACCAGTCTATCCTGCTATATACCCATAGCGGGGGGCGGGGAGAAGAAGAGGGCCCATACCTTTACCAAGGGTATTAGCCCGTAAGCGAATGTAATGGATTTGACTGGACAAAGTCCTACAACTATTTTAAGACATTTTAATGTTTATACATTCTTTTTATAGATAAACATAAAAATGTCTTAAAAATAATTGTCGGACTTTGTCCATTTCATAATGTGTGACGTCATTTGTTTACATTTGGATACGCTTTGATCAGATATGAATGTACGTGAGAGATTCATAGAAGATTGAAGTTTAAAGACATTAAATTCGACCTTGCTATCCGAACGCTCCTCTGTGGCCGAATCGGTTAAGGCACGTCTGGCTATATGACGGTTCCGTATAGGATACAGGTTCGACTCATATTCATGCTAAGAAATCAAGTTCATGCTAGACAAAGACAAGTAAGTTCAAATAAAAAGCTCTCTAAAGAATTTCTGTATAAGCAACGTCTTCAGCGAGACGCTTACTTTCTAAAAGTTTCTTTTATACAGCTTTCATTGAATGCGACAGACAAGGAAAAGCTTATAAGATTTTTTTTTTTATATCAAGATTTGATCCCAAGCGCTTTCGTCTGATTCATTAGCCATTTTCCAAGGGTTTCGTTGTTAATATGTCTTCAGTGTTTGCGTTCTAAGTTGCATTGTGCGTTATTTTTCTCATGAATGTCCTACTTTGGACATAGATATATAGAGCTGACTTTGAGAGAAACATCTGAAGAGTTTGTTGTTGCTATGATAATAATAATAATAATAATAATAATAATAATAATAATGGAAACCACTGAGAGATGGTATGAGCACCAACCAAACACTGTTACCTAAAATAACTATGTAACTATCCTCTGGGACATGCCAATTCAAACTAACAGTCAAATAAAAGCCGTCCTGAGTTGTCCCGGCGTTCAGTCGGCGGGTCTGAGTTGTACTGCGCACTGTCCAGAGACCTTTTCTACCATATGAAAAGCAATGAATATACAGAGTGTCCAGCATGAAACAGCCTGTCGCCTCTGAGTGTTGACTTCAATGTTCACTTTTATATTTATATTTACATACGCTCTATCTTTGATATTGAGCACTTTATCCAATAAATATCGTCGTCGTCGGCATGACGTTCGTCTAAAGAGACGATGGAGTAGCGCCGTGCGCTACGAGCCTGAGCAGGATATATGGAGAACTAGGGCTGCCCAGACGTCTACTTCCCTCCTCTCGTCCTTGCTAGCAGCGCCCACAGGAGAGGATAAACCAATACAGTTTGGTACCAGCGCGGCTGCAGGAGTTGCCAGAAGGTAGCACAAAGTGCCGTCCACCCACCTTAGGGGATCCACTCCCGGTTTGAATTCAGAGTTGTCCTTCTCCTAGACCAGTTGCCAACCAAGGCTATAGAACTCAGTCTGTCCTGCTATTTACCCATAGCGGGGGGTGGAGAAGAAGAGAACCCATACCTTTCCCAAGGGTATTCCTCAATCCAAGCCGCTATCCATTACTCCACCGTGCCCATAAATATAGCACACCTTAAAACTATATTTCTTCATGTGAAGTGTTATATATATGCATATATATATATAACATTTTAAATTATATCAATTTTGAGGAGGCACTCTGTATATATAATTTTTCCCACTTGTGACGAATGCAGCTATCGATTTTTTTTTTTTTTTTGCATGCTAGCATGCTAGTTAACATCCGTGTCAGTCAGCTGTTGGCTCTCAAGCTGGCCAATAGAATCTTCCTGCCTATTCGTGGCAGCCAGCTATAGGCTCTCACTCTGGCCAGTAGAAAATGACCGCAAACTACATGAAAACTGCCGTAGAAGCATGAAAAAATCGAGTTGGGAAATGCAAAGTTAGTCTTGGCCTTCCCGCTAACTTGGAGCATGAGCATGTAAATTTTGGTGCAAATCCGTCGAAAATTGCGGCCGTGCATTCGTTACACACACACACATACACACACATCCTGCCTTTTATATATAGATGATCCATTACTATACATAAGTAGATCACAATAAAGTATATATTTTATATGAATACTACCTTATGAAAATCGAGATGTAGTGGGGTGGGGGCTTTATCAATGGTTGGAGGGGCGGCATAAGAACCTTGCATCGGCCTTGAGTTAAATGATTTAAAAAAAAGAAAGCAACCATATTACTTAGAGAGGAGCTGGCGCTGCTAATTGTAAAGGTCAAAGGCCAGACATTTTAATATAAAGAATATCCAGCCTTTTTTTTTCCCCCTCACAAATTTAAAATGGTTTTATTCGTTAAACCTCGACTTCTACTGTTATGTGCTACATCCATTTTTCGATGTAGGAAATCGTGGCTCTCCACAGCTTCAGATCATTTCTAGCTCTAAGTAGCATTTCTCCCCTTACTATCTCTCCTGGTCCGTGTTCTGCTGTCCATTTGCACAAACTCGTGAACTAGTTTAAGCAATGACCATCAGTATATCCTTATGGGTTTCAAATTCTCCAAGCCTTCTTTCCTTGTTAGGTGTTCCAGTAATTTCAACTGTATCTTTGTGATTCTAAATGCAAGCGTCAATTTTTGTTACAACTGTCCTTAAGACTTTCTCATATACTCCATCCATGCTCATCATCCTTCTGTAGACGGATTATAACTTCGCATACCAGAAATTCAGACAGAAATCTGTTCTTTGTTGGCTCAAGTCTCCTCTTTATCTGTGATTAAATTGTCCCGCATTCACTACCCTATACGAGGTCTGATATTAAATAGCATTTCAACGCCCTTTTCTTTGATATTCTGTCTTCTTAATTCTTGTTCTTTTATTGTCCTCTCTCCTTAATAGTATATTTTTCTCATCTTCTCTAACAATCAGTAACCCCCTTGCATCCTAGTGGCTTTATTGCCTTTGATCTTCAAAAATTGAAATGCAATGTCAATCGTTATCTTCTGTCTTCTTAATTCTTGTTCTTTTATTGTCCTCTCTCCTTAATAGTATATTTTTCTCATCTTCTCTAACAATCAGTAACCCCCTTGCATCCTAGTGGCTTTATTGCCTTTGATCTTCAAAAATTTAAATGCAATGTCAATCGTTATCTTCTGTCTTCTTAATTCTTGTTCTTTTATTGTCCTCTCTCCTTAATAGTATATTTTTCTCATCTTCTCTAACAATCAGTAACCCCCTTGCATCCTAGTGGCTTTATTGCCTTTGATCTTCAAAAATTGAAATGCAATGTCAATCGTTATCTTCTGTCTTCTTAATTCTTGTTCTTTTATTGTTCTCTCTCCTTAATAGGATATTTTCTTATACTCTTTAACACTCAGTAACGCCCTTGCATCTTAGTGGCTTTATTGCCTTGCTTGGGGTAAAATGATTAAAAAAACATAATTCCACCCCAGTCAAGCAGACCCATATCTGGCAGACCCCAAACTTTCATATCGAAAGTCTGGTATTATATGGCATTTCAGCACATCATTTTCCTGTTTCTTAATACAGGTTGACAATTCCATATCGGAACATCTGAAAGCCGAATATTTTTAAGGTGGAGCTTTGCGATCAAAAAGCTTACCTACTTGGCCCACCCCACTTATGTATGATGTGGCAATATGTGACATGGTCATGATCCTCAACTTTTGAAAGGACACAGTAGAGAGCAGAAGCAGAGGAATAGTCTGTCAGTCAGTTAAGTACCATGCGTGATACACGTTTAGGCGATCATGTATCTTTTGACGAAGCAGGTTGCCATTTCTTTCTGCAGTAGACCAGTTCCCATCCATGGCTATAGAACCTGGTCTATCCTGCTATTTACCCATAGATAGGGGGAGAAGAAGAGGATTCATACCTTTCCCAAGTAAATAATCATCATTTATATTTTATCCATTTTTTCTAGTATTCTTAATGTTTTCCGTTTGCTGGGGATAAGGGATGTTGTGGAAAGTCATGATCGTCAACTTCTAAAGGGACACGGTAGAGGGCAGAAGAATAGGAATAGTATGTCAGTCAGTTATGTGCCCTGTGTAATATATGTCTAGGTGATCATGTATCTTTCGTTTCCGGCAGTAGGTTGCTATAGAACCCGGTCTGGGTGGGAATAGAGGAGGATTCATACCTTTCCCAAGGGTATTAACAAGGGTATTGGATTCGACTGGAAAGTCTTCAGTTATGTGCTACACGCTTAGGTGATCATGTATCTTTTGATACATAACTGACAAGGAAGGTTGCCATTTCTTTCTGCAGTAGACCAGTTGCCATCCAAATCTGTAGAACCCGCTCTGTCCTGCTATTTTCGGATAGCTGAGGGGAGAAGAAGAGGATTCATACCTTTTCCAAGGGTATTAGTATGTAAGTGAATGTAATGAATTCGAGTGGAATTCGAACTCGGATCCCAGATTCCTCAATCCAAGCCGCTATCCATTAGTTCACCGTGCCCCGACAATAGTCAGTTATGTGCCATGCGTTATACGTGCATAGCCGATCATGTATCTTTTGATACATAACAAACAAGGGAGGTTGCCGTTTCTTTCTGCAGTAGACCAGTTGACATCCAAGTCTGTAGAACAAGCACTGTCTTGCTATTTTCCCATAGCTGAGGGGAGAAGAACCGGATTCATAACTTTTCCAAGGGTATTAGCATGTAAGTGAATGTAATAGATTTGAATGCAATTTAAACTTGGCTCTCCCATTCTGCAATCTGAGCCGCTAGCCATTACTCCGCCGTGACTCCTCTCATGTCGTAGTATAGAAGAATAAAAAAAACAAAAAACGAAAAAGCACAAACTGAGCAAGACGTATTTTTTCGCTCTGTGAAAATCCATCGTTAACGGTTTAAAAATCTTCCGTTAACAACAAAATATTTGAAACAATTATAAAAAGGGGAAAAAAGAAAAGAAAAACAATCCTCTATCAACTGCCCACAAATGTGACAGGGGTTTAACTTACATTCACAACACATGCATCGACACCGTAACAGATGGATAAAGTATCTTTTAGTAAATGTTTAGTCTTCAACAGGAGGTATACTTGCTTTAAATGTCCTTTCTTTATTTCCCTTTTACAAAGATTTATTATATTACATTAATAAAATAAAAATCTTTTTATTCAAAAATTAAAAAAAAAAATTACATGACATGTAAACCATTAAAAAGCAATATTTATTACCTGTCTATATTTCTGAGATGAGGTATTGTAATTATTTACACTATTTACATTGTTTGGACTGTTGTCCTCATCTTTGTTGCCATATTCACTCTTTCAATATCTGTCTATATTTCTGAGATGAGGTATTGTAATTATTTACACTATTTACATTGTTTGGACCGTTGTCCTCATCTTTGTTGCCATATTCACTCTTTCAATATCTGTCTATATTTCTGAGATGAGGTATTGTAATTATTTACACTATTTACATTGTTCGGACTGTTGTCCTCATCTTTGTTGACATATTCACTCCTTCAATATCTGTCTATATTTCTGAGATGAGGTATTGTAATTATTTACACTATTTACATTGATCGGCCTGTTGTCCTCATCTTTGTTGCCATATTCACTCCTTCAATATCTGTCTATATTTCTGAGATGAGGTATTGTAATTATTTACACTATTTACATTGTTCGGACTGTTGTCCTCATCTTTGTTGCATATTTACTCCTTCAATATCCGTCTATATTTCTGAGATGAAGTATTGTAATTATTTACACTATTTACATTGTTCGAAATGTTGTTATAATCTTCGTTGCCATATTCATGACGTTTCGGCTGTTGTAAGTTCCGGCTTTCTTCAGTATCTGTCTATATTACTGAGATGAGGTATTGTAATTATTTACACTATTTACATTGATCGGAGCACGTCGGTTAAAGATGTTCAAGTTTTCTTGATGCGGACAACTCTCTATGATTGTGTTAACTTGTGACTTATGAGGAATTTAAATATATATATATATATATATATATATATATATATATATATATATATATATATATATATATATATATAATAAATTGTAATTTGTTTAATATTTCTTCGAAGGTAAAATGTCATTCACCTGTGGAGGTGCTAACGATCTGAATTATTGGATTAACTCTTTTTCAGTGCTCATTATATTGTACCTTATTAGATTCTTTTGTGTAGTCTGTGAAAGAAAGTGGAATCTGGAGATGGGTGCACTAGCGTCAGGTATGCATATGCACAGTAACTCATTTATGCTTGCTCGCTTACATTATCGACTCAGTAGCAAGCAAGGAAATATTAACAGGGAAAAGAACATTTTGCAACTATCTTCCAAGTTGGCGAGGAGGGGTGCATTGTCAGCTTGACTTTAAAGTCAGTGTTCAAATTATTAGCTTTTAATTTTATTTGAAAGCCAACAATTGTCACTGGGGAGAATATGCACATTGATAACTAAAAAGTCCAAAGTGGAATCTGGTGATGGGTGCACTTGCGTCAGGTTTGCATATGCACAGTAACTCATTTATGTTTGCTAGCTTACATTATCGACTCAGAAGCAAGCAGGGAAATATCCAAGATCTTTATTTTTAGTGTATCTTTTCTCTGTTGTAAATTTCAGCTTTGATAGGGCTAAAAATTATTTACATGTGGAGTATGACTTGTTTTCCATCCGGTAACTCTCTTTCTATGGCAAATGTACAGATAAACTCCGTTCTTTTATTCTATAAGCTCAGACCTTTACTGTTGAGACATGCCATACTATGCCACTCCCATCGAATCAAATCATCCTTATTCCCTCCATATTCCAAACAAGGTCTGATGCAAGTGACTCATGGACCCCACCCCTGAATCTACTACATCTCAATTTTCATAAAGTAGTATTCGTATGAAAATATTTATGCAGTACAAGCAAACAAACCACTAGAAAAATTAAAAGAAAGAAAAGAAAAAGAAAGAAAAGAAAACAAAAAGAAAAGTAGTCACTTGTGAATTATAAAGCTCTAGTCTAAATGCATATATATGTGTTGCTAGAATTTCATTTCATTTTTTAAGATAATGATTGTTTTGGAGAGATCTCTTCAATTTAAAAAAGGAGAACTTTCAGAGGGAAATTAACAGGAGATAACTGATACCTGACATCCATTAAAACATGGCACGTGGAACTAGAACAGTCTACACTAGTGAGCGAAATAAAGGGTTCAGTTCGACATTCCGAACACCTGAAGAAGTCTGGAGCGTACAACGGCTGAAACGTTGTAATAAATATTGCGACAAAGATGAGGACAATAGTCCGAATAATATAAATAGTTTACATAATATCTCATCTTAACCGAGTATTGAACTCACACTCTTTGGAGCTAACCTGGATCTAACCAACGCCTTTATCCACTGTGCCATGTGTCCTTGAACTAGAACAGTCTACCTCAGTGAGCGAAATAAAGGGTTAAATTCGACATTCGAGACACTTGAAGAAGACCGGAGCGTACAACGGTCGAAACGTTGTAATAAATATGGCAATAAAGATGGGGACAATAGTCCGAATAATGTAAATAGTGTACATAATACCTCATCTCAGAAATATAGACAGATACTGAAGGGCTGAAACGTTGTAATAAATGTGGTAAAAAAGATGAAGACGATAGTCCGAATAATGTAAATAGTGTACATAATACCTCATCTCAGAAATATAGACAGATACTGAAGGGCCGAAACATTGTAATAAATATGGTAACAAAGATGAGGACAATAGTCCGAATAATGTAAATAATGTACATAATACCTCATCTCAGAAATATAGACAGATACTGAAGCACCGAAACGTTGTAATAAATATGGTGACAAAGATGAGGACAATAGTCCGAATAATGTAAATAGTGTACATAATACCTCATCTCAGAAATTGTGTCACTGAAGAGCTGAAACGTTTTAATAAATATGGCAATAAAGATGAGGACAATAGTACGAATAATGTAAATAGTGTACATAATACCTCATCTCAGAAATATAGACAGATACTGAAGGGCCGAAACATTGTAATAAATATGGCGACAAAGATGAGGACAATAGTCCGAATAATGTAAATAGTGTACATAATATCTGATCTCAGAAATATAGACAGACACTGAAAGTCCGAAACATTGTAATAAATATGGCGACAAAAGCTGAGGACAATAGTCCGAATAATGTAAATAGTGTACATAATACCTCATCTCGGAAATATAGACAGATACTGAAAGACCGAAACATTGTAATATATATGGCGACAAAAGATGAGGACAATAGTCCAAATAATGTAAATAGTGTACATAATGCCTCATCTCAGAAATATAGACAGATACTGAAGGGCCGAAACGTTTTAAAAAATATAGCAACAAAGATGAGGACAATAGTCCGAATAATGTAAATAGTGTACATAATACCTCATCTCAGAAATATAGACAGATACTGAAGGGCCGAAACGTTGTAATAAATATTGTGACAAAGATGAGGACAATAGGCCGAAAAAAATAAATAGTGTACATAATACCTCATCTCAGAAATATAGACAGTTACTGAAGGGCCGAAAAATTGTAATAAATATGGCAACAAAGATGAGGACAATAGTCCGAATAATGTAAATAGTGTACATAATGCCTCATCTCAGAAATATAGACAGATACTGAAGGGCCGAAACATTGTAATAAATATGGCAACAAAGATGAGGACAATAGTCCGAATAATGTCAATAGTGTACATAATACCTCATATCAGAAATATAGACAGATACTGAAGGGCCGAAACATTGTAATAAATATGGCGACAAAGATGCGGACAATAGTCCGAATAATGTAAATAGTGTGTATAATGCCTCATCTCAGAAATATAGACAGATACTGAAGGGCCGAAACATTGTAATAAATATGGCAACAAAGATGAGGACAATAGTCCGAATAATGTAAATAGTGTACATAATCCCTCATCTCAGAAATATAGACAGATACTGAAGGGCCGAAACATTGTAATAAATATGGCAACAAAGATGAGGACAATAGTCCGAATAATGTAAAGAGTGTACATAATACCTCATCTCAGAAATATAGACAGATACTGAAGGGCCGAAACATTGTAAAAATATGGCGAGATTGATGAGGACAATAGTCCGAATAATGTAAATAGTGTACATAATACCTCATCTCAGAAATATAGACAGATACTGAAGGGCCGAAACATTGTAATAAATATGGCGACAAAGATGAGAACAATAGTCCGAATAATGTAAATAGTGTGTATAATGCCTCATCTCAGAAATATAGACAGATACTGAAGGGCCGAAACATTGTAATAAATATGGCAACAAAGATGAGGACAATAGTCCGAATAATGTAAATAGTGTACATAATCCCTCATCTCAGAAATATAGACAGATACTGAAGGGCCGAAACATTATAATAAATATGGCAACAAAGATGAGGACAATAGTCCGAATAATGTAAATAGTGTACATAATACCTCATCTCAGAAATATAGACAGATACTGAAGGGCCGAAACATTGTAAAAAATATGGCGACATTGATGAGGACAATAGTCCGAATAATGTAAATAGTGTACATAATACCTCATCTCAGAAATATAGACAGATACTGAAGGGCCGAAACGTTGTAATAAACATTGTGACAAAGATGAGGACAATAGGCCGAAAAATATAAATAGTGGACATAATACCTCATCTCAGAAATATAGACAGTTACTGAAGGGCCGAAAAATTGTAATAAATATGGCAACAAAGATGAGGACAATAGTCCGAATAATGGAAATAATGGAAATAATACCTCATCTCAGAAATATAGACAGATACTGAAGGGCCGAAACATTGTAATAAATATGGCGACAAAGGTGAGGACAATAGTCCGAATAATGTAAATAGTGTGTATAATGCCTCATCTCAGAAATATAGACAGATACTGAAGGGCCGAAACATTGTAATAAATATGGCAACAAAGATGAGGACAATAGTCCGAATAATGTAAATAGTGTACATAATACCTCATCTCAGAAATATAGACAGATACTGAAGGGCCAAAACATTGTAATAAATATGGCGACAAAGATGCGGACAATAGTCCGAATAATGTAAATAGTGTACATAATACCTAATCTCAGAAATATAGACAGATACTGAAGGGCCGAAACATTGTAATAAATATGGCAACAAAGATGAGGACAATAGTCCGAATAATGTAAATAGTGTACATAATACCTCATCTCAGAAATATAGACAGATACTGAAGGGCCGAAACATTGTAATAAATATGGCGACAAAGATGCGGACAATAGTCCGAATAATGTAAATAGTGTACATAATACCTCATATCAGAAATATAGACAGATACTGAATGGCCGAAACATTGTAATAAATATGGCGACAAAGATGCCGACAATAGTCCGAATAATGTAAATAGTGTACATAATACCTCATCTAAGAAATATAGACAGATACTGAAGGGCCGAAACATTGTAATAAATATGGCAACAAAGATGAGGACAATAGTCCGAATAATGTAAATAGTGTACATAATACCTCATATCAGAAATATAGACAGGTACTGAAGGGCCGAAACGTTTTAAAAAATATTGCAACAAAGATGAGGACAATAGTCCGAATAATGTAAATAGTGTACATAATACCTCATATCAGAAATATAGACAGATACTGAAGGGCCGAAACGTTTTAAAAAATATTGCAACAAAGATGAGGACAATAGTCCGAGTAATATAAATAGTGTACATAATGCCTTATCTCAGAAATATAGACAGATACTGAAGGGCCGAAACATTGTAATAAAAATGGCGACAAAGATGAGGACAATAGTCCGAATAATGTAAATAGTGTACCTAATACCTCATATCAGAAATATAGACAGATACTGAAGGACCGAAACATTGTAATAAATATGGCGACAAAGATGAGGACGATCGTCCGAATAATATAAATAATGAACATAATACCTCATCTCAGAAACATAGACAGATACTGAAGGGCCGAAACATTGTAACAAATATGGCAACAAAGATGAGGACAATAGTCCGAATAATGTAAATAGTGTACATAATACCTCATCTCAGAAATTGTGTCACTGAAGAGCTGAAACGTTTTAATAAATATGGCAATAAAGATGAGGACAATAGTACGAATAATGTAAATAGTGTACATAATACCTCATCTCAGAAATATAGACAGATACTGAAGGGCCGAAACATTGTAATAAATATGGCGACAAAGATGAGGACAATAGTCCGAATAATGTAAATAGTGTACATAATATCTGATCTCAGAAATATAGACAGACACTGAAAGTCCGAAACATTGTAATAAATATGGCGACAAAAGCTGAGGACAATAGTCCGAATAATGTAAATAGTGTACATAATACCTCATCTCGGAAATATAGACAGATACTGAAAGACCGAAACATTGTAATATATATGGCGACAAAAGGTGAGGACAATAGTCCAAATAATGTAAATAGTGTACATAATGCCTCATCTCAGAAATATAGACAGATACTGAAGGGCCGAAACGTTTTAAAAAATATAGCAACAAAGATGAGGACAATAGTCCGAATAATGTAAATAGTGTACATAATACCTCATCTCAGAAATATAGACAGATACTGAAGGGCCGAAACGTTGTAATAAATATTGTGACAAAGATGAGGACAATAGGCCGAAAAAAATAAATAGTGTACATAATACCTCATCTCAGAAATATAGACAGTTACTGAAGGGCCGAAAAATTGTAATAAATATGGCAACAAAGATGAGGACAATAGTCCGAATAATGTAAATAGTGTACATAATGCCTCATCTCAGAAATATAGACAGATACTGAAGGGCCGAAACATTGTAATAAATATGGCAAAAAAGATGAGGACAATAGTCCGAATAATGTCAATAGTGTACATAATACCTCATATCAGAAATATAGACAGATACTGAAGGGCCGAAACATTGTAATAAATATGGCGACAAAGATGCGGACAATAGTCCGAATAATGTAAATAGTGTGTATAATGCCTCATCTCAGAAATATAGACAGATACTGAAGGGCCGAAACATTGTAATAAATATGGCAACAAAGATGAGGACAATAGTCCGAATAATATAAATAGTGTACATAATCCCTCATCTCAGAAATATAGACAGATACTGAAGGGCCGAAACATTGTAATAAATATGGCAACAAAGATGAGGACAATAGTCCGAATAATGTAAAGAGTGTACATAATACCTCATCTCAGAAATATAGACAGATACTGAAGGGCCGAAACATTGTAAAAATATGGCGAGATTGATGAGGACAATAGTCCGAATAATGTAAATAGTGTACATAATACCTCATCTCAGAAATATAGACAGATACTGAAGGGCCGAAACATTGTAATAAATATGGCGACAAAGATGAGAACAATAGTCCGAATAATGTAAATAGTGTGTATAATGCCTCATCTCAGAAATATAGACAGATACTGAAGGGCCGAAACATTGTAATAAATATGGCAACAAAGATGAGGACAATAGTCCGAATAATGTAAATAGTGTACATAATCCCTCATCTCAGATATATAGACAGATACTGAAAGGCCGAAACATTATAATAAATATGGCAACAAAGATGAGGACAATAGTCCGAATAATGTAAATAGTGTACATAATACCTCATCTCAGAAATATAGACAGATACTGAAGGGCCGAAACATTGTAAAAAATATGGCGACATTGATGAGGACAATAGTCCGAATAATGTAAATAGTGTACATAATACCTCATCTCAGAAATATAGACAGATACTGAAGGGCCGAAACGTTGTAATAAACATTGTGACAAAGATGAGGACAATAGGCCGAAAAATATAAATAGTGGACATAATACCTCATCTCAGAAATATAGACAGTTACTGAAGGGCCGAAAAATTGTAATAAATATGGCAACAAAGATGAGGACAATAGTCCGAATAATGTAAATAGTGTACATAATACCTCATCTCAGAAATATTGACATGTACTGAAGGGCCGAAACGTTTTAAAAAATATTGCAACAAAGATGAGGACAATAGTCCGAATAATGTAAATAGTGTACATAATACCTCATATCAGAAATATAGACAGATACTGAAGGGCCGAAACGTTTTAAAAAATATTGCAACAAAGATGAGGACAATAGTCCGAGTAATATAAATAGTGTACATAATGCCTTATCTCAGAAATATAGACAGATACTGAAGGGCCGAAACATTGTAATAAAAATGGCGACAAAGATGAGGACAATAGTCCGAATAATGTAAATAGTGTACCTAATACCTCATATCAGAAATATAGACAGATACTGAAGGGCCGAAACATTGTAATAAATGTGGCGACAAAGATGCGGACAATAGTCCGAATAATGTAAATAGTGTACTTAATACCTCATCTCAGAAATATAGACAGATACTGAAGGGCCGAAACATTGTAATAAATATGGCAACAAAGATGAGGACAATAGTCCGAAAAATGTAAATAGTGTACATAATACCTCATATCAGAAATATAGACAGATACTGAAGGGCCGAAACGTTTTAAAAAATATTGCAACAAAGATGAGGACAATATTCCGAATAATGTAAATAGTGTACATAATGCCTTATCTCAGAAATATAGACAGATACTGAAGGGCCGAAACTTTGTAATAAATATTGTGACAAAGATGAGGACAATAGGCCGAAAAATATAAATAGTGTACATAATACCTCATCTCAGAAATATAGACAGATACTGAAGGGCCGAAACATTGTAATAAATATGGCAACAAAGATGAGGACAATAGTCGGAATAATGTAAATAGTGTACATAATGCCTCATCTCAGAAATATAGACAGATACTGAAGGGCCGAAACATTGTAATAAATATGGCAACAAAGATGAGGACAATAGTCCGAATAATGTAAATAGTGTACATAATACCTCATATCAGAAATATAGACAGATACTGAAGGGCCGAAACATTGTAATAAATATGGCAACAAAGATGAGGACAATAGTCCGAATAATGTAAATAGTGTACATAATCCCTCATCTCAGAAATATAGACAGATACTGAAGGGCCGAAACATTGTAATAAATATGGCAACAAAGATGAGGACAATAGTCCGAATAATGTAAAGAGTGTACATAATACCTCATCTCAGAAATATAGACAGATACTGAAGGGCCGAAACATTGTAAAAATATGGCGAGATTGATGAGGACAATAGTCCGAATAATGTAAATAGTGTACATAATGCCTCATCTCAGAAATATAGACAGATACTGAAGGGCCGAAACGTTGTAATAAATATTGTGACAAAGATGAGGACAATAGGCCGAAAAATATAAATAGTGTACATAATACCTCATCTCAGAAATATAGACAGATACTAAAGGGCCGAAACATTGTAATAAATATGGCAACAAAGATGAGGTCAATAGTCCGAATAATGTAGAGAGTGTACATAATACCTCATCTCAGAAATATAGACAGATACTGAAGGGCCGAAACATTGTAAAAAATATGGCGACATTGATGAGGACAATAGTCCGAATAATGTAAATAGTGTACATAATACCTCATCTCAGAAATATAGACAGATACTGAAGGGCCGAAACGTTGTAATAAACATTGTGACAAAGATGAGGACAATAGGCCGAAAAATATAAATAGTGGACATAATACCTCATCTCAGAAATATAGACAGTTACTGAAGGGCCGAAAAATTGTAATAAATATGGCAACAAAGATGAGGACAATAGTCCGAATAATGTAAATAGTGTACATAATACCTCATCTCAGAAATATAGACAGATACTGAAGGGCCGAAACATTGTAATAAATATGGCGACAAAGATGAGGACAATAGTCCGAATAATGTAAATAGTGTGTATAATGCCTCATCTCAGAAATATAGACAGATACTGAAGGGCCGAAACATTGTAATAAATATGGCAACAAAGATGAGGACAATAGTCCGAATAATGTAAATAGTGTACATAATACATCATATCAGAAATATAGACAGATATTGAAGGGCCGAAACGTTGTAATAAATATGGTAACAAAGATGAGGACAATAGTCCGAATAATGTAAATAGTGTACATAATACCTCATCTCAGAAATATAGACAGATACTGAAGGACCGAAACGTTGTAATAAATATGGTAACAAAGATGAGGACAATAGTCCGAATAATGTAAATAATGTACATAATACCTCATATCAGAAATATAGACAGATTCTGAATGGCCGAAACATTGTAATAAATATGGCGACAAAGATGCGGACAATAGTCCGAATAATGTAAATAGTGTACATAATACCTCATCTCAGAAATATAGACAGATACTGAAGGGCCGAAACATTGTAATAAATATGGCGACAAAGATGAGGACAATAGTCCGAATAATGTAAATAGTGTGTATAATCCCTCATCTCAGAAATATAGACAGATACTGAAGGGCCGAAACATTGTAATAAATATGGCAACAAAGATGAGGACAATAGTCCGAAAAATGTAAATAGTGTACATAATACCTCAGATCAGAAATATAGACAGATACTGAATGGCCGAAACGTTTTAAAAAATATTGCAACAAAGATGAGGACAATATTCCGAATAATGTAAATAGTGTACATAATGCCTTATCACAGAAATATAGACAGATACTGAAGGGCCGAAACTTTGTAATAAATATTGTGACAAAGATGAGGACAATAGGCCAAAAAATATAAATAGTGTGCATAATACCTCATCTCAGAAATATAGACAGATACTGAAGGGCCGAAACATTGTAATAAATATGGCAACAAAGATGAAGACCAAAGTCCGAATAATGTAAATAGTGTGTATAATACCTCATCTCAGAAATATAGACAGATACTGAAGGGCCGAAACATTGTAATAAATATGGCAACAAAGATGAGGACAATAGTCCGAAAAATGTAAATAGTGTACATAATACCTCATATCAGAAATATAGACAGATACTGAAGGGCCGAAACGTTTTAAAAAATATTGCAACAAAGATGAGGACAATATTCCGAATAATGTAAATAGTGTACATAATGCCTTATCACAGAAATATAGACAGATACTGAAGGGCCGAAACTTTGTAATAAATATTGTGACAAAGATGAGGACAATAGGCCGAAAAATATAAATAGTGTACATAATACCTCATCTCAGAAATATAGACAGATACTGAAGGGCCGAAACATTGTAATAAATATGGCAACAAAGATGAGGACAATAGTCCGAATAATGTAAAGAGTGTACATAATACCTCATCTCAGAAATATAGACAGATACTGAAGGGCCGAAACATTGTAAAAATATGGCGAGATTGATGAGGACAATAGTCCGAATAATGTAAATAGTGTACATAATACCTCATCTCAGAAATATAGACAGATACTGAAGGGCCGAAACGTTGTAATAAATATTGTGACAAAGATGAGGACAATAGGCCGAAAAATATAAATAGTGTACATAATACCTCATCTCAGAAATATAGACAGATACTGAAGGGCCGAAAAATTGTAATAAATATGGCAACAAAGATGAGGACAATAGTCCGAATGATGTAAATAGTGTACATAATACCTCATCTCAGAAATATAGACAGATACTGAAAGGCCGAAACGTTGTAATAAACATTTTGACAAAGATGAGGACAATAGGCCGAAAAATATAAATAGTGTACATAACACCTCATCTCAGAAATATAGACAGTTACTGAAGGGCCGAAAATTTGTAATAAATATGGCAACAAAGATGAGGACAATAGTCCGAATAATGTAAATAGTGTACATAATACCTCATCTCAGAAATATAGACATATACTGAAGGGCCAAAACATTGTAATAAATATGGCGACAAAGATGAGGACAATAGTCCGAATAATGGAAATAATGGAAATAATACCTCATCTCAGAAATATAGACAGATACTGAAGGGCCGAAACATTGTAATAAATATGGCAACAAAGATGAGGACAATAGTCCGAATAATGTAAATAGTGTACATAATACCACATCTCAGAAATATCGACAGATACTGAAGGGCCGAAACATTGTAATATATATGGCGACAAAGATGAGGACAATAGTCCGAATAATGTAAATAGTGTGTATAATGCCTCATCTCAGAAATATAGACAGATACTGAAGGGCCGAAACATTGTAATAAATATGGCAACAAAGATGAGGACAATAGTCCGAATAATGTAAATAGTGTACATAATACATCATATCAGAAATATAGACAGATACTGAAGGGCCGAAACGTTGTAATAAATATGGTAACAAAGATGAGGACAATAGTCCGAATAATGTAAATAGTGTACATAATACCTCATATCAGAAATATAGACAGATTCTGAATGGCCGAAACATTGTAATAAATATGGCGACAAAGATGCGGACAATAGTCCGAATAATGTAAATAGTGTACATAATACCTCATCTCAGAAATATAGACAGATACTGAAGGGCCGAAACGTTTTAAAAAATATTGCAACAAAGATGAGGACAATAGTCCGAGTAATATAAATAGTGTACATAATGCCTTATCTCAGAAATATAGACAGATACTGAAGGGCCGAAACATTGTAATAAATATGGCGACAAAGATGAGGACAATAGTCCGAATAATGTAAATAGTGTACATAATACCTCATATCAGAAATATAGACAGATACTGAAGGGCCGAAACGTTTTAAAAAATATTGCAACAAAGATGAGGACAATATTCCGAATAATGTAAATAGTGTACATAATGCCTTATCTCAGAAATATAGACAGTTACTGAAGGGCCGAAACATTGTAATAAATATGGCGACAAAAATGAGGACAATAGTCCCAATAATGTAAATACTGTACATAATACCTCATATCAGAAATATAGACAGATACTGAATGGCCGAAACATTGTAATAAATATGGCGACAAAGATGAGGACAATAGTCCGAATAATGTAAATAATGTACATAATACCTCATCTCAGAAACATAGACAGATACTGAAATGCCGAAACATTGTAATAAATATGTCGACAAAGATGAGGTCAATAGTCCGAATAATGTAAATAGTGTACATAATACCTCATCTCAGAAATATAGACAGATACTGAAGGGCCGAAACATTGTAATAAATATGGTAACAAAGATGAGGACAATAGTCCGAATAATGTAAATAATGTACATAATACCTCATCTAAGAATTATAGACAGATACTGAAGCACCGAAACGTTGTAATAAATATGGTGACAAAGATGAAGACAATCGTCCGAATAATGTAAATAATGAACATAATACCTCATCTCAGAAATATGGACAGATACTGAAGGGCCGAAACATTGTAATAAATATGTCGACAAAGATGAGGACAATAGTCCGAATAATATAAATAGTGTACATAATACCTCATCTCAGAAATATAGACAGATACTGAAGGGCCGAAACATTGTAATAAATATGGCGACAAAGATGCGGACAATAGTCCGAATAATGTAAATAGTGTGTATAATGCCTCATCTCGGAAATATAGACAGATACTGAAGGGCCGAAACGTTTTAAAAATATGGCAACAAAGATGAGGACAATAGTCCCAATAATGTAAATAGTGTACATAATGCCTCATCACAGAAATATAGACAGATACTGAAGGGCCGAAACGTTGTAATAAATATGGCGACAATGATGAGGACAATAGTCCGAACAATGTAAATAGTGTACATAATACCTCATCTCAGAAATATAGACAGATACTGAAGGACCGAAACGTTGTAATAAATATGGTAACAAAGATGAGGACAATAGTCCGAATAATGTAAATAGTGTACATAATACCTCATCTCAGAAATATAGACAGATACTGAAGGACCAAAACGTTGTAATAAATATGGTAACAAAGATGAGGACAATAGTCCGAATAATGTAAATAGTGTACATAATACCTCATCTCAGAAATATAGCCAGATACTGAAGGGCCGAAACATTGTAATAAATATGGCGACAAAGATGAGGACAATAGTCCGAATAATGTAAATAGTGTGTATAATGCCTCATCTCAGAAATATAGACAGATACTGAAGGGCCGAAACATTGTAATAAATATGGCGACAAAGATGAGGACAATAGTCCGAAACATGTAAATAGTGTGTATAATGCCTCATCTCAGATATATAGACAGATACTGAAGGGCCGAAACATTGTAATAAATATGGCAACAAAGATGAGGACAATAGTCCGAATAATGTAAATAGTGTACATAATACATCATATCAGAAATATAGACAGATACTGAAGGGCCGAAACGTTTTAAAAAAAATTGCAACAAAGATGAGGACAATAGTCCGAGTAATATAAATAGTGTACATAATGCCTTATCTCAGAAATATAGACAGATACTGAAGGGCCGAAACGTTGTAATAAATATGGCGACAATGATGAGGACAATAGTCCGAGCAATGTAAATAGTGTACATAATACCTCATATCAGAAATATAGACAGATACTGAAGGACCAAAACGTGTAATAAATATGGTAACAAAGATGAGGACAATAGTCCGAATAATGTAAATAGTGTACATAATACCTCATCTCAGAAATATAGACAGATACTGAAGGACCGAAACGTTGTAATAAATATGGTAACAAAGATGAGGACAATAGTCCGAATAATGTAAATAGTGTACATAATACCTCATCTCAGAAATATAAACAGATACTGAAGGGCCGAAACCTTGTAATAAATATGGCGACAAAGATGAGGACAATCGTCCGAATAATGTAAATAATGAACATAATACCTCATCTCAGAAATATAGACAGATACTGAAGGGCCGAAACATTGTAATAAATATGTCGACAAAGATGCGGACAATAGTCCGAATTATGTAAATACTGTATATAATATCTCATCTCAGAAATATAGACAGATACTGAAGGGCCGAAACATTGTAATAAATATGGCGACAAAGATGCGGACATTAGTCCGAATAATGTAAATAGTGTGTATAATGCCTCATCTCGGAAATATAGACAGATACTGAAGGGCCGAAACTTTTTAAAAATATGGCAACAAAGATGAGGACAATAGTCCGAATAATGTAAATAGTGTACATAATGCCTCATCTCAGAAATATAGACAGATACTGAAGGGCCGAAACGTTGTAATAAATATGGCGACAATGATGAGGACAATAGTCCGAACAATGTAAATAGTGTACATAATACCTCATCTCAGAAATATAGACAGATACTGAAGGACCGAAACGTTGTAATAAATATGGTAACAAAGATGAGGACAATAGTCCGAATAATGTAAATAGTGTACATAATACCTCATCTCAGAAATATAGACAGATACTGAAGGACCGAAACGTTGTAATAAATATGGTAACAAAGATGAGGACAATAGTCCGAATAATGTAAATAGTGTACATAATACCTCATCTCAGAAATATAGCCAGATACTGAAGGGCCGAAACATTGTAATAAATATGGCGACAAAGATGAGGACAATAGTCCGAATAATGTAAATAGTGTGTATAATGCCTCATCTCAGAAATATAGACAGATACTGAAGGGCCGAAACATTGTAATAAATATGGCGACAAAGATGAGGACAATAGTCCGAAACATGTAAATAGTGTGTATAATGCCTCATCTCAGATATATAGACAGATACTGAAGGGCCGAAACATTGTAATAAATATGGCGACAAAGATGAGGACAATAGTCCAAATAATGTAAATAGTGTGTATAATGCCTCATCTCAGAAATATAGACAGATACTGAAGGGCCGAAACATTGTAATAAATATGGCGACAAAGATGAGGACAATAGTCCGAAACATGTAAATAGTGTGTATAATGCCTCATCTCAGATATATAGACAGATACTGAAGGGCCGAAACATTGTAATAAATATGGCAACAAAGATGAGGACAATAGTCCGAATAATGTAAATAGTGTACATAATACATCATATCAGAAATATAGACAGATACTGAAGGGCCGAAACGTTTTAAAAAAAATTGCAACAAAGATGAGGACAATAGTCCGAGTAATATAAATAGTGTACATAATGCCTTATCTCAGAAATATAGACAGATACTGAAGGGCCGAAACGTTGTAATAAATATGGCGACAATGATGAGGACAATAGTCCGAGCAATGTAAATAGTGTACATAATACCTCATATCAGAAATATAGACAGATACTGAAGGACCAAAACGTGTAATAAATATGGTAACAAAGATGAGGACAATAGTCCGAATAATGTAAATAGTGTACATAATACCTCATCTCAGAAATATAGACAGATACTGAAGGACCGAAACGTTGTAATAAATATGGTAACAAAGATGAGGACAATAGTCCGAATAATGTAAATAGTGTACATAATACCTCATCTCAGAAATATAAACAGATACTGAAGGGCCGAAACCTTGTAATAAATATGGCGACAAAGATGAGGACAATCGTCCGAATAATGTAAATAATGAACATAATACCTCATCTCAGAAATATAGACAGATACTGAAGGGCCGAAACATTGTAATAAATATGTCGACAAAGATGCGGACAATAGTCCGAATTATGTAAATACTGTATATAATACCTCATCTCAGAAATATAGACAGATACTGAAGGGCCGAAACATTGTAATAAATATGGCGACAAAGATGCGGACATTAGTCCGAATAATGTAAATAGTGTGTATAATGCCTCATCTCGGAAATATAGACAGATACTGAAGGGCCGAAACTTTTTAAAAATATGGCAACAAAGATGAGGACAATAGTCCGAATAATGTAAATAGTGTACATAATGCCTCATCTCAGAAATATAGACAGATACTGAAGGGCCGAAACGTTGTAATAAATATGGCGACAATGATGAGGACAATAGTCCGAACAATGTAAATAGTGTACATAATACCTCATCTCAGAAATATAGACAGATACTGAAGGACCGAAACGTTGTAATAAATATGGTAACAAAGATGAGGACAATAGTCCGAATAATGTAAATAGTGTACATAATACCTCATCTCAGAAATATAGACAGATACTGAAGGACCGAAACGTTGTAATAAATATGGTAACAAAGATGAGGACAATAGTCCGAATAATGTAAATAGTGTACATAATACCTCATCTCAGAAATATAGCCAGATACTGAAGGGCCGAAACATTGTAATAAATATGGCGACGAAGATGAGGACAATAGTCCGAATAATGTAAATAGTGTGTATAATGCCTCATCTCAGAAATATAGACAGATACTGAAGGGCCGAAACATTGTAATAAATATGGCGACAAAGATGAGGACAATAGTCCGAAACATGTAAATAGTGTGTATAATGCCTCATCTCAGATATATAGACAGATACTGAAGGGCCGAAACATTGTAATAAATATGGCGACAAAGATGAGGACAATAGTCCAAATAATGTAAATAGTGTGTATAATGCCTCATCTCAGAAATATAGACAGATACTGAAGGGCCGAAACATTGTAATAAATATGGCGACAAAGATGAGGACAATAGTCCGAAACATGTAAATAGTGTGTATAATGCCTCATCTCAGATATATAGACAGATACTGAAGGGCCGAAACATTGTAATAAATATGGCAACAAAGATGAGGACAATAGTCCGAATAATGTAAATAGTGTACATAATACATCATATCAGAAATATAGACAGATACTGAAGGGCCGAAACGTTTTAAAAAAAATTGCAACAAAGATGAGGACAATAGTCCGAGTAATATAAATAGTGTACATAATGCCTTATCTCAGAAATATAGACAGATACTGAAGGGCCGAAACGTTGTAATAAATATGGCGACAATGATGAGGACAATAGTCCGAGCAATGTAAATAGTGTACATAATACCTCATATCAGAAATATAGACAGATACTGAAGGACCAAAACGTGTAATAAATATGGTAACAAAGATGAGGACAATAGTCCGAATAATGTAAATAGTGTACATAATACCTCATCTCAGAAATATAGACAGATACTGAAGGACCGAAACGTTGTAATAAATATGGTAACAAAGATGAGGACAATAGTCCGAATAATGTAAATAGTGTACATAATACCTCATCTCAGAAATATAAACAGATACTGAAGGGCCGAAACCTTGTAATAAATATGGCGACAAAGATGAGGACAATCGTCCGAATAATGTAAATAATGAACATAATACCTCATCTCAGAAATATAGACAGATACTGAAGGGCCGAAACATTGTAATAAATATGTCGACAAAGATGCGGACAATAGTCCGAATTATGTAAATACTGTATATAATACCTCATCTCAGAAATATAGACAGATACTGAAGGGCCGAAACATTGTAATAAATATGGCGACAAAGATGCGGACATTAGTCCGAATAATGTAAATAGTGTGTATAATGCCTCATCTCGGAAATATAGACAGATACTGAAGGGCCGAAACTTTTTAAAAATATGGCAACAAAGATGAGGACAATAGTCCGAATAATGTAAATAGTGTACATAAAGCCTCATCTCAGAAATATAGACAGATACTGAAGGGCCGAAACGTTGTAATAAATATGGCGACAATGATGAGGACAATAGTCCGAACAATGTAAATAGTGTACATAATACCTCATCTCAGAAATATAGACAGATACTGAAGGACCGAAACGTTGTAATAAATATGGTAACAAAGATGAGGACAATAGTCCGAATAATGTAAATAGTGTACATAATACCTCATCTCAGAAATATAGACAGATACTGAAGGACCGAAACGTTGTAATAAATATGGTAACAAAGATGAGGACAATAGTCCGAATAATGTAAATAGTGTACATAATACCTCATCTCAGAAATATAGCCAGATACTGAAGGGCCGAAACATTGTAATAAATATGGCGACGAAGATGAGGACAATAGTCCGAATAATGTAAATAGTGTGTATAATGCCTCATCTCAGAAATATAGACAGATACTGAAGGGCCGAAACATTGTAATAAATATGGCGACAAAGATGAGGACAATAGTCCGAAACATGTAAATAGTGTGTATAATGCCTCATCTCAGATATATAGACAGATACTGAAGGGCCGAAACATTGTAATAAATATGGCGACAAAGATGAGGACAATAGTCCGAATAATGTAAATACTGTACATAATACCTCATATCAGAAATATAGACAGATACTGAAGGGCCGAAACATTGTAATAAATATGGTAACAAAGATGAGGACAATAGTCCGAATAATGTAAATAATGTATATAATACCTCATCTCAGAATTATAGACAGATACTTAAGCACCGAAACGTTGTAATAAATATGGTGACAAAGATGAGGACAATAGTCCGAATAATGTAAATAGTGTACATAATACCTCATCTCAGAAATTGTGTAACTGAAGCGCTGAAACGTTGTAATAAATATGGCAATAAAGATGAGGACAATAGTCCGAATAATGTAAATAGTGTACATAATACCTCATCTCGGAAATAAAGAGAGATACTGAAAGTCAGAAACATTCTAATAAATATGGCGACAAAGGTGAGGACAATAGTCCGAATAATGTAAATAATGTACATAATACCTCATCTCAGAAATATAGACAGATACTGAAGGGCCGAAACATTGTAATAAATATGGCAACAAAGATGAGGACAATAGTCCGAATAATGTAAATAGTGTACATAATACATCATATCAGAAATATAGACAGATACTGAAGGGCCGAAACGTTTTAAAAAATATTGCAACAAAGATGAGGACAATAGTCCGAGTAATATAAATAGTGTACATAATGCCTTATCTCAGAAATATATATAGATACTGAAGGGCTGAAACATTGTAATAAATATGGCGACAAAGATGAGGACAATCGTCCGAATAATGTAAATAATGAACATAATACCTCATCTCAGAAATATAGACAGATACTGAAGGGCCGAAACATTGTAATAAATATGTCGATAAAGATGAGGACAATAGTCCGAATAATGTAAATAGTGTACATAATACCTCATCTCAGAAATATAGACAGATACTGAAGGGCCGAAACTTTGTAATAAATATGGCGACAAAGATGCGGACAATAGTCCGAATAATGTAAATAGTGTGTATAATGCCTCATCTCGGATATATAGACAGATACTGAAGGGCCGAAACGTTTTAAAAATATGGCAACAAAGATGAGGACAATAGTCCGAATAATGTAAATAGTGTACATAATGCCTCATCTCAGAAATATAGACAGATACTGAAGGGCCGAAACGTTGTAATAAATATGGCGACAATGATGAGGACAATAGTCCGTACAATGTAAATAGTGTACATAATACCTCATCTCAGAAATATAGACAGATACTGAAGGGCCGAAACGTTGTAATAAATATTGTGACAAAGATGAGGACAATAGGCCGAAAAATATAAATAGTGTACATAATACCTCATCTCAGAAATATAGACAGATACTGAAGGGCCGAAACATTGTAATAAATATGGCAACAAAGATGAGGACAATAGTCCGAATAATGTAAATAGTGTACATAATATCTGATCTCAGAAATATAGACAGATACTGAAGGGCCGAAACGTTTTAAAAAATATGGCAACAAAGATGAGGACAATAGTCCGAATAATGTAAATAGTGTACATAATACCTCATCTCAGAAATATAGACAGATACTGAAGGGCCGAAACGTTGTAATATATATTGTGACAAAGATGAGGACAATAGGCCGAAAAATATAAATAGTGTACATAATACCTCATCTCAGAAATATAGACAGATACTGAAGGGCCGAAATATTGTAATAAATATGGCAACAAAGATGAGGACAATAGCCCGAATAATGTAAATAGTGTGTATAATGCATCATCTCAGAAATATAGACAGATACTGAAGGGCCGAAACATTGTAATAAATATGGCAACAAAGATGAGGACAATAGTCCAAATAATGTAAATAGTGTACATAATACATCATATCAGAAATATAGACAGATACTGAAGGGCCGAAACGTTTTAAAAAATATTGCAACAAAGATGAGGACAATACTCCGAGTAATATAAATAGTGTACATAATGCCTTATCTCAGAAATATAGACAGATAATGAAGGGCCGAAACATTGTAATAAATATGGCGACAAAGATGAGGACAATCGTCCGAATAATGTAAATAATGAACATAATACCTCATCTCAGAAATATAGACAGATACTGAAGGGCCGAAACATTGTAATAAATATGTCGATAAAGATGAGGACAATAGTCCGAATAATGTAAATAGTGTACATAATACCTCATTTCAGAAATATAGACAGATACTGAAGGGCCGAAACATTGTAATAAATATGGCGACAAAGATGCGGACAATAGTCCGAATAATGTAAATAGTGTGTATAATGCCTCATCTCGGAAATATCGACAGATACTGAAGGGCCGAAACGTTTTAAAAATATGGCAACAAAGATGAGGACAATAGTCCGAATAATATAAAAAGTGTACATAATGCCTCATCTCAGAAATATAGACAGATACTGAAGGGCCGAAACGTTGTAATAAATATTGCGACAATGATGAGGACAATAGTCCGAACAATGTAAATAGTGTACATAATACCTCATCTCAGAAATATAGACAGATAGTGAAGGGCCGAAACATTGTAATAAATATGGCGACAAAGATGAGGACAATCGTCCGAATAATGTAAATAATGAACATAATACCTCATCTCAGAAATATAGACAGATACTGAAGGGCCGAAACATTGTAATAAATATGTCGATAAAGATGAGGACAATAGTCCGAATAATGTAAATAGTGTACATAATGCCTCATCTCAGAAATATAGACAGATACTGAAGGGCCGAAACGTTGTAATAAATATGGCGACAATGATGAGGACAATAGTCCGAATAATATAAATAGTGTACATAATACCTCATCTCAGAAATATAGACAGATACTGAAGGGCCGAAACATTGTAATAAATATGGCGACAAAGATGCGGACAATAGTCCGAATAATGTAAATAGTGTGTATAATGCATCATCTCAGAAATATAGACAGATACTGAAGGGCCGAAACATTGTAATAAATATGGCAACAAAGATTAGGACAATAGTGCGAATAATGTAAATAGTGTACATAATACATCATATCAGAAATATAGACAGATACTGAAGGGCCGAAACGTTTTAAAAAATATTGCAACAAAGATGAGGACAATACTCCGAGTAATATAAATAGTGTACATAATGCCTCATCTCAGAAATATAGACAGATACTGAAGGACCGAAACGTTGTAATAAATATGGCGACAATGATGAGGACAATAGTCCGAACAATGTAAATAGTGTACATAATACCTCATCTCAGAAATATAGACAGATACTGAACGGCCGAAACATTGTAATAAATATGGCGACAAAGATGAGGACAATCGTCCGAATAATATAAATAATGAACATAATACCTCATCTCAGAAATATAGACAGATACTGAAGGGCCGAAACATTGTAATAAATATGTCGATAAAGATGAGGACAATAGTCCGAATAATGTAAATAGTGTACATAATGCCTCATCTCAGAAATATAGACAGATACTGAAGGGCCGAAACGTTGTAATAAATGTGGCGACAATGATGAGGACAATAGTCCGAATAATGTAAATACTGTACATAATACCTCATCTCAGAAATATAGACAGATACTGAAGGGCCGAAACATTGTAATAAATATGTCGATAAAGATGAGGACAATAGTCCGAATAATGTAAATAGTGTACATAATACCTCATCTCAGAAATATAGACAGATACTGAAGGGCCGAAACATTGTAATAAATATGGCGACAAAGATGCGGACAATAGTCCGAATAATGTAAATAGTGTGTATAATGTCTCATCTCGGAAATATAGACAGATACTGAAGGGCCGAAACGTTTTAAAAATATGGCAACAAAGATGAGGACAATAGTCCGAATAATATAAATAGTGTACATAATGCCTCATCTCAGAAATATAGACAGATACTGAAGGGCCGAAACGTTGTAATAAATATGGCGACAATGATGAGGACAATAGTCCGAACAATGTAAATAGTGTACATAATACCTCATCTCAGAAATATAGACAGATACTGAAGGGCCGTAACGTTGTAATAAATATTGTGACAAAGATGAGGACAATAGGCCGAAAAATATAAATAGTGTACATAATACCTCATCTCAGAAATATAGACAGATACTGAAGGTCCGAAACATTGTAATAAATATTGTGACAAAGATGAGGACAATAGGCCGAAAAATATAAATAGTGTACATAATACTTCATCTCAGAAATATAGACAGATACTGAAGGGCCGAAACATTGTAATACATATGGCAACAAAGATGAGGACAATAGTCCGAATAATGTAAATAGTGTGTATAATGCATCATCTCAGAAATATAGACAGATACTGAAGGGCCGAATCATTGTAATAAATATGGCAACAAAGATGAGGACAATAGTCCGAATAATGTAAATAGTGTACATAATACATCATATCAGAAACATAGACAGATACTGAAGGGCCGAAACGTTGTAATAAATATTGTGACAAAGATGAGGACAATAGGCCGAAAAATATAAATAGTGTACATAATACCTCATCTCAGAAATATAGACAGATACTGAAGGGCCGAAACATTGTAATAAATATGGCAACAAAGATGAGGACAATAGTCCGAATAATGGAAATAGTGTGTATAATGCCTCATCTCAGAAATATAGACAGATACTGAAGGGCCGAAACATTGTAATAAATATGGCAACAAAGATGAGGACAATAGTCCGAATAATGTAAATAGTGTACATAATACCTCATATCAGAAATATAGACAGATACTGAAGGGCCGAAACGTTTTAAAAAATATTGCAACAAAGATGAGGACAATCGTCCGAATAATGTAAATAGTGTACATAATGCCTTATCTCAGAAATATAGACAGATACTGAAGGGCCGAAACATTGTAATAAATATGGCGACAAAGATCAGGACAATAGTCCGAATAATGTAAATAGTGTACATAATACCTCATCTCAGAAATATAGACAGATACTGAAGGGCCGAAACATTGTAATAAATATGGCGACAAAGATGAGGACAATAGTCCGAATAATGTAAATAATGTACATAATACATCATCTCAGAAACATAGACAGATACTGAAGGGCCGAAACATTGTAATAAATATGGCAACAAAGATGAGGACAATAGTCCGAATAATGTAAATAGTGTACATAATACCTCATCTCAGAAATATAGACAGATACTGAAGGGCAGAAACATTGTAATAAATATGGCGACAAAGATGAGGACAATAGTCCGAATAATGTAAATAATGTACATAATACCTCATCTCAGAAATATGGACAGATACTGAAGGGCCGAAACATTGTAATAAATATGGTAACAAAGATGAGGACAATAGTCCGAATAATGTAAATAGTGTACATAATACCTGACCTCAGAAATATAGACAGATACTGAAAGTCCGAAACATTGTAGTAAATATGGCGACAAAAGGTGAGGACAATAGTCCGAATAATGTAAATAGTGTACATAATACCTCATCTCAGAAATATAGACAGATACTGAAGGACCGAAATGTTGTAATAAATATGGTGACAAAGATGAGGAAAATAGCCTGAATAATGTAAATAGTGTACATAATACCTCATCTCAGAAATATAGACAGATACTGAAGGACCGAAATGTTGTAATAAATATGGTGACAAAGATGAGGAAAATAGCCTGAATAATGTAAATAGTGTACATAATACCTCATCTCAGAAATATAGACAGATACTGAAGGACCGAAATGTTGTCATAAATATGGTGACAAAGATGAGGAAAATAGCCTGAATAATGTAAATAGTGTACATAATACCTCATCTCAGAAATATAGACAGATACTGAAGGGCCGAAACATTGTAATAAATATGGCGACAAAGATGCGCACAATAGTCCGAATAATGTAAATAGTGTGTATAATGCCTCATCTCAGAAATATAGACAGATACTGAAGGGCCGAAACATTGTAATAAATATGGCGACAAAGATGCGCACAATAGTCCGAATAATGTAAATAGTGTGTATAATGCCTCATCTCAGAAATATAGACAGATACTGAAGGGCCGAAACATTGTAATAAATATGGCGACAAAGATGCGCACAATAGTCCGAATAATGTAAATAGTGTGTATAATGCCTCATCTCAGAAATATAGACAGATACTGAAGGGCCGAAACATTGTTATAAATATGGCGACTAAGATGCGCACAATAGTCCGAATAATGTAAATAGTGTGTATAATGTCTCATCTCAGAAATATAGACAGATACTGAAGGGCCGAAACATTGTAATAAATATGGCGACAAAGATGCGGACAATAGTCCGAATAATGTAAATAATGTACTTTACGTACCTATCATAAATACTCTAATATAGAACGGGGAGTTAATAAAGAAAAGAATACTGAGCTTTTACGTGACATCTTTGTTTCTTTACGGCAGCGAATTTTGAACGATTTCCTCAAAAATGGAGAAGAGACTCGGTGCAACGGAGATGTGGTTCTACAGAAGGATGCTGGGGATACCATGTGTGTGTGCAACGATGAGTTTCTACAGAGGTTGCAAATAAGTTGGAGGTTTTATACTTGACATCAGGAAGAGGCGGCTGAAGTTTCTTGGACGCATAATGAGGAAGGAGGGTCAGAAGAATCTGATACTCACTGGTCAAATAGAGGTAACGAGAGACAAGGGAAAACAACACGTGATGTACGTAGCGGGCTTAAGCAAGTGGATGACAGAACAGGGCCCGGGTGAGGTAGCAGAGAGTAGGAACTTGCTGAGAGCTGCAAAGGATAGAGGGAGGTGGAGAGCCATGATTGCCTACGTCCTGAAAGGAGATGGGACATGAAAAGAAAAAAATAGTTATTTCGACTTACGTCGTTTTTCGACGTAAGTCGCGACCCCTGGAACCAATTAGAATACCTGTAATTGAAAAGGACTTCCAACTATCCTGTATCCTACTTGATGGTGTCTTGCACTGTGTCATTTGTTATCCACTGTCTGGACAGTGGCCTAAGAAAAGTTTTTAGTCAGAAGAAATAAACTACCTCCAATTTGAAAATTTAATCACGTTATCCCTATTCAACATAAACAATATTCAGGAATAGTATAGAGTAGGTTCTCCATTTTCTAGTTTCAGTCCTTGTATTCGATTTTTCATGGATTTGATCAAGTTATCAACAATCATCTTATCCATATTTCGCCGCTCCTTTAGCAATGTTTCTTTAACGGCCACTACTGACAAGATTTTGGTTGCATGCTCTCGAAGCCCTCGATCAAGGTGTTTCCAAACGTGCTCTAGAGGATTCATGTCAGGAATTTGGGTTACCCATGTCAGTGACTTGATTCTTTGCGATTCCTTCCAGGCCTTTGCTACTTTGCTCGTATGACATGGCGCTCCATTTTCTTGAAAAACGTAGACATTCCTGTCAATCTGATTGGTATTCAAATAGTGGGAGTAGCCCTTTCTCTAATATTTGACAGTATTTTGGACCATTCAACCGCTCGTCAACAAGAACCAGCTCAGATTTCCCTCCAAACCAGACAGCGCCACACACCATTGCTCCAATCCCTCCATGTTTCACGGTCGCCTGCAGACATTCAGTGTTCCAAGTCTCATCCTGATTTCTCCAAACATAAACCAAAAAAAAAAAAATTATCTCTTACTATAAAGGCAATTTACATTAACCACAAAAAAAAAGGCTTAGACAGAAGCGTCTATCTTTTTAAATTTGGATTTTTTTTAATGTAAGAACATTTCGATTTCATTTTTGCCTTGAAAAAGTCGGAAGACGAAACGCGTCGGCAAAATCTAAGATCTTTTCCAATTGTCATTTTATACCAAAATAAACTCGTCCGTTAAAGCCGTTTGTCCGTTAATTTGATATTTTAGGCTAAAAACACCCAGAGTACAAAATTATTGCAAATAAATGTAAATCCAGTACATATGTATTTTATTATCAACTTACTATATTCTAATTTGAAATAAATTAATTTAAAATAAATTAATTTAGGATAAATTACAGTGGCCTACGAAAAGATTTTAGCCAGGAGAAATAAACTCCATCCAATTTCAAAATTTAATTACGTAATCCCTATTCGATATAAATGAACAGTATTTGGAACTGGTATAGAGTAGGTCCTCCATTTTCTAGTTTCAGTCATTGTATTCGATTTTTCATGGATTTCCTCAAGTTATCAACAATCGTCTGATCCATATTTTGCCACCCCTTTAGCAATGTTTCTTTAAGGGTTGCCACTGACGTGATTTTGGTTGCACGCGCTTTAAAGTTTTGTTAGCGAAGGAATTTCGCCATATTGAATTTACTAATTCACTTGATATGTGATAGAAATTAGAAGGATTTGAGATAATTAAGAAATTCATCGAGTCTAGAAGAAAACCTCAACAGGAGGCAGAAAGCACTGAACGGCCGTTTTGTCCTATATTTGGAACTCATCAGCTTTGCGCATCCAGTATTGAAACCCGGACAGTTACGTTATCAGGCAAACGTCATACCAACTGTACCAAGGGGCCTCGGTAACGAAGAGGTAGCGAACCAGACTCGATATAGCGTCGCTCGATCACATATTCCGTAGTGGAACTCATCCCAGTTTCTCTTTTACACATAGGACGAAATGGCCGTCCAGTGCTTTCCGCATTCTGCCGAAGTTTTTTCTACAATCGATCAATTACTTAATTATATATATATATATATATATATATATATATATATATATATATATATATATATATATATATCAGGTCATCCCATAAGTTCTGTCCGAATTTTAACTTTTTATTAAAATGAACAAAATTTAAAGAGTATTTTATAATGTCTAATGAAGCTGAACATTATTTTGACGTTTAGATGCATTTAAACTGATCAAATTTTATTTCAGAGAACAATAAAATTAAATTTTGTTTGATTAAAACCCTGCTAACATGGAAGTACCCAAGAATCATTTGAGGTACATAATGCTTTATGAGTTCAAGAAAGGAAACTCAACAGCCGAAGCGGCTAGAAACATTCACTCAGTTTATGGAGAGGAATGTGTGAATGAAAGAACTTGCAGAAGATGGTTTGCAAAATTCAGAGGTGGAGATTTCACCCTTGAAGATGAAGATCGAACCGGACGTCCAGTTGAGTTTGATGAAAAGCTTCTTGAAGTACCCTTTGAAGAAATCCTGCTTTATCAGTTGAGGAATTGGCAGTGGTTCTCAGTTCAAACCATACAACTGTTCATCGTCATCTTCAACAACTTGGAAAAGTTCCTAAACTTGGAAAATGGGTGCCTCATGAATTGTCTGAAAACATCTTCAAATCCCGAGTTGACATCTGCTCTTCTCTCCATTCTCGCCAACTTGTTTCACCTTTTTTGGATAGACTTGTGACTGGCGACGAAAAATGTATCTTTTATCGAAAAGTTAAGCATCGTAGACAGTGGCTTGGTAAAGGGGAAGGACCCCAGCCACAGCCGAGAAGGGAACTTCATGGGCAAAAGGTTCTTCTTTCAATCTGGTGGGATCGCCAAGGAATAATCCACTTTGAATTCTTACCACCTAATGCAACAATTAATGCTCAAATATACTGTCAGCAATTAGAGCGTTTGAACCAAGCTTTGAAGAAAAATAGACCTGCCCTAGTGAATCGAAAAGGGGTGATGTTTCATCTGGACAATGCGCGACCCCACACAGCAAGAATCATGTCACAAAAGATCGAAGAACTTGGGTGAGAGAAAATTCCTCATCCACCGTATTCTTCCGATCTTGTTCCTTCAGACGACCATTTGTTTCATAGCTTACAGAATCATTTGGAAGAAACAACTTTTGTTACACAGGAAGAGGTTAAAACTGACATTTGTGAGTTCTTTGAATCAAAGCCAAAAGAATTTTAGAGTAATGGAATTAGTAAGCTTGTTAATAGATAGAAGGAAGTCATAGATAATCCTGGAAAATACATTGTTGATTGAATCTGTAATTAAATGTAACATTTGGTCACTTGTTTTCTTTATTCAAAATTCGGACAGAAATTATGGGATGACCTGATATATATATATATATATATATGTGTGTGTGTGTGTGTGTGTGTGTGTGTGTGTGTGTGTGTGTGTGTGTGTGTGTGTAAGCAATATGTGGATATAGATCCGGCAGTATGAAGAAAAATATGGCAAAACAAAAATCCGAATATGTAAGTATGCTGTTTTAATGTTGTTTCAATGTCGACCGTCAGACGTTTCGGTCTAGTAGACCTTCTTCAGGACATAATTATTCAAGTCAACATCGCCGACGTGACGCCGACGTGATCATATTGTGAAACGGAACGCTGATCTTAAAAATTTCAGTTAATCTGTTTTGATTAGTCTTATGTCTATCGTCTTTTCATGTTGACTTGAATATCGTCTAATTTTAATTATGTTTTAATAACTATGTCCTGAAGACGGTCTATTAAACCGAAACGTCTGACGTCGACATTAAAAACTGCATACTTGCATATTCGGATTTTTGTTTTTACATATTTTTCTTCATACATACATATATATATATATATATATATATAGATAGATAGATAGATAGATAAACCTAGTGAGCCAGACAAACCTACCCAGGTTTCACCTAAACGGATCGTCAGGGAAATAATGGCCATTCTTTCCCTGACAATCCGTTTAGGTGAAACCTGGGTAGGTTTGTCTGGCTCACTAGGTGTATCTAGGTCTGCTCTACAGTTGTATTGAGCTCTTTTGTTAGTTAGTTGTTTACTCGTATCGGGGTTTTTTTCTTTGGGCATCAGACCTGCATCTGTGCGATTTTTTTCGGCAGAAGTTCATGTTTGTAGCTCTTTCTTTTTTAAAAATCTTTTTTTCCCTCGAGATTGATTTGATTATTTGCAAATCAAGAATTCGAGCGTTTTTCGAGACGAGTCTAGTTATCTATATTTGTATATATATATATATATATATATATATATATATATATAGTAAATAGTATAGTGGCTGTTAACCCACAAAACGAGTATGACCATCACTGACATGTCCAATCCATCAGCAACACCGCATTCATTTGTTGTGTGAACGACTGTGGCTCATAAAGCCAGCTATCGACCTGCATTTCTTGTTACATATGTGGCGCATCAAATCATCTACGGGTGGTGGAAGTTGACTTTGATCGTCATTACTTCCAGTGTGTCTTTTTGTATGCCCTGTCAAGCCCAACCTGGACTTGCACACTCTAGCATTCAAAGCATGCCAATAGGAAATCGTCACATGCAATAGACTGTTAGTGTTGGTGTGATTTCTGGTGACTGGGCAGACCTCCCTTGGATAGACATATCCAGTTGCATTAAGCACATGGCTAGTTTGGCACCACATGGCACTTCAGAGATCGTTTCCAAACCCCTCTCTTCAGTTCTGCATATTTTTGTGATGCCTCGGGGAAGATCTTGACGCCATCAGCAATACCAGCTCTCCAAGAAACCCGGTCTTCTGCTAGAGTCTCCCAGTTATCCAAACCAATATTGCACTTGTACACTGTATATAGTAACAAGTATATATATATATTTGTCTGGAAAAAACTTCGGTGTTTTGGCTTGTAAATGAACAAACCAATACCCAAGGAAAAATAAGGAATAAAAAAAAGAAAGAACTCAGACCATGAAATTGAGGCTAAAACAATCGTCCGGAATTCAATCTCATAGTCCAAAGAAAAAAACTCCAAAACTAGTAAAGCAAAGTAACTACGTAAAGTGCCCAATACACTAAGCAGAGCAAATGTAACTATGAACCTAAAGAGCCAAGTAACCGTATCTAGGTTTCATCTATACGGATCGTCAGGGCAAGATCGCTATAGCAGTAAAATTGGAGCAAAATATATATGGCTTACAAAATAAAAACAACCATGACCACGTGACTAACAAAAAAACAAACAAATTAAAACAGTAATTCAACAACGGGGTGGGGTGGGTAGTTGTTGAGTAACTGTTTTGTTTTTGTTTTTTTTTGTTGTTGTTAGTCACGTGATCGTGGTTGTTTTTATGTGGTAGGCTATATATATTTTGGTCGAATTTTACTTCTTTAGCCATCTTGCCCTGATGATCCGTGTAGGTGAAACCTAGGTAGGTTTACCTGTCTCTTTAGATTCATAGTTATATATATATATATATATATATATATATATATATATATATATATATATATAAGTTTATTAAAGTATTAGTTTGATAAATGATTCCATTCTTTTTTCAATGACTCTGAGATACTCTTCATTTTATTTTTTTTACTCATCTGTCAAGTTCATCCTATGCTAATTCTGATGGCGGCATCAAACTTTTGAACTTTAGTATATATACATACATATATATATATATATATATACGAGAGAGAGAGAGAGAGAGAGAGAGAGAGAGATCCTCATCTAATCAGGCCCTGTGTAAATGATTGGTTATCCCTCGAACTAAGCACTGATTTATGGCCCGAAAAAAGCTCGGATACCGGTAAGGTGATTGTCAAACGCAGACAACATGAAGCCCAATAAGCGATTTTTCGCAGAACATGCCAAAAAGCTGGCCCTATAAATCAAGTGACATCTGGGATCTTATAACAATTATTTGATCCGACTGGATAAAATGTCACATATAATTTGAAAATATCACCAAATTAACAAGGGACTGCAATCAAACGACCAGTGGTTTGCTGTTGCCAGACAAACTTAACATTTATCAAATAGTTACGGCCAAATACAAGATGGCGGTTGGCTTTGTTAAGCCCTACCGAATTCTTTTTTTCTTCGTCTTTTACTTTTAAATGGAGAATACGAAATTAAGATGGTTACTTCGTTGTGTCACGTTGGAAGTGAAATCCAACACAAAATTATATCAGAGTCAATATCAATCGCTTCTTTCGAACTAAAAGCTTCTAATCCGGACTAAAAGGTATCCAACCGATAGCGTTCGGATAAGATGCTATAGTCCGAAAAGAAACGTTTTTTTTTTTTTTCTTAGGTTTATGAACGAATCTAAAAAAAACCCAGCTTATCTCATCCAACAAACCTTTATGTAAGAAACGCTGTCTACAAGTAGAGCCAGAGTCGAGTCCGTTCGTCTTTCCGTGCCCAGAGACACGCACGCATTCGCATAAATATATACGCATGCCTTTTGTGAAGCGATTGGCCATGGTTAAGTGTAAATAAATAAATAAATAAATAAAAAACAGCAGAAAAAAGAACATCGCAAAATAATGCGAAGCAAACAATATACAAGTAGTCCTTAAAGTCTCTTCACAATTTAAAAAAAAATTAACAAAGGCAAATAAACATACAAATATATGAAAATTGTTACAAAATGAGGGGTAGATATTTAATTTTTTTAAACTAATTTAATACACCTCTATATGGACGCCATTAATCGCACGGAGCACATCAAGACGACACTCGATTGACACAGTCGATGTTTTCCTCAGATGTTCTCGGTCGTCCACTCCTCTCTTGATCCAACACTGCCCCTGTCTCCATAAATTTCTTGCGCCATGTACGAATTGCCGGACGTAAAGGTGGCTTGCTTCCATACTTAATTCTACAGTTTCGCTGAGTGTGTGTATACGATTTCGTTTCAATAAAGCATGGCACACATTGTACCTATTCTTGGGGAGTAGCCATTTTAGGGGTTCATTTAACAGTACCTCTCTCATCAACAAGATAACTGAACTACACAAATGTCATGTGATTAAAACCTTTAAAAACGACTGAGTACAAAGAACAAATCTGATTAATCTGATTAAGATATCTCATCAATTGCCTTTGTAATATAATTTTTAAATTGTAAAGAGACTTTAAGTTGTAACCGAGGGAAGGTTACTGAACAGAATAATCAAACGAAGGTTGGTAATGAACGATAATACTTAGGACAAGAACAACACATATAAGATTCGCCAGCGGTGCATAGAAGTAGTAGTCAACTGCTAGAAGCGAGTCAAGTGAATTGCACAATGAATCTCCAACTGTAGGATATTTACCAACTGCCTCACGCGGCAGGATGTGCCCGAATTTAAGGCAGGGTATCCGAGTTCATAGGCTCAGGCCAAAATTCCCCGTAGAGCCCGTATAAAACGGGGTCGGGTAGCTGTTTCCCGAGACGAGGATCCTCTCAGGCCGGAGGCAGAGAGTTTGACCAGCACAGCTGGAGACGAATCTCCGACTGCAGGATATCTACCAACCGCCCCACGCGGTCAGATGTGGCACAAGGCCGGACGTAATGTCGGGTATCCGAACACGTAGGCTCGGCCAAAAATTCCCCGTTGATTCTGTATAAAACGGAGTCGGGTAGCTCTTTCCATAAAATTTAATTTCTTGAAATTTCATGAAATTAATTAAGTGGTGTTAAAAATATGTAAAAGAAAAAAGAAATTTACCAAGATTTTCTAAAAAAATCTCTATCTATAAAAGGCAGGATGTGTGTGTGTGTGTGTGTGTGTGTGTGTGTGTGTGTGTGTGCGTGTAACGAATGCACGGCCGCAATTTTCGACGGATTTGCACCATAATTTACATGCATATGCTCCAAGTTAGCGGGATGGCCAAGACCGACTTTGCATTTCCCAATTCCCATCGATAGTGGAAATAATCGATTTCCTCATGCTTCTACAGCAGTTTTCATGTAGTTTGCGGCCATTTTCTACTGGCCAGAGCGAGAGTCAATAGCTTTGCTGCCACGAATAGGGAGGACGATTCTATTGGCCAGCGTGAGAGCCAACAGCTGACTGACACGAATGTTAACGAGCATGCAAAAAAATCGATAGCTGCATTCATCACAAGTGGGAAAAATTTAAATCTGCATGGTACTTTACTCCAATTGGCTCATTCGCTTGCTTAAACTCAACGTTGATTCTGATTCCGCAGAACTGGGTTGGGTGTGAAAAAGTATTTGTTGTTAACATTCTTTTTTCATTCGGTTTTTCTAGTTAAGAGTCCTTTTTTTAAAGCTGATCGTTTTGTGTTCATTTTGTTTAGTTCTTTTTTCATAACATTTAATGTTTAGTATAGAGCTTAGAAAAAATTTGCAGTGTGAGATAGGCAAGAAGTAAGGCATGTAGCAACATCAGCACGGAAAAGGGCACTCCTTTAAAGGCAAGGAAGGGCAAAAATATTTTAAGTCAAGTGATAGCGATTGCTGTATGAGTCGTACGATTTTTGAATCAAGCACGGGCAACGCCGGGTCATGCTGCTAGTAAATAAATAAATTTCATTGATTTGTGAATATATCCTGAAAGTTTCATTAAAATCGGACAAATGCTTTTCATCGGAAAAAAAAAAGCAAAAACACGATTCGTAAATATTACGCAGAACGCCAACGTTAAAAAAAAAAAACAAAGAAAAAAAGCAATTTTAAATAAATTTCGAACTTGTTAGAAAGGATTAAAAAAATTTTTTAAATAATAAAAAAAATTCGGTCTTTCCTCATAATAATAACATAAACATTTTGATGATAAATCTTTGCGTTTTGCTAAGTTTGACGCCATTTTTTTTCATCTCCATTATCCTCATAACCTTCACGTTTTACCATCACCTGTTTAATTCGCATCCCAAACCTAATTCATCAAAACCATTTCAATATTAACCCGCTACCTTGAGTGGCTCACGAGCATTGTATTGGGAGGAAATTAGCATTAAAAAAATCCGCTCGCTACTAATATTGATACTCGGCTTCCGTATTGAGTCGATGCGTGTGAGTTCAATACCTGGTTAAGGCAGTGGAGAACTTGGTAAGGGGAATTAACAGGAGATAACTGATAACTGAAATCCATTAGACATGGCACGTGGAACTAGAACAGTCTACACCAGTGAGCGAAATAAAGGGTTCAGCTCGACATTCCAACCATCTGAAGAAGGCCCGAGCGTACAACGATCGAAACGTTGTAATAAATATGGCGACAAAGATGACAATAGTCTGAATAATGTAAATAGTGTATATAATGATTTAGTAACATGTCTTACTAATTAACCCATAGCTAGGGGAGAATAGGTGGATTCATACCTTCCGAAGGGTAATTGCGTGTAAGAGGATTAGACGGAGCCAACTGGAATTTGAACTCGGCCTGAAGATTAACAATTCCGAGCCCTTATCCATTACATCACCCGCCTACAGCACCAGGTATTCCCAAGCGGTCACCCATCTAAGCATTGGCAGGGTTCCGCGTTGCTTAACTTCACTTCGGTGATCGTAAGGGATGTTCAACGTGAAGTGGACGCAAACCAAACCATACGTACACCCAAACTTACAGCACCTGGTATTCGTAAGTGGTCACTCATAAAGGCACTGACCAGGCTTGACGTTGCTTAACTTCCGTGATCATACAGGAACCGACGTTTCAAAGTGATACGGCCGCAAGCCAAACAGTCTCTACATCCAAAACTTACAGCACTTAGTATTCTCAAGCGTTTACCCATCTAGTTACTGACCAGATTCGCTGTTGCTTAACTTCGGTGATCGTATGGGAACTGTGTTTCAACGGGACGTGTCTGTAAGCTTATTACACCACCTATACATCCTAGTTTGCAGCAGCTGGTACTCGCGAGCGGGCTCGACATTGCTTAACTTCGATGATCGTAGGGGAACCGATGTTTCAACGTGATATGGCCATAAGCCAACAAATCCAGAGAAAGTTTGGTAAGAACATAGATGGAACCAAAAAAAAAAAACCCCAAAAAAAACATGGAAATTCGTATAACGAAATCTATATAAAGTTTGGTTTAACACTCTGTAGAACAAAACTCAGACAAACTCCAATAAAACTCAGACATAAAACAAAGAATTTATTATTCATAAACATATAATTTTATAATTTATAATAAAAAAAAGGCTGATATTTTTGTGCGAATTTGTAACGTCAAAGAAAATCGGTAAATTAATGCTGAAGTATCTAATATCTTTGAAAAGGAGAGTTCCATTCCAACAGAATTTTATAGATTTAAAAAAAAAAAAAAAAGAAAAAAAGAAAAAAGGAAAAGTTCTTCACTTACGTTGTCTCGTTCAATTTCAAATAAGAAAGATTCCTTTTTATCTCTCCGACAATTACTAGCGAGCAAAGGTTCCTGGAAATCTCTTGGACGCTTCGATTGTTAAGCGATACATTCTTCGTGAATATGGCGGTGAAGACAGCAGAGGTTTCCTCATTAAGAAACTGAAATCTTTTACTTGAGTTGTATATATATATATCTATATATATATATATATATATATATATATATATATATATATATATATATATATCTTCTGTAGGATAGAAGGAGGAGAAGCAGTAATTTTTTGTTTTATTTCGTTTTTTTTTTTTGTTTTTGTTTTTTTAATCTGCTATAATTTCAATCAGAACGATAGAAAGACGGATAATTATGGAGATAAAACCTGGCAGAATTACTGTATATTACCGCGTATAAGGCGACCTTTAAATCCCCAATATCACTGACAAAACTAACCCGGCTGTTCGTCTCGAAAAGGACCTCCAATCGGTTGTGAACTGGGGCAGGAATTGGCTGGTCAACTTTAATGCCTCAAAAACAAAACTGCTTTCTATTAATCACCACAGAGATCCTTCCCTGCCCTCCATTAGAATGTCTGACGCTCAACTTCCCCGAGAACAACTCTCTGCGGCTGCTCGGTCTCACATTGACTGCTGACTTGAGATGGAACAAATACATTGAGTCAATTGCTTCGCCCAACGCAAGGAAAGTTGGCTCCCTGTGCCGCGCTAGGAAATTTTTCTCCCCGGAATCGATCCTCCAGATCTACAAATCAACAATTCGCCCTTGCATGGAGTATTGCTGCCATATATGGTCTGGTGCCCCTTTTTGTTTGCCTCGGGGTTCTTGATAGGCTCCAGAGGCGGATATGCAATATAATTGGCCCTGCTCTGGCATCTCGTCTACAGTCGCTCTCTCACAGACGCGTCGTCGCCTCTCTCTGTCTGTTCTACAAATACTTTCATGGTAATTGCTCCGAGGAGCTGCATTCGCTGGTTCCCAGATGAGTTCAAGCGCCATACGAGGCTGGCATTCCGCTCTCACCCTTTCACTGTCGAAACTGTTAAATGTAACCGCCTCTTCTACTCCAATAGCTTCATATCTCACACCTCTCGCCTGTGGAACTCCCTTCCCTATTCCAGTTTCCCTGTGATCTATAATCTCCAACTATTCAAATGTAATGTCCATCGACATCTCCAGTTGCCTTGATCTATTCACTATCCTTCTCCTCATCCTTTCTTCTATCACTCTTATCTGATCTTGCTCCAAATCGTCTGTAACCCCTTGCGTGCTAGTGGCACTCTTCAAAATATTTGGGCGTCGCCTTATGATCCAATTCTAAAAAAGAAACCTTAAAATTGTTTGTCGGTAGGCTAACCTCGGCTCGGTGCGGTAAGGAATAGCGTAGATGAGAAGATTCACATTATCAAATAAATTGATAATAAAAGTAATAAAAAACATTTCTACCTTATCAATTACTGTCGCAACTTCCTAATAAATTGCCTATTCGAAGAATAATTCCATATCAATGAAATCAACTTGTATCCATGCAAGCTCATCTGAGAAAATGTAAACATCAAGTGATGACAGTGACAGCAATGGAATGTAGTATTATCGTACATTATCGTACTGTTGTCAGCGTTTGTTTTAAATGATTGTAAATGAAGTATAAGTAAATGGCTATTAGTGCACCAGGCTGTTTGTAACTATTTAGAAATAGAGAATTTAGATATATTTTTATTTTATTTTAAGGATAATAATGATTTAGTGATACAAGTCCTACTAATTAACCCATATCTGGGGAGAAGAGGTTGATTCGTAACTTTCTCAGGGGTATTTACGCGTAAGTGAACATAACGAACGCGACTGGAATTGGAACTTTCCGATTAACAATTCCGAGACATCAGACGCACATCTAAGCATACAGGAACCGCTGTTTCATCGTCATATGGCCGAAAGTCAAACCACCCGCACGTCCCAGCTGAGAGAACCTGGCATTACCAAGCGGTACTGACCAGGATCGACGTTGCTTAACTTCTGTGATCGTAGCGGAACCGGTGTTTTGACGTGATGTGACCGCAAGCCCACATTATTCAGTACCTCTTAAACCTAGTTTGAGCAATATGTGGTAAGCGCTCCCCAGAATGCCTTCTCAATGTTGTCTCATGGGGACGTCAAAAGTTTCGGGCATTCTGGACAACAGACTTCCTCCCCCATTGGGCCCAGCGGTGAACTATTGCAATTCCGGCTAGCATTCTGGGTACCTTATGTATTGAGTATTTTAAACTTACAGCCCCTGGTATTCTCAACAGACTAAAGAATAAACGTATTAAATAAAATCGCCATTGACTTCAACCACGGCCTCCAAAACAACTTCGGAATCCCCTGCAACTCTTCTGGACGGTATCTTCCTTAAGTTGCTGCCATAATTCTTACTTTCAGTTCATCTTTGGTGTTACAAGGAGTTTTATTTATTTCTCGCTCAATTGCGCACCACACATAATAATCAAGGGGTTTTAAGTCTTGGGGGGTGGGTTAGGTGACCAGATGTAAGGGATGGTGTAGCCGCAGAAATTGTCGGACAGCCATGACTGGGTTTCTGTTGCCAGACACGGGATCTTCCAGCAGCCACTCTCTTGACCCAGGGTAGCACTAACTCCTCATCAGCGCATAAAAAATCTCCTAAGCCGGCCAAGCATAGACATAAATACAATATGGCAAACATTAATACAGAGTGCCAGAGAAAAGCAATAAAAACACATTGTAATATGAGCAATGGTAAAAAATAGTTGCTGAGACATTATAAGTCCCCAAAATTCATACACTGACGTTCCCAAGGACAGGTAGTACGGTGGATAAAAACGATTGGTTGAAGTAATCCAGTGACTTGATTCTATCGTTGATTGAGTGCCCACTTTTTGTTGAAATTAAAACGAATGTAAACTTTTTTTTTTTTTTCCAAAGCGGGTACTTGTTAATTGCGAATTCAGTTTGTCTGGCGTGTACAATCTTCAAATCAATATGTTGCGTTATTTTCAACCTCAGGCAAATTGCGAATCCACATGACATTTCTCTTTTAGGAATTTCACTTATTGCAAGATTTTTTGACTGATATATTCTCGCGTGTCTGTCAGGCTTCTGGGTGGGGATGGGTGTTTTTTTTTATCGATTCACCATCTCTAGGTAGATTGACAACCAACGCTGAAAGATCTTCTATCTGTCCTTTAAGCGAGAACGTGCGACTTCTTGTCAGCGCCACTAAGCGACAGACCCAGAACAGTTCCCTCTACCCCATATTCATTGTCAAGATTGGGTCAACCTGTGGTATGCTTTTTTAGGCATTTTAACCCTGTTATCAAGAAGTCAGCTCCTTGATTTGCATGTCCAGATAGTGAGTTGGCGATGCATGCGATTAACTGAGAAACACCTATGCCAAAACAAAGGAAAGAATCGTCTAATACACGAGGCAAACTGCAGTTAAATCCCAAGTTTCACGTTCGAAATGCTAACGTTCTGAACCACGTGATCACGCTCCCATCTCCCAAAATGCGCGAGAATTCACAAACAAATTACTATTACCGTATATAATTAAGTATTGTGCGAGATTTTATGACCAGGTTTGGAAGTAAAAAATATGACTGCACACTATACACAAGTATTTTTTTGAACAGGTTAAAAATCATGCATGATCGGTGACTGGTTGCACTATACACAGGTAAATTTTTTGGAGGAGTTGAAATTCTGTACTCTACTTAATTAAGTTACTGAATGCTGCCATAATCTTTGCCTTCAGTTCATCTTTGATGTTACAAGGAGTTTAGTTGGTCTCTCGCTCAACTGAACACCACACGTAATAATCAAGGGAGTTGCAGTCTGGGGAGTTAGGTGACCAGATGTCAGGGATGATGTGGTCGGAAGAATTGTCTGACAGCCATGTCTGGGTTTCTGTTGCCAGACATAGGATATTCCAGCAGCCACTCTCTTGACCCAGGGCAACACTACCTCCTCATCAGCGCATATTCTAAGGGCCACAAAAATCTCCTAAGTTGGTCAAGCATAGACATAAATACAATATGGCAAACATTAATACAGAGTGCTAGAGAAAAAACAATAACAACACATTGTAATATGAGCAGCGGTAAAAAAAAAACAGTTAAAAATTCATACACTGATATCCCCAGTGGATAAAAGCGTTTGTTGAAGTAATCCAGTGACTTGATCCAAAGAGTTATGAGTTCAATACCTGGTCACAGCAGAGGTGAACAAAAACTTGAGTTACTAAAAGGATATCTGGAAGAGGCAAGGCACGTGGAACTAGAACAATCTACCCCAGTGGACGAAATAAAGGACTGGGTTCTGTTATATAGGAATAAAGTGTCGCTGCCGATATTTGAGTTTGAACATAGTTCGCCAGTGAGCAAACACAGGCGATGCCGTTATTGAATTAAGTAGATTGCGTGATCGCAAAGGAAATGTATATATGGGAATTAGCGTGGCGTCTAATTGATCCCTATTTCTAGTCTATCCTCTATTACTATACGGACCGCTATTCTCTATACTATTTCTCTACACGGATTACTATTCGGATCTCTATACAGATCACTATTGGGTGGTTACTATTCGAGTGAGTTTTATAGAGCAAGACTATTAGTGCGAGTTTTTTTCTGTTATAATGGAACACACCTATTCTATAGTTAATAGACTCTCCCACCTATAATAAGTAGGAGTAGTAAGAGTAACGAGGCAGTCGGCTCAGTGGGTCAGTCAGTCGATGCCGGACGACCGTTAGTCGGATACTAAAGTATCAGCGACAACAACTAGATTTCTCTGCGTCATTACCTGTTATATCAAGTTCCTAACGTTTTGTACGTCGAACCTATTTTAGGACCGACTTAGTAGAAATACAAGCCACCGCTGCGAAATCACTCCATAACATATTTGAAGGCGTTTGACACCAGTATTGTTCAACGGCGTTACTATAGTTGTATCTGCGATTACAAAGTCTCTACTACGACGAGCATTACAAAAGTGGCAACGATTGTTTGTTGACATCACAAAAGGTTCGTGGTATGGTTATTTTTAGGCATTTTCACCCCGCTATCAAGAAGTAATCACCTTGATTTGCATGTAGAGATTGTGAGTCGACGATCAAGATAGAGGTAAGTGGCACAGTTTACGAGTAAATGTAGAGGAGGTTTCGGTTAACCCTATATTTGAAGAGGTTAATGGTGTACGGATCAGGGAATCATTCTTTTGGGAGTTGGCTCCACAAGATAACAGTTTGTGGGAAGAAACTGTTCGAGCGCAACTTACATCTCTCCAAAGGAACGCGAAGGGAATGAAGGTGGTTCGCTGCAATGTACGTGGCATGGCAGGTCTTAGGCGTGTAGGTTAGAACTGGAGGAACTAAGGATGTAATTCGTCTAGACACTCTCCACGGAAATAGCGATAGATTAGCAACAGGCTTGCAAACGTTTCGTCTGTGGGAAAAAAGGATTGCAGGGTTAAAAAAAATAATTCATCACCCATAAGGCTGCGTGGATGCTTTTAGTCTACATCAGTACGGGGAAGTAAAGACAGTACTCTATTTTCGTTCCGATCTGGAATAGCAGTTGGAGTCAGGTTCTTCCTGGAGTGGCACATGGGAACCGTCCATTTTACCTGCATCTTTAGAGGTAGATCGTATATACGAGTTCCACTTGAGTTCTGGGTTGAGCATGTCCCAATGGGACCTCCCTGAGGAACATCCATTTATCGCGATAGACAAAAATCTAGCGCCCTGTTAGTGATTCTACAAACTGTTTGACACCATCTTTCAAATAAGTACAATATATTCTATACATTAGAACAGTGTTACTGAAACGTTTTAAAACTCTGGCTCTTTCTTGGAATCTTTCATTATTCATCGAAACCCCACCCACCCCCGGCATATACAAAAAAAAAAACGGATTGAGGACCGTGAACCGGAGATTTCTATATCTAAGAAAGATATATTCCCACAGGGAAACGTCGCTATGGATTTGTAAACTGTAGCATTTGCTAGAGGAGCCAGATTTAGCCTTAGTCCACAACCCTTGAACCCGGCTAAAAAAGCAACAGTTCGGTTTGGTTGCTGTAAACAAAACTGAACGATTTACATTATTTACAATACTCGGACTGTTGTGCTCATCATTATTGTCATGTTAACGACATTTCGGCCGTTGTACGCTTCGGCCTTCTTCAGGTAACTGGAATTTCGAGCTGAACTCCGCCAGGGTAGATTGTTCTACAATATGGGAACCGGTAATACGGAGTGCTAGAGAAAAGCAACGACAAGAACAAAAATTGCAATATGAGCGCTGCTAAAAAACAGTTACTGAGACATTAAGTTTATATGTCCCCAAAATTAATACACTGATGTCCTCAGGGACACATAAAAGCTTTAGCTGAATCCAGTGATTTGACCCAAAAAGCTGTGACTTCAATACCTGGCTACTGCAGTGGTGAAAAAAAAACAAAAAAAAAACTTGGAGAGTTGAATTAAAGGGAGATAATTGAGACATCCTGAAGAGGTATGGTACATGGAACTGAAACAATCTACCACCGTTGGACGAAATTAAGGGTTCAGTTCGAAATTCCAATCACCTGAAGAAGGCCGGAGCGTACAACGGCCGAAACGTCGTGAACATGACAAGGAAATGAGGACAACAGTCGGAACAATGTAAATAATTACAATACCTCATCTGAGAATTATAAACAGATTCTGAAGAAGGCCGGAGCGTACGAAGGCCGAAACGACGGAATAAAGGCAACGAAGATGAGGAAAGGAGTTCGAACAATGTAAAAAATTATAAAACCGCATCTCAGAAATACAGACAGATCCTGAAGAAGGCCGGAGCGTACAACGGCTGAAAAGACGGAATAAAGGCAACGAAGATGAGGAAATGAGCTCGAACAATGTAAATAATTATAAAACCGCATCTCAGAAATACAGACAGATCCTGAAGAAGGCCGGAGCGTACAACGACCGAAACGACGGGAATATGGCAACGAAGATGAGGACAACAGTCCGAACAATGTAAATAGTGTAAATAATTACAATACCTCATCTGAGAAATATAGACGGATATTTAAGGAGTGAATATGGTAACAAAGATGAAGACAACAGTCCAAACAATGTAAATAGTGTAAATAATTACAATACCTCATCTGAGAAATATAGACAGATATTTAAGGAGTGAATATGGCAACAAAGATGAGGACAACAGTCCAAACAATGTAAATAGTGTAAATAATTACAATACCTCATCTCAGAAATATAGACAGATATTGAAGGAGTGAATATGGCAACAAAGATGAGGACAACTGTCCGAACAATGTAAATAGTGTAAATAATTACAATACCTCATCTCAGAAATATATAGACCGATATTAAAGGAATGAATATTGCAACAAAGATGAGGACAACAGTTTGAACAATGTAAATAGTGTAAATAATTACAAAACCTCATCTCTGAAATATAGACAGATATTGAAGGAGTGAATATGGCAACAAAGATGAGGACAACAGTCCGAACAATGTAAATAGGGTAAATAATTACAATACCTCATCTCAGAAATTTAGACAGCAAACTTAATGACTGGCCACTTTCGTAACTGTATGAAGTGACGTCACTAAGCGGCCGTCACATGACCCGTGTGACTTATCTCTACCAAAGGGAGATAATCGCATTCTATGTCCTTACAATATGAAACAAAAAAGTATGATAGATTAATTAACACCTGCAAATAGTATGTCTAGTTAGCACCTTTCCTCGAAAACTCTAAAATAAGTTTTGAAGCGGAAATGACGAGAAGAAACACAAAATGGCGACGCATCCGGTTCATTTCTGTTCTTTATCATTGCGAAAAATTAAATATTTTAGACAAATATATGTACGGCATTGAAACGAGGAGTGAAAGCGAATAAAAAAATTTAGGAGACAGAAAGCCAATCCTAAATAGGAAACAAGGGATAAACCTTCACAACGACTCAAAAGAACGGGAACAAAAGATAAACCTTTATTCCAGTTCAAAAAGCTGGGAACAAGGGCTAAACGTATAGTCCTGTTCAAAAGACCGGGAAGAAGGGATAAATTTCTACTCCAGTTCAAAAGACCGGGAACAGGAGATAAACCTCGACCCCTGTTCCAAAGACTGGGAACAAGGGCTAAATCTCTGCACCTTTTCAAAAGACCGGGAAAAGGGATAAAACCTAACGCATGTTCAAAAGACCGGGAGAAGGGATAAATCTTTACTCCAGTTCAAAAGACCGGGAACAGGAGGTAAACCTGGACCCCTGTTCAAAAGACTGGGAACAAGGGCTAAATCTCTGCACTTGTTCAAAAGACCGGTAAAAAGGATAAACCACAACGCATGTTCAAAAGACCGGGAACAAGGGCTAAATCTTTACTCCAGTTCAAAAGACCGGGAATAGGAGATAAGCCTCGACCCTTGTTCAAAAGACTGGGAACAAGAGCTAAATCTCTGCACCCGTTCAAAAAACCGGGAAAAAAAGGATAAACCACAACGCATGTTCAAAAGATCGGGAACAAGTGATAAATCTTTACTCCTGTTCAAAAAACCGGGAACAGGAGGTAAACCTGGACCCCTGTTCAAAAGACTGGGAACAAGGGCTAAATCTCTGCACTTGTTCAAAAGACCGGTAAAAAGGATAAACCACAACGCATGTTCAAAAGACCGGAAACAAGAGATAAATCTTTACTCCAGTTCAAAGACCGGAAACTAGAGATAAATCTCTATTCCAGTTTAAACGACCGAGAACAAGGAAAAAACCTTTACACCTGTACAAAACACCGGGAAAAAGGAAAAATCGTGTACACCTGTTTCTAGGGCCGGGAAGAAAGTGATTAATATCTACACCTGTTCAAAAGCCCGGGAATAAAAGATACACCACTGCCCATGTTCGAAGACCGGGAACATGGTATAAAGCTCTACATCTGCTCAAAAGAAAGCGATAAATCTCTAACCCTATTCAAAAATCCGGGAACAAGAGATAAATCTCTACCCCTGTTTAAAAGACCGGTAACAAGGGAGAAACCTCTTCGCCTGTTCAAAAGACCGGGAACAATGGATAAACTTCTACTCCTCTTCAAAAGTTCGGGAACAAGGAACTACTCATTTTCAAAAAACTGCGAAGAAGGGATACATCTCTACTCTTCTTCAAAGGACCGGTAACAAAGGATAAACCTTTACTCCTGTTACAAAAACCGGTAGTAAGGGATAAATATCTACTTCTGTTGAAAACACCATAGGATAAGCGTTAGACGGGCGATAGGTGAAGCTATGTACTTTTATTAAATAAACAGATACATGATTAAAGCTACCGTATTTGGTGGCATATAAGACGAGCGGTTGTATAAGATGCACCCCAATTTCAGTAGGGCAAAGCAAGAAAAAAAATAGTAATTAGTAAAATTATTAGTTAATTATACAGCCTAGGCTATATTTATGAGGTATTATTTTGTTTTAACAAACCATGATTAAATTTAAACGACAAATAATGGGGAAAAAAGAACATGAGCCTATAAAAACTTTATTATATCCAAAGGTAAGAAAACAAAGTAAAAATCAAGTAATTATTACAATTACAGTACAGTTACCATTAAAATTCAGTCAAAAATTTCCCTTTATATTGTTGCAGACTGGCGAATGTATTTTGAGTGATCAGAAGGATTTTTAGTGTTGGTGTTCTAAAAACATTCGTCCACAACAATTAAAGAAAAAATATTAGAAATAAATCATGACGTATTGTTTCAAAACGTAACAATTGAATTTATTAAGTATTTGATATACATGCATGTGAACTGAAAATGTTTTGACAGAGTTATGTCTCTTAGACTTGGAAATATTTGTACTTGAGCCCATAAAGAAAAAGTAATTATTAAACTGTAATTTAGAATAATAAAGTTTGTTTAGCATGTTTGGAATTGTGAGTTGTAAACCTTGGTAAGAGTTCAGAAGAGTTCGTACTTGAGTGAATTGTTGTAAAGTACTTTTACGTCTGACCGCAATGGTTAAGACGGGAGTTCTTGAAGATTACATCTTGGCAGCAAGGAATGAAATGCGCGCGCGAGAGAGTTTACACGTGTTTTGTTTTTATAATTTTGTTGTACCACGTGACAGGCCAAAAATAGATCTGTCGCGTGGGGGTGATTTGATTAGTCGAATCTGACCAATCAGCAAGCTAGATTGAAGGTGATTAACCAATGAATGCTTGTCTATGTACTGTGTTTAAGTAATACCATATAGGAAGAGTGCATTTTCCAATAGGGTGTAACTGGCTGACGTGGAAGATTCCACAATATGATTGGTACAATATGCGTCTTGTAAACGTCTTAATGAAATAATAAGGTTATAAAAAAACCGGAAGTTATCACAAGAAAAATATTAATGAAACAAATATATTTTACAAATATATAATTTGAATTTATTGGATATAATTTTAGTGAAACAAAGTACTAATAATAAACGTGATTAAATTAATATAATGAATATTATCAATGCTAACACTTTTAATCTGCATAATAGACTTTTAAACAGTGACAATAGGTATATGAAAGTTAATTTAAAGTTTAAGCTAATAGGAGTTGCCAGGTAGCTAATTTCGGCTGACGATCGCGAATTTTAAAACTACATATGGCATATATGACGCAGGTGAATTTTAAAAGATATTTTTACTAAAAAAGAGTGCGCCCTATATGCCGTCAAATACAGGTAATTTATTTTATGCTTTTGGAAAATCTTATTAATAAGGGTTTTTTTTATGTTACTTCTGGTGATAATATGATCGTTAACCTGTGGACTTTTATAAGCGACTAGCAGTAGGGCCCGGAGTTGCCCGGGAATGTAACAGTAAGAGATAGATCAAGTTTCCACCATCATAAAGACTGAAAAATAAAATTGAAAAAGATTATTGTTTAAGGTTGACGGACACGCATGTCTTAATTAGTTTTTTTTTTAGTTTTTTTTTTTTATTTATTTTACGAATTGGTCAAACCCAAACTCAAACAAAAACATTGTTTTCAATCGTTATGAGTCTACCGATTGAATAGAATTTTATTATAAACAATTGTCTTGTAAATGGAATTTTTAAAGCATTCTGAATGTAAAAATAAAGAAAAAAGTGTGCAAGACAATAAGAAACACTACCTGCCAAAAAAAAAAAGTGAAGTTTTGTTGAAATCGGTTGAAAAATGTAGGAAATCCGATCCCATATATAAACGAACACACACACACAAACAAGCAACCTGGGTTTTATAATAAGTATAACTCGATATGAGTTGTCACCCTTTCATTCCAGCGTCCTGGGTATGACCTCAAACTACATCCGCATCTGTGGTATGGCGATAAACTACATCCGCGTCCTGGGTATGGCGATAAACTACATCCGACAGCAAGGCCTCAGCTGTTTTCGGAAAAATAATGTTGCCAGCTATCCCTTTTTGAAACCATAACGTTGCCAGCTATCCGTTTTTGAAACCATAATGTTGCCAGCTATACGTTTTTGAATCAATAATGTTGCCAGCTCTACGTTTTTGTAAAAAATAATGCTGCCAGCTGTACGTTTTTGAAACAATAATATTGCCAGCTATACGTTTTTTTTTAAACAATAATGTTGCCAGCTATCCGTTTTAAAACAATAATGTTGCCAGCTATAAGGTTTTTTTGTAAAAAATAATGTTGCCAGCTATACGTTTTTGAAACCATAATGTTGCCAGCTATACGTTTTTGAAACAATAATGTTGCCAGCCATATGTTTTTGACTTTTAAAGTCACTCAAAATCATTTCCGGCATAAAGTGACCACTAAGTTTGAGATGCCGTTAAACAAAACAATCAATCAATCAATCAAGAACATGAAGAAATTATTTGCAAAAACTGAACCAAAAATTATATTGGATTTTCTAAAAAGAATTGGTCTCTTATCAAAGATGTAGACTGATATGTAAACAACATATCCTACCTTTTACCATTTTGCAAATAAAATGTCCTTATCAAATGGAAATTCTTGACTTAAACAAAAATACCAAGGATTATTTTGCAGTGTGCAAGGAAATAAGCTCTAGCTTGCTAAAAATGTTGGATACAAAATAGGCATTTAAAATTCATATATTTGGTATATATATATAAACTGGATTTGGCATTAAATAACCCACAGTGGTTGATATGCCATAAAACCCAAACAAACAAACCTTTCATTCTGCGAAAACGATGCCTCTTTTCAAATTGATTTCGTGCAAAAACAAGTGTTTTTCCAATTTTTGGCGCTTTCAGAACCACCGCAAGGTAATTTTACGTAGTCCTGTGAAGTTTTGTTGAAATCGGTTGAAGAATGTAGGAAAATCGATCCCATATTTAAACGAACACACACACACAAACAAACAACGCGGGTTTTATAATAAGTATAACTCGATATGAATTGTCACCCTTTCATTCTCGTGATGCCTCTTAATCGTGTTTTCAAATTGATTTCGTGCAAAAACAATTGTGTTTTTCCAATTTTTGGCGCTGTCAGAACCACCGCAAGGTAATTCACGTAGTCCAGTGAGGTTTTGTTGAAATCGGTTGAAAAATGTAGGAAATTCGATCCCATATATAAACGTAACACACACACACAAACAACCTGGGTTTTATAATAAGTATGATATGTGACGCCCATCCTGCCAACATTAAAAGAAGAGAGAGTGGTCGGCAAGCATTAAGAAGAATTTTGAGATAAAGTGAAACTGCCAGAGTAAAAAAGTCCTGCCGTGATTCATCTGCGGGCAAAAAAGAAAAAAAAAAGAATGGATAACAATAATATTAGAATAAAAATGAGCAAATATATTTGCAAAAATAAACATTTAACGAACTTATTTACATTTTTACAGTTCATGTTTTGGCTAATGGCGATTGTATGAGAGGCAAATGGCTCGTCCATAATCAGTGTGTCTCTGCATAAGTGTGCGTTTGTTTGAGTTATAGGTCTGGAGGGGGCAATCCCAGGGCGCGGCACGTTTGGAAAGTGCCTGAAGACCATACCACTGGTTGACCCATGGCTTGTGAGTGAAATTGGATAGACGGAACACTTGGGGGCCGTCTATAGCTGTGCTAGCACTAAGTCACAAGTCATCGTGGCCGAGGGTTTGAGCGTGCTGGTTTTGTTCAGATTGTTGACAATGCTAGATAACATACACTCTCCCAGAAACTGTAACTAAGGTCTGCTCAGCATAGTTGCAGGATAAACCACAGGTGGGCTCTGTGGGTGTTGAACAAACACAAATGTGCCTGAGCAAGTGTCTACAATAGGGATTGGCTAGCCACCCTAGTAGACAGGTATCCTCGAATACGAGTGACCAGCTATTATTTATTTGCGTTTTAACAGAAATATTTACCAAAATCAGACAAAGAGTACAGTATTTACATTATTCGGACTATAGTCCTTATCTTTGTCGCCATATTTATTACAACGTTTCGGTCCTTCAGTATCTATCTATATTTCTGAGATGAGGTATTATGTACACTATTTACATTATTCGGACTATTGTCCTCATCTTTGTCGCCATATTTATCACAATGTTTCGGCCCTTCAGTATCTGTCTATATTTCTGAGATGAGGTATTATGTACACTATTTACATTATTCGGACTATTGTCCTCATCTTTGTCGCCATATTTATCACAATGTTTCGGCCCTTCAGTATCTGTCTATATTTCTGAGATGAGGTATTATGTACACTATTTACATTATTCGGACTATAGTCCTTATCTTTGTCGCCATATGTATTACAATGTTTCGGCCCTTCAGTATCTGTCTATATTTCTGAGATGAGGTATTATGTACACTACATTATTCGGACTATAGTCCTTATCTTTGTCGCCATATTTATTACAATGTTTCGGCCCTTCAGTATCTGTCTATATTTCTGAGATGAGGTATTATGTACACTACATTATTCGGACTATTGTCCTTATCTTTGTCGCCATATTTATTACAATGTTTCTGTCGTTGTACCCTCTGGTGGTTCAGGTGGTTGGAATGTCGAACTGGAGGCAACCAATTATTTTTTTTACCAGTGCTCATATTGCAATTTTTGTTGTTATTATCGCTTTTCTCTGGCACTCCTTATTACTGGTTCCTATATTGTATTCATTTCTATGCTTGGTCGGCTCAGGAGATTTTTGTGGCCTAGCATATGTGCTGATTCCTTAAGTATAGGAATTTTCCAATGGTGTTCTTTGTCTATGATCTCAACCTGATTCCACAGAGGGCAATGATCTCCCTTTTCTCTCCATATGTGGTCAGCCACGCCTCAATTTTTCAATTCCCCTCGTGTAACAGCTTTTTGGCGTTCTTGAAGCAATACCTTACCCAAACAGTGTGAGCTCAATACCCGGTTAAGGCAGTGGAGAACTTGGAAAGTCAGTTATCAATTGGCGAATTAATGGACGAGAGTTATCAATTAACAGGAGATAATTGATAACGGACATCCATTAAAAACATGGCACGTGGAACTAGAACAGTCTACCCCAGTGAGCGAAATAAAGGGTTCAGTTCGACATTCCAACCACCTGAAGAAGGCCAGAGCGTACAACGGCCGAAACGTTGTAATAAATATAGCGAATAGTCCGAATAATGTAAATAGTGTACATAATACCTCATCTTAGAAATATAAACAGATACTGAAGGGCCGAAACGTTGTAATAAATATAGCAACAAAAATGAGGACAATAGTCCGAATAATGTAAATAGTGTACATAATACCTGATCTCAGAAATATAGACAGATACTGAAGGGCCGAAACATTTTAATAAATATGGCAACAAAGATGAGGACAATAGTCCAAATAATGTAAATAGTGTAAATAATACCCCATCTCAGAAATATAGACAGATTCTGAAGGGCCGAAACGTTGTAATAAATATGGCAACAAAGATGAGAACAATAGTCCGTATAATGTAAATAGTGTACATAATACCTCATCTCAGAAACATAAACAGATACTGAAGGGCCGAAACATTGTAATAAATATAGCAACAAAAATGAGGACAATAGTCCGAATAATGTAAATAGTGTACATAATACCTGATCTCAGAAATATAGACAGATACTGAAGGGCCGAAACATTTTAATAAATATGGCAACAAAGATGAGGACAATAGTCCAAATAATGTAAATAGTGTAAATAATACCCCATCTCAGAAATATAGACAGATTCTGAAGGGCCGAAACGTTGTAATAAATATGGCAACAAAGATGAGAACAATAGTCCGTATAATGTAAATAGTGTACATAATACCTCATCTCAGAAACATAAACAGATACTGAAGGGCCGAAACATTGTAATAAATATAGCAACAAAAATGAGGACAATAGTCCGAATAATGTAAATAGTGTACATAATACCTCATCTCAGACATTTAGACAGATAGATAAAGAGTAATTTTATTCAATAAAATCGCCTTTTACTTCAACCAAGGCCTCCAGACGACTTCGGAATCTTCTGCAACTCTTCTGGACGGCCTCCTTGTTTAAGTTGGCGAAAGCTGCCATAATCCTTTCCTTCAGTTCATCTTTGGTGTTACAAGGCGTTTTGTTGGTCTCTCGCTCAACTGCGCCCCACCCACAATAATCAAGGGGGTTGCAGTCTCAGGAGTTACCTATCGCAACCTGCAGTTAAAAAAAAGAAAGATATGCAGCAAAGACCTTAACTCCCCACACACACACACACAAACAAACAAACACACACCAAAACTTAAACAGCATTTTTTTTTCTTTCATTCAATCGGTCGCTTTCCTGCAAACGTGATTATTGCTGGATGGTTATTTTCTGATTAGACATTTCATCCACGAAATCACAGATTTGTCGTAATTGGAATTGCCGGGTGTGTGCACGAAGGTCGGGGTTGGGATGCTGTTCAACTCTCAACGGAATGTTTTTTTATAATTTGTACGCACATATCCTTATATAATATAATTACGCCGCTTGTTTGAATGTACGACCGTTACGTTTTGCAAACAGCATCGAACTCCATAACCGTCGCTCAAACAACACCACGAACGGCTCAGCTATTTTAATTCTTAATAGTGCCTCTTTCTTTCTTTCTTTCTTTCTTTCTTTCTTTTTCTTTCTTTTTTCTTTCTTTCTATTTCTTTCTTCCTTGTATTCTTTCTTTCTTTCTTTCTTTTTCTTTTCTTTCTATAACCATCGCTCAAACAACACCACGAATGACTCAGCGATTTTAATTCTTAATAGTGCCTCTTTCTTTCTTTCTTTCTTTCTTTCTTTCTTTCTTTCTACACTTCGTTAATTGTTAAATATTTCTCTCAATTTTTCTTACATTCTTTCCTTCAACATGTCTTTTTTTTTCTTTTTTCTTAATATTTTTCAGACATTCTTTCTTCTTTCTTTCCTTCGTTTCGTTTCGTTTCGTTTTTTTCTTTCTTTTTCCTTTATTCTTTTTTCTTTTTTCTTTCTTTATATTTCTTTCTTTCTTTCTTTTTTTTTCTTTCTATAACCGTCGCTCAAACAACACCACGAATGACTCAGCGATTTTAATTCTTAATAGTGCTTCTTTCTTTCTTTCTTTCTTTCTTTCTTTCTTTCTTTCTTTCCTACACTTCGTTATTTGTTAAATATTTTTCTCAATTTTTCTTAAATTCTTTCTTTCAACAAAGCCTTTTTTTTCTCAATATTTTTCAGACATTCTTTCTTCTTTCCTTCCTTCGTTTCGTTTCATTTCGTTTCGTTTCTTTCTTTCTTTTACCCATGCTTATTTTCCTTTCTCTCCCTTGTCTTACGTTAATCACCATTTCTTTCTTTCTTTCTTTCTTTCTTTCTTTCTTTCTTTCTTTCTTTCTTTCTTTTATCGATTTCGTTCTTCCTTTCTTTCTTTCTTTCTTTCTTTCTTAATATTTTACCACAGCTACATTTTTTTCTTTCTTCATATTTCACCCCAAATTTTGTTCGTAATCATTGGCTAAATTCAATAAATCAAATACGAGATATGCTGATGCGGCTGCTGCTGATGCTGCTGCTTCTGATTCTCATGCCATGAGTGCGTCAACCCCACGAGAGCCACTTAGTCCCTCCAGATCTCACGGTCTTGACAGAGCATCGCAACATCCTCCAGCACCAGGTTAGTCAGCTGAAGGTCCTGGCGGACGACGTCATTCCAGCCAGCGGCTGAATGGTCTGTCGCGTGGTCGTCGACAGCTTGCAGATAGCGGGTCTAAATAGTGGTCATCAGGTGGTCGCAGGACGTGTCCGCTGCAGTGCACACGGCACTGAGTCATGGTGCAATAGATGTTCAGCTGGTCGGTCCTCCATTCGCTCCTCATTGGACACGTGATCTGACCAGTCTAGGTACTAAACAGCAAAGGTCATTATGACAATTAACGTGTAAATAAACACGAATCGTATAGAAAGACGGATTGAAATGTCACCTTTCAGCTGATATGTCGATGCCATAAATTTCAGTCACGTGTGAAACGTGTTCAACAGCCACTTACTGAAAAACGCTATGAATTTTTGTTCCAATCCAATTCATTTCGTTTTGTGGGGGAGCAGGATTTTTATAATTAAAAAATCGTTTAAGTAGTATTATGATTGGGAACAGGGCCGATGTGTATTACCCCCAAACCAGGGTCGGGGAGAAGCCAGATTGGGGGAATTCGGCAGTGCATTGTGGCTCTCTCTATTGTAACAATATGACTCAGCTGTTTTGTTAACCGGTCGCAAAACTCAATACGGAACATTTACTTTCGACCGATGGTTAAAAAGTCAGTGGAGTCAACTTCAAAGAATAGAGCAAGAGGCTCAGACCGAGAGAAAGTCACAGAAGGAAGATTAATTACTTTTTTTTTAGACGAAGATAACAAGACAAAGAAGATTGTTGTCTACAAAACTGTCGTTCCCGGGAAAAGAACGAAGTGGGCCTCGCAGAAAGGACATAGACAATGTTCGCTGAATAGTGGACCTACCGTCTGTACTTCGCTCCCTTCCAGCAGTAAGTTACTACATAGGAATAAAATCTGGTTTAGAAGCAGTTTTGTTCTTTACTCGAGGGCAACGATCTGGCCGAAGAGTAATTTTTAAGACACAAGCGTTTGTCTGGCAGAAACGTCACCCTTCCAACGAACCTGATGTCTGGTCTGAAATGCAACACAACACTAGCTTATTTTGTTTTTTCTACCTATATATATATATATATATATATATATATATATATATATATATATATTAAGAAATTTTTATGTTTATGCGCTCTTTATATAGATATAAATATTTTTAAGTAGATGCTCTGTTTTATATAATAAACACTATTAAACAACATTTACCGGCCTGAATGTCCGAGAAATTTTCATAGAAAATATTCGTCCTCCGACAGGATTCGAATCTGTATGCTATACGGAACCGTCATATAGCCTGGCGTGCCTTTAACCGATTTGGCCACAGAGGAGCGTTCGGTTAGCAAGGTCGAATTTACTATATTTAAACTTCAATCTTCATGAATCTCTCACGTACATTCATATCTGCTCATGGCGTATCAAATGTAAACAAATGACGTCACACATTATGAAATAGACAAAGTCCGACAATTATTTTAAGACATTTTTATATTTATACATTCTTTTTATAGATACAAATATTTAAATGCTCTGTATATAATAAACAGTATTAAACAACATTTACCGGCTTGGATGTCCGAGAATTAATCCAAACAAATAATTAAGTAAATAAACTAAGTAAACAATTTAGGGTATTTAAACTATTTATTAGGACTATGGATTTCAAAAATTATTACATTGTTTGTTTGTTTTTATGCTAATTATTCAATGCAAAAATTTGATGATGTCGGAAAAACCGTTAACTCATATCTATTGTTTAATAGATTTTTATTATTTAGAAACTTAATAATGTGTAGTTTTTCATGTAGGCATAAATTCAGAGTTGTCCTTCTCCTAGACCAGTTGCCATCCAAGGCTATAGAACCCAGTCTGTCCTGCTATTCACCGATAGCTAGAGGGAGAACAATAGGATTCATACCTTTCCAACGGGTATTAGCGTAACGTAAGTGAATGTAATGAATTCGACTGGAATTCGAATTCGGTTCTCCGATTGAGCCGCTAACAATTACTCAACCGTGCATATATATATATATATATATATATATATATATATATATATATATATATATATATATATATATATATATAATAAAATAAATCCTAATGGGCCAGGAAAGCCTACCTAGGTTTCACCTAAACGTATCTTCAGGGTTATCTTGCAAATTGTGCGATTTAATGATTTTTACTAACTAAATATTCGTATTATTATTAATATATATATATATATATATGTGTGTGTGTGTGTGTGTGTGTGTGTGTGTGTGTGTGTGTGTGTGTGTATGTGTGTGTGTGTGTGTGTGTGTGTCTGTGCGTGTATGTATATACAAATGTATATAGTAAAAATGAACATTGAAGTCAACACTTGGACGGGACAGGCTGTTTCATGTCAGACGCCACCTGACGATTGTGTCTAGCATGAAACAGCCTGTCGCCTGTAAGTGTTAACTTCAATGTTCACTTTTATATTTACACACGCTCTATCTCTCATACTGAGCCCTTTATCCCATAAATATAGCACACCTTAAGACTATATTTCTTCATATATATATATATATATATATATATATATATATATATATATATATATATATATATAATTGTGCATTTGAGTTGTATCTCATATTTGATAGACTTTCCATTAAAGACGACTTGTATTTATACAAGTATTTTCTTTGTCTGGAAATAAATTGTGTAAGAACTGTCTAAATGTTCTATATATCTGAGCATTTTTGGTTATTCTATTTGCCATTATCAAAGAGTTTTTTTAACTATATATATATATATATATATATATATATATATATATATCCGAACTCGGCTCTGCGATTACTCAATCCAAGCCGCTATCCATTACTCCACCGTGCCTCCTATGGCTAAATAGCAGGACAGACTGGGTTCTATAGCATTGGATAAAATATTAAAATAAATTAAGAAAAATGTTTAGTCATTTAAAACAACATGCCTGGCCGCACACAAGATTCCGTAAAATCCACGTGGAAAACACAATTATACATCAACTTGAAAACAATAGACAAAGACTAAAAATCCTTGAAGCAATAGACATCAAACAGTTGAAACCTAAACAAAATCAACTATGGAATCTCTACAAATATCGTTAAATGTCTATAATTGGTAGCAGAAGCCATTGGTTTATACCAACGGCTTTACATACTTAATACTTCTCGAATTCACTCTCGCGTGGTCATGTGTGACGTCATGAGCTGCGGTGCGATTTTCGCTTCTAGTGTCTTATATGCACGTATTTATCGTTGCTTGGAAATCATGCATGTAAACAATCACAGACTATCATCACTGTCTTGTCCGTATATTGCTTAATATGCTGTACAGTAATTGACATCTTTGATAATGGCTTATGTAAGCCGAAAGCTTAGATAGGATTAAAAATATGGATCAATATTGTGATTGTCTTTCTTTGTTCAATGATAATGTTATTAAGCTTATCAGACGTTATGAAAAGAATTTACATAAAATAAAAAGACAACACTTGTCTATATTATTTAATGAAACATGTATGAATATATATATATATATATATTGTCATCAGACAGACTGTTTCGCTGTATTATAGCTCATCAGTGTGGCTTGACATATATATATATATATATATATATATATATATATATATATATATATCAAAATGAACATTGAAGTCAACACTTAGAGGCAACAGTCTATTTCATGCTAGACGGACTGACGATTGCATCTAGCATGAAACAGACTGTCGCCTCTAAGTGTTGACTTCAATGTTCACTTTGATATTTACACACGTTCTATCTCTGATAGTGAGCACTTTATCCCATAAATATAGCACACCTTAAGACTATATTTCTTCATATATATATATATATATAATGTTGTCAAAAATGTTCATATGACTTTTTGTGTTGGTATATGTTATGGTCCGTTTCCTTGTACCACGTTGATAGTCCAAGGTAGAACCAATAAAGAAGAACTCGAACACGGATATGGAATAACACAGATATATTACAAACAGGAATATATACAGAGAAGTAGAAAGTGTTAGTACGAACAATCAGGTTTAGTAGGGAGAACAATGTAGTCTCGACCATTATCACTATTCCAATGTCTTGCAGTAATTGTCTGAACGCGACTCTGTTTCGGACTGCCTCTGACTCGACTCTTGACTCGACTTGAACTACTGACTGACTCGAACTACTGACTCAACTGACGATATTCAGTCACCCCCACTACGAGGGCGTCATGTGGCACAAGGCCTTTTTAACGTGGGATCTCCGAGCCCGTGGGCTCGTCCAAAAATATTCCCATTGAACCCGTATAAACGGGTTCAGGGCCGGTTTACCTACCCGAAAGAGAATCCGCCTTTCGGCGTAGCCTCCTTCGGGTTCCTCCCCGCCCGAAGGCAGAGAGTTCAACCAAACAGCCGGTCAAGACTTGAGCGACTGACTCAACGGACTCCTTGCCTACTCCTGAGGCCCAGTATTTATTAAGTATGGAATAGTCCATTATTATTATTATGGGTAACATCCCATAGCAGTATACTTAATCATAAAAAAAAAAAAAAATTATTTCTCAGTATTCAAAGTTTTTACAGGGAAATTAGATTAAATGCTAAAAGACCATACCTAGAAGAAGTCCGAAACAGAATAAGAAACGCCCAACTAGATTTCTTCTTTATTTTCATTTTTGGTAGCTCTACTGAAATAAGTGGCCGATTCTAAATGGTTTGTTTTTTGTCTTTTATTTTAAATTGACCTTCAGCTTTTGGCCAGCAGTGTATATATGAGGCATCAGTACCGTCCATGGTATGCCAACATATTAATTTTGAATATTACAGTGTGAGATTTCTGCAACGGTACTCGGACAACTATCGAAGACACCGTGATTTCAGCCTCGGTTTCCACTCTCCCACACACTGATTTTTATTTTTTTTTGTGTATGTGTGTGGTGGGGGGAGGTGTTGTTGACAGCATTGAAGTCAGTAAATCAAGTTCGTGATGTGGGAGCTTGTTTTATGGATTGTTAGCGTCAGCCTGTTGAGTATTATTATTATTAATCAAATATTTTTTGAGGAAAAAAAAATTATTGTCATCGTTTCTAAGATCTTTAGATCTTTAGGTCCTTTCTTATATTCCGCCACCAATTATTTCAATAATGAGGCAGAAAGATAATAATAATAATAATAATAATAATAATAATAATAATAATAATAATAAGGACGATGATGGCGACGAAGCAAAGAGTGTTTAAAATCTTTTGAGTTGAAGAACAAACACTGAAATCATATAAAATATAAAATCTCTTATTTTCTCGTCGTTCAGAGAGAAAATCTCGTTTACTTTCTTTTTAGTTTTATTCCAAGTATTTTTCTTTTTTTGAACCAGTTCAGCATTTCCCATATATATATATATATATATATATATATATATATATATATATATATATATACTTTACGGCGCGATTTAACGAAAGGGGGGAAAAAAAGGAGCATCAATTGCTCTGACGTCATCAAGCGACACATACACACCGATTTTAAACTAGCGGTGCTAAGGGACGTTGCGCGGGCCATGTTCTTTTAACGGTCATTTGCTCTTCTTATCTTTATTCAGGACTTGGCTCTCCACAACTTCCTAAACCTTGTAGCACTAAGCTATGTTTGACACCCTTCTTGTCAGTGTTCGGCCCTTCATTTATACAAGATCGTTTGCTAGGCTACACGCTGTTTCTTTCTATCGTCTTTTTTTAAACGTTTCACCCCCAAGCAAGGCGGGAAGCCACTACCACGCAAGGGGTTACAGAGAGTTGGAGCGAGAGCAAAGAGGAGTGATAGAGGAAAGTATGTAGAGAAGGATAGGGGATAGATCAAGGCATCTGGATAAGTCGATTGACATTGCTTTTGAATAGTTGGAGATTATAGCTATTAGGGAAACAGGAAAAGGGGAGGGAGTTCCACAGGCGAGAGGTGCGAGACATGAAGCTATTGGAGTAGAAGAGACGGCTATATTTAACAGTTTCCACAGTGAAAGGGTGTGAGCGAGATGCCAGCCTAGTAGAAAGCTTAAATTCGTGAAGTCTGGGAACCAGCGAAAGCAGCTCATCTCTTGCCTTATATATTTGTCCTGTGAGTTTCAGATTCTCCATGCCCGCCTTCCTCACTTTCTGCGCCCCAGAAAGTTTAACTGTCTCTTTCTAAATCTAACTAAAAGTACCATTTTCGTTCCCTTTTTTCCTAAGAACTTCCTTATTGTTCACATGTTCTTTTCCTGGTATTCTCAGCATCCTTAACCACATCTCTGTTACTTCAAGCCTGTTCTTCATGTCTAAGGAAATTAGTCAACATTCACTGCCATATAGAGCAGGTTGATTTTCCCCATTTAAAAAAAAAAAAAAAACATATTGCGCTCAATGTGAAAACTGGAGATTGATGTGCTACGTAATGGTACCAAATATTGGATTCATAGCTTTTACCATTTTTTGAGCATTCAGTTTTAAAGATCGTCAGACGAACTCTACAGAAATACTTAATTTTTTTTTACAAACTGATTTCAAAATTTTACTAAATAAAGGTGTTATCTTTTGCATTGGGAGCATTGAATGGGAAATATATTCAAACCAGAACTCTAATTATGAATCACCACAAGCAAAATATTCATTTTCTATTATGTTCCGACAATCCTCGTCGGAACTGTTATATTTCTTGCTAAGGGAATAAAATACTTAACACCGGGTGGATACTAAAAGAAAGGTTTTTTGTACACAACAAGCACAATATGAAATACGGTACAGTTATACACACAGGTCAATCTAGTAGTCAGTGCCACTAATTGGAAGGTCGAACGTACTTGCATCGTCTCACTCTCTCTCTCTCTTCTCTCGTAGGCGGTTGAATTTATAGGTACTTACTATCTATATTCATGGGGGTGCCTAGTTATTCCATAACATCATCTATTGTAGTCGATAAGCAAAACTATGTAAAAAAATTGTAAAAGATTAAAAAAAAGTTAATTCAAAGAATAAAATTTGTATACATAAAAGTGTATATAACACCATAATACTACTCGGCACAAATTATAAAACAAAATGTTTTATATTTGCATTAATTATTGAAGATCACACTAAAACTAAAGCACTGTATAATATATTACATCATAATATAACTAAGTTTTCAGTATAATTTCCCTTTGAAGTAAATGAAGGTCTTATTTGATGGTACAATGATTTAGTAATAATGTTAGCCATCCATCTTGTCTATGTACAATTTGTAAAGCTTCAGCCAATTAGAAATTTTATAAGGCTCTCCTATAAGGCTTCCACTGATCATTGGAATGAAATTTCCACACTACGATTTTAAACCTAAACCTAATCTTTAAACTTGATGTGAATATCTGAAAAATTGTACAGGAATAACCATTTTCCACAGATTTTGCTTACAAACTGACTTCAAAATTTTATTATTTCAAAAATAAATCCAAATAAAGTTGATATATTTGCATCATCGAATGGAAAATATAATCTTTTTTTTTTTTTTTTTTTTGCATTTCACCCCAAGCAAGGCGGGAAGCCACTAGGACGCAAGGGGTTACAGAAAATTTAGAGCAAGATCAGATAGGAGTGATAGAAGAAAGGATGAGGATAGTGGATAGATCAAGGCAACTGGAGATGTCGATTGACATTACACTTGAATAGCTGGAGATTATAGCTCACAGGGAAACTGGAATAGGGAAGGGAGTTCCACAGGCTAGAGGTGCGAGACATGAAGCTATTGGAGTAGAAGAGACGGCTACATTTAGGAGTTTCGACAGTGAAGGGGTGAGAGTGGGATGCCAGCCTCGTATGGCGCTTGAACTCATGACGTCTGGGAACCAGCGAATGCAGTTCCTCGGAGCAATTTCCATGGAAGTATTTGTAGAACAGAGGGAGGCGACAGCGCGTCTGTGAGAAACTGACTGTAGACGAGACGACAGAGCAGGGCCAACTACATTGCATATCCGCCTCTGGAGCTTATCAAGAACCCCGAGGCAAACAGAAGGGGCACCAGACCATATATGGCAACAATACTCCATGCAAGGGCGAATTGTTGATTTGTAGATCTGGAGGATCGACTCCGGGGAGAAAAACTTCCTGGCGCGGCTCAGGGATCCAACTTTCCTTGCGGTGGACGAAGCAATTGACTCAATGTATTTATTCCATCTCAGGTCAGCAGTCAACGTGAGACCGAGAAGCCGCAGAGGGTTGCTCTCGAGAAGTTGAGCGTCAGACATTCTAATGGAGGGAAGGGAAGGATCTCTGTGGTGATTAATAGAGAGCAGTTTTGTCTTAGAAGCGTTGAAGTTGACCAGCCAATTCATGCCCCAGTTCATAATCGATTGGAGGTCCTTTTCGAGACGCACAGCCAGGTGAGTTTTGTCAGTGAGACTAGATTTGTTTTTGAGGCAGGAATAAATTGTGGTGTCATCCGCGTAGATGCCAACTTGGGAAGTTATGGCATCAGGAAGGTCATTTATGTAGATAAGGAATAGAGTGGGGCCTAGGATGGAGCCTTGAGGAACACCTGCGTTTGTGGGATAGGAACTGGATGAGAATCCGTTGAGAACGACCTTCAATTCACGGTTTGACAGGAATGATTGTATTAGGTTATATAATCGACCCATAATGCCATAACCCTGGAGCTTGCGAAGAAGGCCGGCATGCCAAACCCTATCAAATGCTTTGGAGATGTCTAGTGCCACAGCACGGGCTTCCCCGTTATTTTGAAGAGCTCGGTAGACAGTTTCAGTGATGGCCGTAAGCACATCACCTGTAGATCGGGCAAAGCGGAAACCATATTGCTTGTCTGAGAGCAGATTATGGGATGTGAGGTGGTTTACCACTTCGATATTGATTAGGGCTTCAAAGACTTTGCCGAAGAGGGGAAGGAGACTGATAGGACGGTAGTTGGAAGGGTCAGAGGGGTCGCCGGAGTTCTTGAAGACAGGAACGATCAGAGAGGACTTCCAGCAGTCAGGAAAACAAGATTCCCTGAGGCAGTAGTTGTATAGTTTAGAAAGAGCGGGCGCCAGTTCAAACGCGAATTTCTTCAAGACAATGGCTGGTATCCCGTCTCCACCACTAGCCTTGCTGGGGTCTAAATTGGAGTTAACGCCCAGTACTAAAGATGGGGTTATGTTTAGCCCACTCAATATGGCCTCAATTCTAAGAGGGAAGTCGGGTATGGATACACCGGAAGAGTCGAGCGTAGAGTTGAATGAAAATTTCCGAGCAAAGCATTCAGCCTTGTCGGTAGAGGAGGTCAGGACTTCGAACTGGTTGAATAAAGGTTCAAACCAGAATTTTAATTAGGAATCACCACAAGCAAAGCATTCATTTTTTTTATTGTAGTCGATAAGTAAAAACTGTAAAAAAAAAAAAAATAAATAAAATGTAAAATGTTATAAAAAATGTCTACTCAATGAAAATTGAAAGAAAATGTGTATTTCAATATGCTTCAAAATATTTAAAAACGGAAGAACAACATTCAGACAAACTAAAGGATATTTTTTCGAAGGGTCTTTTACTTAATAGGTAAAAGACCCTTCGAAAAAAGTAGTTCAGAGAAACGTTTTAGGTAATGTTTATTTTATAAGGGCAGACAACAAAAGCAGACGACACGAGGCGAAAAACAGACGATAAATTTATTGACAACACACAAAATGAAAGACTTGCATAAATTAATTGCTTTGTGTGCCAAATGATGGCCAATAACACGTATGTAAAAATAATTAATTCAAATGAAACATGCCTCTCTTACAATAAAAATTCCAATGCTGCATATGGTCCACAGAAAAGGTAAACAAAATAAAAATAAAATGAAGAAAGGAGAAAATACTTTTTTGAATAATTTCAAAGAACAGGTTCAATTTTCGAAGCAAAGTCCGTGGTAGCAACGAAGAACAGAACAATCATACCAGCCGAAGAATTTTCTTTGATGTCGGAGTGACTTTGATGTTCCTTTCAATTCTCGTCTGCTGGTCGTCAAATTTCTTCTGTGTTGTTTTTCCTTGACCGGGCCGACCTGGGTTCATGCAGCAGCTGTTCGTCGGCTCCTCGAATTCAATCTCTGGCCATCTTTTATTACAACAGGTAGGCTCAGGATTCACTTCTCGGAATTTGGAGAGAAAACTTTTGATTGGTTCCGAATGAAAAACAAACGCAGCTATTTTCCCACAAATCGAAATGTACCAAAAATATTTTTTTTTAACTTCAAAAGTTTAAGCAAGAGCCCAACACAACGTCTGGTTTCTTTCAAAAAAGCAGACGATACACGTTCAAGCAGTTCAAATTCTTTATAAGACATCAAAGCGCTATAGCCTGCAAGACTGATGGAAAATGCATTAGAAGATACATCTTAGTGCGAAGCTCAAAATTTCCTACATCTACTTTATATACAGGATGCGATATGTAAATTGTCGTCATTTTATATTTTTAATTTCGCGCATGCGCGTTGTTTGCTTTTAATTTTGTCGGCTGCACAGTATAGTACGGTCAGTGGGAAAAAGTGCACCATGACGCAATTCACTCTGCCAGAAATTTGGAAACGACATGTTGTACTGCTTGGCATTCGCACCGGAAGCTCCAACACGAATATTTCAAAGTGATTGGGTGTCAATCTGTGGACTGTTTAGAGGATTCAGAAAGAGTTGGATGAGTTTAATGGTGATTACGAAGATATGTTCTGATAAGAAAAGAACTCCCGAATTTGTTGATGGGGGCTTCAGACTTAACAGGGGGAGGTCTACATCAAGTGCCCTGGGTCAAGAGGGTGGCTGCTGGAAGACACTATGTCTGGAAACAGGACTCTCCACCATGCCACACAAGCAGGAGAACCGAGTCATGACTGTCAGGCAAATTTTGCAACCACATCTCCCTTTACATCTGGCAACCTAACTCCCCAGACTG
>OZ010575.1:112902850-112970350 GCA_963932145.1 Acanthosepion lycidas | reverse complement strand
CTTACATTTCAATATATCAAACAATACACAGACGAAACAATAATGACTCTACATTTGAATGATAACTCTAACATTTTTAGGCATTTAAAACAACATGCCTAACCGCGCACACAATTCCGGGGTGGGGGTAACAATTTGAATGGGGAGTGGCCCTCAATCTTGCAAGGAAGGAACCTCTTCCATGGACCGTCATAATAATACTATACAATAATTTTTATTTATAATATAATTTTCTTTATAATTCTAATAATCTTTTGCGTTAGATTTCAACTCTCTAAATTGATTGTACGCTGTTTTTTTACAGACATTAAATTTTGCCTTTGATTTTTGCGCAAAGTATGAAAAAATATTAATTTTTTTGATTTTCACTTTCAGGGTTGTAATTTTTTCCAGCCATTTTGGACTGAAAACCGGCACGGAAGAATTATCTATCAAACAAAAAAATTTAATCGAAATCGGATGAAAACTGGAAACGCATAAATAACATCCAATCACACACACACATACATACACACACACACATTTTGAGAATTTTAGATATAGATATAATTAATTATATAAATTTAACTGTATAAAAATAAATAATATTATTTTAATAATTCAAACTATTTTTTTCCATTAAAGTTTTTCTGAAAGATATATATCCAAGATAGTAAAATGTTGCTGAGAGTTATAATAGACAGGAAGTAGTGGATAGCCATTTTCGCCAACTATTTGGACTCAAAACCGTCACTGAAGAATTATCTATAAAAAAAAAATTCATCGAGATCGGATGAAAACTGTGGAAATGCATAAACAACATCTGATAACACACACACACACATTTTGAGAATTATATATATATATATATATATATATATATTAAATATTATAGACAAGTTTATTTTAAGTAAGTTTCGTTATTTTAAGTAAGTTTCTTTTCATATTGTCTGATAAGCTTAATAACATTATTATTGAAAGACGAAAGGAAAACACCATATTGATACATTTTTAAATCCAATCTAAGCTTTCGGCTTGCATGAGCCGTTATAAAAGATTACGTTTCAGTATATCAAACAATACACGGACGAAACAATAATGATAGTCTGTTTTTGTTGCATGAAAAATTTCAAAGCAACGACTAACTCGTGTATACGAGACGCGGAAGCGAAAATCGCCTCGCAGCTCGTGACGTCACACATGACCACTCGAGAGTGAAAACGAGAAGTATTAAGTATGGGATGCCGTTGGTATAAACAACATGCGATCACACATATATACACACACTTATTGAGAATTATAGATATCGAGAAACATGAGAACGATTTTTTATTCATAAATTTGTTAACATTTACTAAATTATTAAAATATTTGAACCGACTATAAGGAAATCTTTATTATTTACCATTTAATATAGTTAAAAATAAGTGCGCCTTATATGTCGTCAAATATGGCAACCGTTTAACAGCTTTTATTCATAGTCGAAAGAAATTGCAAAATGGTGGTATTTTGCGGGAAAAAAAAGTTGGGTTTCCCATTTAGTAGATGTTTCGTAGAGAGATTTCTCCACTTGTTACCACATGGAACGAGAAATCTCAATTTCAAGCTGCCAGGACTGCGGCATATCTTGTTGTTGTTGTGAGTATCTCTTCGAGCTGGCCTTCAAGGTAGAGGCTGCTAAAAAGGAAAAGTGGGAAAAAGACCGAATAGGGCTCGGTCAGCATTTTTAAGAGTTCTGGGATCCAGGTTGTCCCCTGCTGATTACTTCCGTTGCTGCTACTGCTGAATCAAGCAAAGTAAGGAAACCCCTACACGCCACAATAGACAACAAACGAGTCTTTATTTTTTAAGTCATGAATTTATAAACAATTATTAAATTATTAAAACATGTGAACCTACTATAAGGAATGTTGTTCATGATGACGGTCGTCTTCGAGTATAGAATCCAGAGGTTAGCAGTGAATATTTCGAAGACAGTAGGAAAACGTTGTTCAGGTTAGCAGTGGATATTTTGGTAAAAGTAGCATAGCGTAGTTCGTCCTTCTGTTTCTCTTCGCCTGACAAGCTGGAACTGGACATTCGGGTAGAGTAAACAAAATGGCCGCCTTTATACACGACGGATTGAATGTTCTACGTCTTCTGATTGGTTAACCTTCTATTGGTGGACTATAAAGTGAGTCAAGTCATTTGGGCTTGCTCACTAGTATATATATATATATATATATATATATATATATATATATATATATATATATATATACACAAAAAAACTGCAACAAGGAAATCCTTATTATTTACCATTTTATAAAGTTCGAATCAATTGGCAGTTAGCCGATGTTTTATCCAACCAATTAATCCCAAAATATAATTAATAAATATTGTTTATTAATTTAATTTTTTTCATTTAAACGTTTAAATTAACTTTCATATATTTAGGTTTTATTGCAATTTTAATCATCGCTATTTTAAAAAAAAAAAAAAAAAATTGCCGAAGGGTGACGGTAGTTAAAACAAAGCAGTGTCATGGGGGAAAAATGTCCTTTTGACACTACGTCTTTGGCCAGCATTCATTCAATGAACAACGTAAGCATCGGTTGAAATTTATAAAGCTAGTGTGGAAAGTCGATATCTTGATGACGTCATTGTTTTCCCTTCCAATTGCACGAGCTATCCATTTTAATTGTTGCTGCTGCTGTAATTCTTCAAGTGATGTGCTTGTTTTTTTTTTTTTTTATTTGTTAAAACGCTTTGTGATTTTAAAGCGCCGATCTACAGGTTCAGATCACGAGGCTTACTGGGAATGAAAGAGAATGAGAAGGCTCTAGAAGGAACCGGAAATCCAATCCTAAACAGGAAACAAGGGATAAACCCCTACTTCTGTTCAAAAGACCGGAGAGGAGTGTGAACCGGACGATAGGCACAATAAATTACTGAAGATTTCTTGGTCCGACAGATTTCCGAAAAATACGTCAAAATGTATTTTTATTTTTGAGTCCTTGGTTGGTCAAGCTTAGAACTTTTCGATATGCCACCTATCATATCTTGAGATATATATATATATATATATATATATATATATATATATATATATATATGATCGACTCTCCCGTCGAGATTCGACGTATGAGGGTCAGGCAGATCAGTTTCCAGGAAACCGACAGCCCGACACCGGCACATGAGATTTGATTATAGTGGTGAAGGCCTCGTGCAGGACCATCCACACTTTTTGGAAGGACGAATACAGAGACCTGGTGCCCCGAATGCCACAAGGTTCCCAAACGACCCTCCGCAGGTTTTTGAATTCAGAGTTGTCCTTCTCCTAGACCAGTTGCCATCCAAGGCTATATAACCCAGTCTGTTCTGCTATTTTACCCATAGCTGGAGGGAGAAGAAGAGGATTCATACCTTTCCCAAGGGTATTAGCACGTAAGTGAATGTAATGAATTCGACTGGAATTCGAACTCGGCTATATATATATATATATATATATAGCCATTATTAACGAATGAGTAAAAATTGTTTTTACGACTCGAAATTGACGCTCTCATATTAAAACCTTGATAGATATGCCCCCACACACTGTCCTTATCTATCAATCTATCTATCTATCTATCAGTCTCGCACTCAAGTATGTGTGTATATGTCGATATTTATACAGTTTAACCCGGATATAAGAGAGTTGTCGGGACCGGATAAGAAGTCTCTTATATCCGGGTTTCTCTTATATCCGGGTTTGGTCTATTTCATATACATTAACACAGGCTCTAATTTGGGACCAGAGAAACTCTCTCTTATATCCGTGTTTCTCTTATATCCGGGTCTCTTATATCCGGGTTACACTGTAGTATTTATCTATCTTTTTTGTCTCTCTCGATTTGTATGCCATCTCTGTGTCTCTCTCGCTTGGGCGCTTCTAACTCGTCTCCCTCTCCCAATTACACACACACGCACGCACACACACACACACACGCACACACACGCATACATACATGCATACACGATCGCACGCGCGCACACACAGACACCCACATGCATACTTTTGCTCTTGCCTCCTACCTTGACGTTGTACATCTCTATCGTTTCTCCTCCTCTCTCTCCACTTTTCACCTATCAATCTTCCCCGAAACCCACACCCCGGCGCTCTGGCTGCCCCATCCCAAAAGGAGGGTCGCTCCCACCCACCGCAAATGAAGTCACAAGAGGCTCAGGATACAAGGCTCCTTTGATGCATCTTCAAGCGACGAACCGCAAGATGAGATCACATGAAAGGCCGCTATTAATGAGTAAGCGCCCTCTCGTGGCCAGTAATGAAGCCGGCACTTTAGCAGTGACACGTTGACGGCGAGAGAATAAGCGGATAATGGCGAAAAGGCAGAAAGAGAAAAAAGAGGGGGGGAAGAAAAACTTCCTGTATTCAGTATTCAAACCCATCTTTACGATTGAGACAAGAGTTTTTTCTTTAACATTCCACTCTTTGCTTTCTGAGCCAAGTTATCTTAAACGGTCTATATACATACATACATACATACATACATACATATATATATATATATATATATATATATATATATATATATATATAAATATATATATACATACATATGTTCAAATTAAATGAGACCTATTGTCACACTGATATGGCAGAAACTTCAAAGATACCTGTGGGTTTCTCGAGACGTAAGTATGTGAATAAAAGTAAAGTATATATATATATATATATATATTGTTCCTTGTCAAGGTTGACTATGGGAGTAACAGCTATTTCCTGGGGGCGTAATTGTGAACGTCGTCATTCGCTTACACACTTCCTTTCTTGACTATTGTGGCATGCTAGAGACGAGACCCTTTCTGAATATATTTGAATGTATCTGACAAGAGTGTTTGTTGGGGTGGGTAGAGTGTATTCATAGCACCCTGAAGAATATTATTTTTCTAATTTCTAAATTTGATGTCATCAGCTCATCTTCATCAGAGATGTTTCGTCTATATATATATATATATATATATATATATATATATATATATATATATATAAGATCAGCGGTCCGTTTAAACATGGTCACGTTGTCGTCACGTGGGCGACGCTGTGAAAACGTATTCCTAAAATTTGAGTATTTTGAATGAAATATTTTGAATTCTTTTCCTTTTTCATTTTTCATTCAAAATACTCAAATTTTAGGAATACGTTTTTACAGCCGGTAAATGTTATTTAATACTGTTTATTATAAACAGAGCATTTACTTAAATACTTGTATCTATAAAAAAAAAGAAAAAAGAACGTTAAACATAAAAATGTCTTTAATAAATATATATATATATATATATATATATATATATATATATATATATATATATATATATATATAATTATTATTTACGCTGTACTTTTGTATCGATCACTATTCTTTAAAAATAATAACAAAAATACTAAAGAACTTTGGATTATTTACCTAATCAGTTCTTTCCTATTTTCTATATATTTTCATATATATATATATATATATATATATATATATATATATATATATATATATATATATATATATATACCGTGAAATATTAATCCAAACCCTATTTGACGCTTGGATTAACTTGAATCTGTTCTCCTTTGTCGTTTAATTGGTTCAATGTTTTAACCTAGAGAAGTTTACTGAATAGAATAATCGAACGAAGGTTGGTAATGAACGATAATACTTAGGTCAAGAACAACACATATAAGATCGGCCATTGGCGCGTAGAAGTAGTCAACTGCTAGAAGTGCGTCAAGTGAATTCCACAATGAATCTCCAACTGCAGGATATCTGCGAACTGTCCCACGCGTTCAGATGTGACACAAGGCCTAATTTAATGTGGGGTGACTGAGCCCGTACACTCGGCCAAAAATTATTGTACACACACACACACACACACACACACACACACATATGTATATATATATATCGAAGGCATTAAAACCCTCTTCAAATAAAAAAGTTTTCAAATTTAATTTTAATTCTTTTTGATAATCATGGGTAGGTTACTGAATAGAATAATCAAACGAAAGTTGGCAGTAAACGATAATACTTAAAACAAGAACAACACATGTAAGATTCGCCTGCGGCGCGCAGATTGTTTGTTTGTTTGTTTGGGTTTTATGGCATATCAACCACTGTGGGTTATTTAATGCCAAATCCAGTTTATATGAATTTTAAATGCCTATTTTGTATGGAATAAAATATGTAAAACTGGCAACATTATTGTTTAAAAAAAAACCGTATAGCTGGCAACATTACTCTTTTACAAAAAAAACGTATAGCTGGCAACATTACTTTTTTACAAAAAAAAAAACGTATAGCTGGCAACATTACTTTTTTACAAAAAAAACGTATAGCTGGCAACATTACTTTTTTACAAAAAAAAACGTATAGCTGGCAACATTACTTTTTTACAAAAAAAAACCGTATAGCTGGCAACATTACTCTTTTACAAAAAAAACGTATAGCTGGCAACATTACTTTTTTACAAAAAAAAACGTATAGCTGGCAACATTACTTTTTTACAAAAAAAAAACGTATAGCTGGCAACATTACTTTTTTTACAAAAAAAACGTAAACCTGGCAACATTACTCTTTTACAAAAAACGTATAGCTGGCAACATTGTTTCAAAAACTTAGAGCTGGCAACATTATTGTTTCAAAAAATTAGAGCTGGCAACATTATTGTTTCAAAAACTTAGAGCTGGCAACATTATTTTTCTGAAAACATTATGTGAGACCTTGCTGTTGGATGTAGTTTATCGCCGTACCCAGGACGCGGATGTAGTTTAACATCATACCAAGGAGGCAGATGTAGTTTACCGTCATACCCAGGACGTGCGGCGCGTAGAAGAAGTAGTCAACTGCGAGAAGTGATTCAAGTGAATTCCACAATAAATCCCCAACTGCAGACCAACATACAGTATTTACTACTGTATTTATGGAAATGGAGACATACCCATCATCGCCCGTAGGTATGTTACAACAGAACGATAGGAAGATGAGCCCTGATCAACACAAAAATATATTGATGATCAGCACGTAAAGAAATCTTGAAAAAAAGATCACATCAGTTTAAAATGACACTATGGGGATATAGGTTAATAATAATAATAATAAAAAAGCTATCCAGATTTTTAAAAAAATTTAATTATCTGCAATCAAATATGGAGTAATTATTGATTAATTTTCCGATTAAAATAAATATTATCTTTAAAACAGTCCATTTTTACGCCATAATCAACAAAAATTTGTTTTTCTTTTTTTTTTAAAGAAAAAACATTTACCGATATTATTTGTAACAAAAAATATGTGAAATTATATAAAAAAATAAAATGTTTAAATCCTTAAATTTATATCCTGTTTTCCAGCGAAATAATCTGCTTGGTTGAATTTGTTTAGCGGCATACCAACCTCTATGGGTTATGTTGTGGGGCTCTCCCCTTTTTACATAAGATGGACTCGTCCAAAGTATACTTATACTGACAAAGAGAATACCTGCTGTTTAGATACGTTTGAGATACGTGGAGAAACGTTGAGATACGTGGAGATATGTTGAGACAGGTTGAGATCTAGGGAGACAGACACGGTATTATCAGAGAGTTATACAAGAGTCCAGAGAGAGAGATGATTACAGCTTTACTTACAGAGACTTGTACATATACTTTCTACTAACCCGCATTCCTAGACTACTAATCTTCACTTCAAGTCTGTATTCTTACGTTTAATACACTTATTTTTCTATCTCAATTTCTGGCGTTGTTTATTTATTTGTGCAGGATTCTATGTCCTTCTTCTATGTTTTTGAATACTCAAATTTAATGTGAGCGGAAATTGTTAATTTCATCACACAGTCTAATTTAATCAACAATTTTTGATCAATATAATTTAATCCATTAACACAACCTCCCCAGTAGCACCTATTAGGGTCCCTGCTATGGCTAAATAGTGAAACCCTAAACAAAACAAAACAAATGTTTAAATTGATGTGATATATGACGTAATAATGTCGTTTTTTAACGTTAAAAAATACGTCAAAAAACGACATTATTACGTCATTATTTTTGCACCAACCTAATACTTTGGAATACGGTTACATTTTTAAGAAAATGGATGATTGCCCCTGATCTGGCATCTCGTCTGCAGTCGCTCTCTCACGGGCGTACCGTTGCTTACCACTGTTTTTTTTTTTACAAAAATTAGGTTGGTGCAAAAATAATGACGTAATAATGTCATTTTTTGATGTTAAAAAATAAGTAAAAAAAAACGACATTATTACGTCATTATTTTTGCACCAACCTAATACTTTCAAGGTAACAGCTCCGATGAGCTGCTTTCGCTGGTTCCCAGACTTCATGAATTTAAGCGTTCAACTAAGCTAGCATCTCGCTGTCACCCTTTCACTGTCGAAACTTTTAAATATAGCCGTCTCTTCTACTCCAATAGCTTTATGTATCGCACCTCTCGCCTGTGGAACTCCCTCCCCATTTCTTGTTTTTCTGATAACTATAATCTCAACTATTCAAATGTAATGTCAATCGACGTCTCCAGATGCCTTGATCTATCCTCTATCGTTCTCTTCATCCTTTCCTCTATCGCTCCTATTTGCTCTCGCTCAAACTCTCTGTAACCCCTTGCGTCCTAGTGGCTTTCCGCCTTGCTTGGGGTGAAACGCTTTAAAATATATATATATATATATGAAAGAATTTCATTTTTGTTGTTTGATTGGTTCATTTTATTTTGTGGCACATCGACATCTCTAGGGGTTATTTAATGTCGAAATATTTTGTACGTAATTTTATGCTTTCAACTACAGATAATTAGTACATCATTTTATACTTTAAAAGTAAAGGTATGTTTATATATATATATATATATATATATATATATAAGACATACCTTTACTTTTATATATATATTAGGTTAGTGCAAAAATAATGTTACTATGTGAGAAAACGACATTATTTTTGCACCAACCTAATATATATATATATATATATATATATATATATATATATATATATATATATATATATAGTTTTTAGATCAAAAAATTTGTTGTTAGTAATTTTACTATAAAAATGTGCTTTTAAATATTTCAGTGCTACATTGATTATCATTTTGAAATAAAAATGTGCTGTTGGTTATTTTATAAAAATGTACTCTTGATTTTTGTTTGGGGGTTCGCTATTTGCCTATAGTTGGGACCCTAATAGGTGCTACTACTCCTGTTCAGGGTGGATCTAGGAACAACAGCAGTTAAGAGCCGGTTTCACGCTCCTCAAAACCTCCAATCTCACAATAATGGCCTTGCTGCCGGATGTAGTTTATCGCCATACCCAGAGCACTAAATAATCTAAGCATACTGTATCAGGTGTCCCAATTAGTAAAGAACAACTCATGTTTTTGGTAAGATCTGCCAGATGGTTTCTAGCGTATATGTTTGAGTTTTCTGGAATTGAATTGTCCCAAGGGGTAGAGTGATGGACCTTATGGTTACGGTTAGAAGGGTTAGTTTTCATTCCTTTAGCTGACCACGTTTCTCCAGGCAAACGTATTCTATCAACGTGGGTTTTTCAAGTAACAGGTATATCATTAAAATTGTCCAAATCGTGTAACAACATATTTGTCTAATCCACACTATGTTTAATGTGACGAAAGACATCACTTACCTCGGAAATTCGAAACGAGCGTGAAAGTGTCTTACCTGAAAAGTGATAAAAAGAAATATGGCCGCTGTTGAAGACGCAATTTATGCGCGCCAATCTCGTCCAAAACGAGACGATAAAAAGAGGGGTGAGAACGACAGTCATTCGGCGGACAGCGTGCAATAGAGCTCGATGTACAGATTGACAGACGGGCAAAGCGCTGGTGTCTGTTTCACAACTGCCCAGTGTAACGTCTGAGAAAGGGAGTCACGCAATCCATTTCCTTGAGGCGACCGAAGAAGAAGAAAAAAATAGCTGGCCTGCTGGCGAGCATCGCACTGCACTTTTTGACCGCCCCGCACATCACCATTTTCCCCTACATTTAATATATAAAAAAAAACGATTAAACTGAGTTTCTTTTTTTCCAGGTTTTCAGATACGATATTTAGCCATCTTGACACCATTTGTCGTAATAATCACTGAGAAACGCTTTGGGTTATTCAGCTAGAAAGAGAATAGGTTAAAATCATTTTGTTTCAGCCCCACTGTCTTCCCAACTGGGCAATGCTGTGAGGAAAAAGATCATTCAGGACTTCAGTAAGGGTACCAACATTCATACTCTGGCTTCCATCTTCAAAGTCCATTCAAGATCCATCAACAGAACGGTGAATAAATTTTTAAAAAGTGGGAACAGTAGAGAGGAAAGCTGGATCAGAACAGGATGAGGGATCATCATTTCAACTCAGAGCTAAAGAGATCAATTAGAAAAATCCAACTCAATCCATAAGATGTTTGCCCCATGAGAGAGGAGTTTCAGCTATGATGGTCTAAAGAGCAGTGAAAAAAGACTTGAAAATGAAATCGTATGTGAAACGTGTGAGGCACTTTGTTACTCGAGGAGAGAAAGCTAGAAGTTAGAGAGGGAGAAGATCATCTTGAATAAGTTGGAAAATGATCCTGGAATATATATATATATATATATATATATATATATATATATATATATGAACTTAATTTAAATGAGCTTCTGACCCTTAGCTATAATTAATTAATGATGAACATGTCATTTTCGTTTATGATCGATTTCATCAGGATTTGTCTATTAAGCTTGGAGAGTAATTATACATACTTATTACTGAACGTAGAGTCAAATAGGGTCATAAAAATATCGGAAAATTCCAGTAACATATGTTTAATAATTTCTAAGATACAACGGTTCAAAGGTTAATCTAACAAGTCGACAATTTTGCCGTTACACGATTTGGACAGTTTTGCTGTTACACCCGGTTACCGTAAGTAAGCGTAATAATGACAATTAGCAATAGAATAATCAACAATCAATTTTTTAAAACAGTTAGCAAAACAATACTATAAATAGTCAAAAAAGCTGCATCCGGATCCACAATTATTTCCACCCAATAATTCGAAACTGCCGTTATCGACCACCAAAATAACCGTAAGATAATAGACTGCCCACAATGCATCAGATAGAATATATCTGTAAAAGAGTAATATAAATAAAGACAAAAGGAAAGTTTATCTTAGCCGATGTGAAAGTCCATTAGTGGACGAAACGCGTCGACTAAGACTTAAATATATGAAAAGTATACTTATTCATTATTTACAAATACAATAAATAAAAACTTTGTATGTGTACGGATATTTTCCCCCACCACACACATACACTTTATGTGTGAATAAAGACAACAGGAAAACTTATCGTAGTCGACGCGTTTCGTCCTTCCCATCGGCTATGATAAATTAAAAAACTGTATGTGTACAAATGTTTGTCCCACACCAAAAACAACCCATTGATTTTCAAACGTATATTTAAAACCACATCCGTAAATGTTATTTTTTTAAATTTCTAATTTTTATTTTCAACTAGCAGTAGAGACCGGCGTTGCCCGGGGATGTAACAGTAAGAGATAGATCAAGTATCGACCATCATAAAGACTGAAAAATAAAATTGACAAAGATTATTGTTTAAAGTTGACGGACACGCATGACTTAAATAGTTTCTTTGTTTTTGTTTTTTTACGAATTGGTCAAACCCAAACTGAAACAAGAACATTGTTTTCAATCGTTATGAGTCTACCGATTGAATAGAATTTTATTATAAACAATTGTCTTGTAAATGGAATTTTTAAAGCATTCTGAATGTAAAAATAAGGAAAAAAGTGTGCAAGACAATAAGAAACACTACCTGCCAAAAAAAAAGTGAAGTTTTGTTGAAATCGGTTGAAAAATGCAGGAAATCCGATCCCATATATAAACGAACACACACACATGGAATGTAGAGAAACGCTATTTTCATATTTTTAACTGAAAATAACGCCCAGTTGCTAGGTACATTCTGCTTTTGTTTTTATTAGTTACTTTGTTCAATTAATTTCATTTTCGTATTTTGCTTTAATAAAGTCCACATTGGACGAAACGCGTCAGCAATTACCAGTTTTCCTATTGTCATTTTTATTCATAAATATTGTCTTCTCTACTGGTTAAATCGGAGAAATTTTCATATATATATATATATATATATATATATATATATATATATATATATAATATTGCGCAGTAGGGTTAATACCGAGTAGCGACAGTCTGTTTTATGTTTGAACGCAATCTAAAGGTCTCAAGATTACGTTTAAGCATGAAGCAGACTGTCACCACTCGGTGTTTTACTCTGTACCCACTTTTTTTTATTTCCATACACTCTAGCCATGATATTAGGCCCTTTCTCCCATAAGTAACTTATTTTAGCATATATATATATATATATATATATATATATATGTGTGTGTGTGTGTGTGTGTGTGTGTGTGTGTGTGAGCATATGTGTATGTGTGTGTGTGTGTCGGACTTTGTATTGTCAAAATAGCGCAAATCACTCACGCCATATATTAATATGATGTTCGTCACATCAAAGTTTCGGTGGTTGAATTGCGCAGTGCCACCTGCTGGGAAAAAAACGCCTTCAAGGAGAAAATAACTCTTGAATATACACTCAACGATCCAAATGAATCGCCCACACAACGAGCAGCTGCTTTGGCAGGGCGAGTTTTTGACCGATTGCTGGACCCGAAGCCCGAGGCGTAGAGGTTTAGTCTACTTGTGAATGCTTCTAAAATACTTTATTTTCATATAGGAATAAAATGTCACTGCCTACATTGGATTTGAACACGGATCGCAAGAGAGCAAGGTCATCTTGAAATAATTAGATCTCCCGTCGTATTCGACGTATGAAGGTCAAGGAAAGATACATATATGTAAAAGTAAATATACATATATGTAAAGGAAAGATATATATATATATATATATATATATATATATATATATATATATATATATATATATATATATATATATATATATATTCGACTCTCCCGTTGTACCGATAGCCCAAATACCAGCACATGTGATTTGATTATTGAAGGTTTTGTGCAGAACCATCCACGGGATCGAATACAGAGACTTGGTGCACTACGTGCCACAAGGTCCCCAAACGACGCTCCGCAGGTTTTGAATTCGGAGTTGTCCTTCTCCTAGACCAAGGCTATAGAACCCGGTCGGGGAGGAGAATGAAATCCTAGTCACGATCCATTACTCCACCATGCCTGCTATATATATATATATATATATATATATATATATATATATATATATATATATATATATATATATATATAGGAATTAGTGGCGTCCGACCGAATCATTGTTCGAAGGCGTTAATATTATTGTATCTGTGATTTACAAAGTCTCTTCTACAAACGGCCATTACAAAACTTATATTTAGACATGCTTAAACTAAAATAATATATATAATAAAGTGCCTACCGTAGGATGTGGCTAAAAAAAAATAGTCCATTGGGTCCTTTTTTCCAATCGAATTCACCACATGTAAGGCAGTAAAGCCACTAAGACAAAAAGGAGAATTAGAATACAGATGTAATAGTGCTCAGGTAGGCCCCGTGCCTGGAGCGCTTACTGAACCTTAAGTTCAATGCCGACGTCAAGAGGAACTTTTACATACGATCCATCGTTAAAGATGCTGCTAAAAAAATCGGTTCCATGTAACGCTACAGCAAGTAACCCTCTCTTCCTGTTATCCTCTACCTTTATAAGGGCCAGATTCACTTTCCACTAGAGTCCCAAAGCGTCTATGTGTCCTTGTAGGCGGCAAATTACTTTCCACTCTGCAACCCCTTTCTCAGAGGGTTGCAGCCTAAGAGGATCCTACGGTTTATGCATATATGTGGAGTGGGAGAATAACGGTTAAGTCTAGAACTGGTGAAGATTGTAGTGATCAGACGAAACAGCCTCTTGAGTGTTTGTTCTGCAAGGAAAACGTTGCTTGAGTGGAATTTACATCTTGCAGAACAAACACTCAAGAGGCTGTTTCGTTGATCACTACAATCTTAACCAGTTCAAGATTAACCGTTATCTCCCCACTCCACATATATGCATAAACCGTACCTCTTATTCTGTAACCCTCTACCACGAGTGGCTCACGTGCCGTGTACAAAGCGAAACTCAATGTAAATAAAAAATGAATATAAAAAAGATAGCGACTGATATTGCATTTAAATTTTTGAACATCAAACTTGTCTGGAAAGCCAGAAGCCAGAAAAGAGCTCCACAAACGAGAAGTGCGAGAAAAGAAACTGTTAACATAGAACTTACGGTTGCATCCAACCAATTCAATTGTAAACCGATGGGGCTTTGTTATTAATCTAGTATTGCGCTTAAATTCGTAAAGTCCAGGTACCATAGCGAAGGGCTCATTCGAAAAATTATCAGGAAAGTATTTATAGAAAAGTCACAGGAAAGCAACTTTACGTCGATAGGAAAATGACTGAAGCCGAGATGCTGGGTCGTGAACAATAATATTGCTGATTCATCTTTGGATTTTATCAAGAATTTCTAAATGTAGAACAGAAACACTGGGCCATATGTGGTAAGGTTTGGTCTGGTTTGGTTTGGTTTGGTTTACGTCACATTAACCTCAATACGTCATTTAATGCCGATAACTTTTTTTGGTGGGGGGTGGGGTGAGGCGGGGGGTCATATTTTTGTTTTGTCAAAAATCTATTTCCGTTAATATTTTTTTCCTCAAAAATGTATAGCTGATAATATTATTTTTCAAAAACGTGTAGCTGGTAATATTTTTTCAAAAACGTATAGCTGGTAATACTATTTTTTTCAAAATGTACAGCTGGTAATATTATTTTTCAAAAACGTATAGCTGATGATAATATTTCTTTAAAAACATAAAACTGGTAATATTGTTTTTTCAAAAAACGTATAGCTGTTAATATTATTTTTTCAAAAACATATAGCCGGCAACACTATTCTTTCAAAAAAAAAAAAAATGTATAGCTGGTAAAATTTTTTGAAAAACGTACAGCTGGTAACATTAATTTTTCAAAAACGTATTATAAGAGGCCTTGCTGTTAGCCGTAGTTTATCGCCATACCCAGGACGCGGATGAAGTTTATCGTCATACCCAGGACGCGGATGTAGTTTATCGTCATACCCAGGACGCGGATGTAGTTTATCGTCATACCCAGGACGCGGATGAAGTTTATCGCCATACCCAGGACGCGGATGTAGTTTATCGCCATACCCAGGACGCGGATGAAGTTTATCGCCATACCCAGGACGCGGATGTAGTTTATCGTCATACCCAGGACGCGGATGAAGTTTATCGTCATACCCAGGACGCGGATGTAGTTTATCGTCTTACCCAGGACGTGGATGTAGTTTATCATCATACCCAGGACGCGGATGCAGTTTATAGTTTCATACGCAGGACGGTAAGGCCATATGTGGCAGCAATATTCTAAGCATGGACGAATGGGGAACTTATAGATATGTAAGATAGATTCTGCAGAGAAACATTGGCTAGGACGACACGGTGAGCAGACTTTCTTAGCAACAGTCTTTACACTACATAACAGCCGAGAATGTTAGCCCGAAAAGGCGCAACTAGCCGCTCTCCGGAGGGTTAGCATCAGCCATGTTGATGGACGGTATAAAGGGATATCTCAGATGATTAAGCAGTTTGGGTTTTGAGACGTTAAAATGAACAAGCCGTTCTTTGCCCCCAGTGAACTACTGACTGTAGGTGTTTTCTTTTCTTTTTTCTTTCTTTTTTTTTAGATCAGCCGACAATTTGACCTTATCGAAACAGGAGCAAGTGGTTGCGCCATCGGTAGAGATACCAAGTTGAGAGCTGATGTCCACAGGAAGGTCGTTGATGAAACTTAAAAATAAACTAGGATCAAGCATAGAAACCTGGGGAACAGCTGCATTAGTACGAAAAGATCTTGATGACATCTGGGTAGGGTTAGCAGAAAATCAAGAAACAAATCCACGTTAAATGCCAATAATCAAGCAGAATAACAGAATAAATGGCGAGTGCATTTTAAAAACGAAGATCTCTTGGGAAATTTAATATTAGGTTGGTGCAAAAATAATGACGTAATAATGTCGTTTTTTGACGTATTTCGTAACGTCGAAAAACGACATTATTACGTCATTATTTTTGCACCAACCTAATAGATATTTTTAGATACTAAAGTCGATTGGCGACATCATCCAATATCTCCCTGCCAGGACAGAGGAAGAGCTCGCCCGAACAATTGTCATAAAATCATTTATGGAAAACAAATAGAGAGGCAAAGAGGTGGTCTCGTGGAGTTGAGCGTCAGACATTCTAACGGGGGGCAGGGATGTTGTTTGTTTGGTTGGTTGGTTGGTTGGTTGTTTGGGGTTTTATGGCATATCAACCACTATGGGTTATTTAATGCCAAATCCAGTTTGCACACACATATATATATATATATACTAGCAGTAGAGCCCGGCGTTGCCCGGGGATGTAACAGTAAGAGATAGATCAAGTATCGACCATCATAAAGACTGAAAAATAAAATCGACAAAGATTATTGTTTAAGGTTGACGGACACGCATGTCTTAATTAGTATTTTTTTTTTTTACGAATTGGTCAAACCCAAACTCAAACAAAAACATTGTTTTCAATCGTTATGAGTCTATCGATTGAATGGAATTTTATTATAAACAATTGTCTTGTAAATGGAATTTGTAAAGCATTCTGAATGTAAAAATAAAGAAAAAAGTGTGCAAGACAATAAGAAACACTACCTGCCAAAAAAAGTGAAGTTTTGTTGAAATCGGTAGAAAAATGTAGGAAATCTGATCCCATATATAAACGAACACACACACACACACACACACACACACACACACAAACAAACAACCTGGGTTTTATAATAAGTATAACTCGATATGAGTTGTCCCCCTTTCATTCTCGTGATGCCTCTTAATCGTGTTTTCAAATTGATTTCGTGCAAAAACAATTGTGTTTTTCCAATTTTTGGCGCTGTCAGAACCACCGCAAGGTAATTTTACATAGTCCTGTGAAGTTTTGTTGAAATCGGTTGAAAAATGTAGGAAATCCAGCAACATTATTTTTTCCAAAAAACGTATAGCCGGCAACATCTTTTTTTCAAAAAACGTATAGCCGGCAATATTATTTTTTCAAAAAACGTATAGCCGTTTTCCTGTGGTGAGTAATAGAGAGCATTTTTTTTTCTTGAGGCATTAAAGTTAACCAGCCAATTCCTAACCTAGTCCTCAACTGATTGGAGATCCTTTTCAAGATATCCAGAAAGGCATGCCACGGGGAACTAGAACAAACTACCAATACTATGGGTTAAATCAGGGTTTGCCAACCTTTTAATTCCATGCGCCAATATTTTGTAGGATTATTTTAAATGCGCCACACAAACATTCACTTCCTTTCAGTACGTGTTGTAATATGGACATATTTTAAAGTTATAATAAAATCTATTTATTTGAAAAATATATGCTTATGACCAGGGGCGTATCCTTTTAGCACTTTCGCAAAGGACGTGCAATAAATATAAAATCACTGAAATGAATGAGTAAAAGTGACTTAGTTTCTTTTCATCAAAAGGATGCAATGCGCCACTTGTAAGCATCCAATGCGCCACTTAGGAGGCATGCGCCACAGGTTGGCCATCCTTGGGGTAAATTGTCGCCAATTTATGCATTTTCAATTTCTTGTCTAAGATCCGCCAATATAGTCGGATTTCTGCGATACGCAACATGCTTCAAGAGTTGTTGTTGTTGCAGCTATGACGGTAATGCCATCTGGAGAGAAAATAGTACAATACACGGTGTTATCGTACTTTAGTAAAACGTCGAAAAACAGTTTTTTTTTTAATTCCTTTCCTGAACACTTGAAGAAAATTGAATTGAGTTCACCTAGCCGCTGGCGTATTTCGTATAGAGAGAAAAAAACGTTAAAATTCCCTCTTCTTCCGTGTGACGATGGCCCAGTGGTAAGATATCTGACTGAATTCAAATGTGTCGGGTTTCGATCCTGGCTTGAAGCAATCGGACGTCTAGCCACACTGAGGAGCCGTGATCCAGCGAAACAGTCTGTCTGTGGATTACTATATATATATATATATATATATATATATATATATACTGCTAGTATATATATATATATATATATATATATATATATATATATATAAATATATATTCGAACTCGGCTCCAAGTCGCTATCCATTACTCCACTGTGCCACCTCGATTCCATTGCATTCACTTACGTACTAATACCCTTAGAAAAGGTATGAATCCACTTCTTCTCCCTCCAGCTATGGGTAAATAGCAGGGCAGACTGGGTTCTGTAGCCTTGGATGGCAACTGGTCTAGGAGAAGTACAACTCTGTATTCAAAACCTGCGGAGGGTTGTTTGGGGACCTTGTGGCACTTAGTGCACCAGGTCTCTGTATTCGGCCCTCCAAAAAGTGTGGATGGTCCTGCACGAAACCTTTACCACTATAATCTAGGAACTGATCTGCTTGACCCACATCCGTCGAATTCGACGGGAGAGTCGAGAGAGAGAAGAATATATATATATATACACTTCTACTATATATATATATATATATATATACATACATATATATATATATATATATATATATATATATATATATACATATATATATATATATATATATATATATTAGGAGTATAACCCGTCTTTGGCCGGGTCTTTCATCACTGAGAATTTTTGCTGTTCGGTTAGAGCAGTTTAAGTTTTATTGATGTTGCAGCTTTGAGGGTAATCCTATCTGTCGGGTACAGTAAACCGTGTTATTGTATTTTAATAACGAAAGACAGGTTTTTTTCTTTCCTGAAATGTGTATATATTTTGGGGACGAACTCTCTCTCTCTCTCTCTCTCTCTCTCTCTCTCTATATATATATATATATATATATATATATATATATATATATATATATATGAAAAGTGTATGTCATATCCGAAACTGCCCACATATGTTTATATATGTCTGAGTCCCGACGGACAACTAAGTATGTATATGTGTCTGCGTACTTCATTGGGCGTATGAACATGAACATACATCTATGTTTGCGTTAGTACGATGACACCACGACGACGTTTCCCCCACCACTTCCATAATAACACCAATACAGGCAATCTACATAAACCCAAAATTTTTTAAAAATTAATCAGTTTGTCTGACGATCGCAAAAGCGTGAAACCCAGGGTCACAAACTCACATCTATCCAACCATATATATATATATTTATTAAAGACATTTTTATATTTAACGTTCTTTTTATAGATACAAGTATTTAAGTAAATGTTCTGTTTATAATAAACAGTATTGAATAACATTTGCCGGCCTGAATGTCCGAGAAATTTTCATAGAAAATATTCGTCCTTTGACAGGATTCGAACCTGCATCCTATACGGAACGGTCATTTACGCTGACGTGCCTTGACCGACTCGGCCACAAAGGAGCGTTCGGTAGGCAAGGTCGAATTTACTGCTTATAAACTTCAATCTTCCATGAATCTCGTACATTCATAACTGCTCATGGCGTATCAAATGTAAACAAATGACGTCATACATTAAGAAATGGACAAAGTCCGACAATTTATTTATTAAAGACATAATGTCTTTAATAAATAAATTGTCGGACTTTGTCCATTTCTTAATGTATGACGTATTATATATATATATATATATATATATATATATATATATATATATATATATATATATATATATAACACTTTCTATGATGGTACAAGTGAAACAGTTTCTAAATTATTTGGTGTAAACTTTAGCTTACATTTCCTCTTCTGACATTGCACGTTGTCTGCTCTGATCGGAAAGAAGAATTTTCTGGTGAATTTTGCTGAGGAATCTACCCAAGACTTCAACGAAGCGCTTTCGAAACTCAAGAACCCTTATGACAATCAACGAGCAAAATACAGTCAGGGAAAAAATCGTCTCATCAAGTCTGCTGGTGCTAACAAACAATCGGTTCTTACTTGGAGGGCTCTCGGCATCAGTCGCAGAAAATCAAGAAACAAATCCAAGTGAAATGCCAATAATCAAGCTGGATAACTGAATAAATGGTAAGACCATTTTTAAAAAAAATCTCTTGGGAAATTTACTAGGGATTTTAGATACTAAGGTCGAGTAGAGACAACATCAAACATCTCACTGCCAGGACATTAACTAAAACCCTTCAGTCTCAACTTGATGGCACCTACACTCGGATACTGACATCTCTTTTTGTTCAGTTGGAATCACCCTAAGCAAAGCAGTAATGCCACTAAAACACAAAGCTCTATAGGGTATAGCAAAATCGGAACAGAAACATTTATAAGTAACAGAAAGATTAATCAGGTAGACAGTAGATAGCAATTGACATTGCATTTAAATGTTTGCAGATTAAAGTTAGCTGAAAATCAAGGAGCCGGAAGGGAGTTCCACAAGAAAGAAGCGCGAGAAAATAAACTATTAGCATAGAATTTACTTTTACATCTAGCCAGCTCAACTGTAAATTTATGAGATCTCGGCGCCAGTCTAGTGTTAAGCTTAAATTTCCAAACTCTTGGTACCATCGCGAAGAGCTCTTCCGAACAATTACCATAAAATTATTTATAGAAAGGACACAGAGAGGCAACCTTATGGTGGTGGGAAAGTGACTGAAGCCGAGCCGCCAAATCAGGACCAATAATATTGCAGATTCTCCCTTAGGTTTTATCAAGGAGCACAAGGTAAATAGCAAAGGCATCGGACCATATGCGACAGCAATATTCTAAGCATGGACAAATGGTAGACTTATAGATACTTTTCACTACAGTAGCTAAACTTTATGAATTTAAGCGCAGTACTTGATTGGCACTAAGGTCTCATCATTTTGCAATTGAAATGGCTAGAGGTGACCGTAAGTTCTATGCTAACAGTTTCTTTTATCACACTATTTGCTCATAGCTGAGACCCTAACAGATGATACCACACTATGTCAGGATTGGCCTTGGAACAACAGTAATTAAGAGGTGGTTCCACGGTCCTCAAAACCTCCAGTCTCCCGATTAGAGGCCTTGCTGCTGGATGTAGTTTATCGTCATACCCAGGACGACTACAATTATTTTTTCTCTTTTATTGGCCTCTGTCCTTAATAATGATTTTTTTCACATATTCTTTGTTATACATTATGACATGGACAAAATCCGACAATTATTTAAGACATTTTTATGTTTATACATTCTTTTTATAGATACAAATAGTTAAGTAAACATAAAAAAATGTCTTAAAAAATAATTGTCGGACTTTGTCCATTTCATAATGTGTGACGTCATTTGTTTACATTTGGATATGCATCGAGCAGATATGAATGTACGAGAGAAAATCATGGAGAATTGTAGTTTGAAAACAGTAAAACCGACCTTGCTAACCGAAACGCTCCTCTGTGGCTAAATCGGTAAAGCACGTCAGGCTATGTTCTGTATAGGATACAGATTCGATTCCTCTCGGAGGACGCATATTTTCAAGGAAAATTTCTCGGACATTCAGGCCGGTAAAGGTTGTTTAATACTGTTTTTTATAAACAGAGCATTTACTTAAATATTTGTATCTATAAAAAGAACGTATAAACATAAAAAAATGTCTTAAAAAATAATTGTCAGACTTTGTCCATTTCATAATGTATAGGGCTTCGCTTAAATTTCCAAACTCTAGGTATCATAGCGAAGAGGCCTTCCGAACAATTACGATAAAATTATTTATAGGAAAGACACAGATCAGTACCAGCAGGTTCTTCTTTAGATCTTATCAAGGAACTCAAGACAACCAGCATATGTGGCTGCAATATTCTAAGCATGGACGAATGGTAAAGTTCCAGGAAAAAAAACTGTGAATCAATATTCTTAACAGCTGGCATAGATAGATAGATAGATAGATAGATAGATAGATAGATAGATAGATAGATAGATAGGAAGAATGAAAGGTGGGAAAGAAGGATAGATAGATAGATAGATAGATAGATAGATAGATAGATAGATAGATAGATAGATAGGAAGAATGAAAGGTGGGAAAGAAGGATAGATAGATAAATAGATAGATAGATAGATAGATAGATAGATAGATAGATAGATAGATAGATAGATAGGAAGAATGAAAGGTGGGAAAGAAGGAAAGATAGATAGATAGATAGATAGATAGATAGGAAGAATGAAAGGTGGGAAAGAAGGATAGATAGATAGATAGATAGATAGATAGATAGATAGATAGATAGATAGATAGATAGATAGGAAGAATGAAAGGTGGGAAAGAAGGATAGATAGATAGATAGATAGATAGATAGATAGATAGATAGATAGATAGATAGATAGATTTTTTACGGCTTCTAAAGACACAGAGCGGCAACCTTACGGCGGTGGGAAAGTGACTGAAGTCGAGATGCCAGATCAGGACGAATAATATTGCCGATTCTTCTTTGGATTTTACCAAGGAACTCAAGATAAACAGCAGGGGTACCGGACCATATGTGACAGCAATATTCTAAGCATGGGCGAATGGTAGACTTATAGATATGTAAGTTAAAATCTCGAGAGAAAAAGAAATGTCTCGCCCGACATAACGACCCGACTTTCTTAGAAGCTAACCTAGCAATGGATTCAATATTGTCTTACCACTTCATACCAGCAGAGAATCTGAGCCAGAGAAAGCGCAACGAGTCACTTTTCTGGGAGTTAGCATCAGCCATTCTGATGGAAGGCAGAGTGGCGTCTCTCGGATGATTAATGGAATGAAGCTTAGTTTTGGAGGCGTTAAAATTAACAAGCCATCTTTTGCCCCAGTTAACAACGGACTTGAGGTCGTTTTGGAGATCGGCTGCCATTTTGACCTTTGTCAGACTGATAAGCCTTACTAACGAGGCAGGAGTAAATTGTTGCGTCATCAACGTAGATACCAAGTTGAGAGCTGATGTCTTTGGGAAGGTCATTAATGAAAATTAATAAATGAAGTAGAACCAAGGATGGAGCCCTAGGGGACACTTGCGTTAGTATGGAAGGATCTAGACCAGCGTTTCTCAACGGGGGTTCCTCGAAACCCTAAGTTTACGCAAAAGGTCCCCAACAGTTCAGCAAGACCAGGTGAGATAAGCTAATGCAATTTTGACTTTTTATTTAATTTCATATACGTAATATTACTAAACACACACAATATATTCTTGGTTATTGTGATATAGACACCATCCTATCTAAACTATTATGTTAGTAATTAAAAGATATATAACAATTATTGGGAATATATTTAGTGATGTCTGTACGGCGCCAGTGTGAAATCACCTTCACTAGTCAGGGCCCACTCAGCGAACGGGACCTGTACTTAAATTTTAATTATTTCTTTGTTTTTGCTTCATATTTACAGAAATACCTAATCACCCAATGTGACGAGTTTTGAATTGAAAATGAAATCCGTGTGTGTTTATCTAAAGTTCGACCTCGAATAGAATATTTGTTTAGCAAATAACAGGCACAGGATTCATATTAGAGAAGCCTGTTTATCAAATGGCTTTGAAGGTAACATTTTCTGAGCTCATTTATTGGTTCACAGGACATTTTGCTTTGATTTACCTTATGTCTTTTCAATATTAAATAGTAAAGAATTAAAAAAAAAAAAAAAAAAAGCAGATGCAGCAATTATCTGTTTTCATTCTGTTTATATTTATATTACAGGTATATGATATTGATTAATTATCATTAGGTTGGTGCAAAAATAATGTCGTTTTTTGACGGATTTTTAACGTCAAAAACCGCCATTATTTTTGCCCCAACCTAATACGTTGGTGCAAAAAATAATGACGTAATGATGTCGTTTTTTGACGTTAAAAAATACGTCAAAAAACGACATTATTACGTCATTATTTTTACACCAACCTAATATGTTTATGTTGCGACCAAGTCAATGGTTAATTGATTAAAGAAATAACAAAACAATTGTTGCGCATATATATTAAACAATAAGTACAACAGAAGACTATTAAACGACTAGTGAGTGTGTGTCGGTTGACCCAGCGTTCAATCTATTCGCCTGTTAATATTTAACAGCCCCCTGACCACGAGGGATGTATGTGCCACAAGGCCGAGTTTACTGTGGATTCTTCGATCCCGTAGGCTCGGCCCAAAATATTCCCTTAGAACCGGCATAAACCGGTTCAGGGTCTGTCTACCTCCCCTTCGGCAAAGCATCGTCAGAGTTCCTCTCTGCTTTTGGGCAGAGAGTTTGACAGCAGCTGCGAACAGTCACTGCTCGGCCGAACAATCTATTCGACTGTTAATAACCACGAGGGATGTATATGGCACAAGGCCGGGTTTACCGAGGGTTCTCCGAGCCCGTAGGCTCGGCCAAAAATGTTCATAAACGGGTTCAGTGTCTGTCTACCTCCCCGGACGAAAATGTCTCCTTCGGTAAACCCTCATCCGGGTTCCTCTCTGCCCAAAGTATATGATATTGGTTACTTAAGTTTATTATTTACATTTGAATTTAGAATTTTTTTGTGTAAATAAAAACTCCTTGATGAAGTATTATAAATGAACAGTATGAATTTTATTTAGCATTCGCGAAAAAATTTAACAAAGACGTATTAATTTTTCCTTAAATAAGTTATATCTATATCTATAATTCACAAAATGTGTGTGTCTGTTTGTACGGATGTCTGTGTGTGATCAGATGTTGTTTATGCGTTTCCTCAGTTTTCATCCGATTTCCATTAATTTTTTTTGTTTTTTTGTTTCATAGATAATTCTTCAGTAACGGTTCAAGTATAGGGTTAACCGTTACCTTCTGCACATATCCGCACAGATTCTGCCTCTTATTCTGTCACCCTCTAGCTTGAGTGGCTTTCAGGCCTTGTACAGGATAAACATTTAAAAAAAACTCATAAAAGAATATGTAATTTATATATTCAACTTTGAGCAACTGATTATATACATACATACATACATACATACATATATATATATATATATATATATATATATATATATATATATATATATATATATATAAATACGTATATATAAATAAAAAGAAAGAACAGTAAGATATATAATCCGGTGTTCTTATAGATATTTTTATTTTTGCAAAATAGTGCTCAATGTAAATTTACAGAGCATTAATATTATAAATTAATTGATTTAAAATATGTTTTTTTTCGCTACACAGTTCTAACCATGTTTCAAAAATGGAAGCTAAAAGCTCCGAATTTAATTCTGTAATTAAATTAAAGACATTAGTTCCATATGAAACTAATGTCTTTAATTTAATTACAAAATTAAATTCGGAGCTTTTAGTTTCCATTTTTGAAACATGGTTAGAACTGTGTAGCGAAAAAACATATTTTAATCAATTAATTTATAATACATATATATATATATATATAATTCTCAAAATGTGTGTGCATGTATGCGTATGTGTGTGCGTGCATGCGTGTGCGTGTGTGTGCATGCGTGTGTGTGCATGCGTGTGTGTGCATTCGTGTGTGTATGATCGGATATTGTTTGTGTGTTTACTTAGATTTCATCTGATTTCGATGAAAATTTTTTTTGTTTCATAGATAATTCTACAGTCCCAGTTTTGCGTCCAAATTGTTGGTGACAATGGCTCTCCACTACTTCCTGTCCATTATAACTCTCAGCAAACGTTTTACTATTTATCCTTGGATATATATATATATATATATATATATATATATATATATATCTTTCATAAATAACTTTCCTAAAAATAAATAGTTTAAATCATTACATTAATATTATTTAATTTTATACGGTTAAATTTATGTAATTAATTATATCTATATCTAAAATTCTCAAAATGTGTGTGTCGATGAAATTGTTCTTGTTTGACAGATAATTCTTCAGTGCCGTTTTTGGGTACAAATTGGCTGGAAAAAATTACAACCTTGACGGTGAAGAATGAAAAAAAAAAATGATTTTTACACTTTGCGCAAAAATCAAAGGCAAAATTTACTGTCTGAAAAAAAAAAAGCAAAACAAAGAGCATAGAATTAATTTAGAGAGTTGAAATTTAACGCAAAAGATTATTAGAATTATAAAAAAAAATTAATATTATAAATAAAAATTATCGTATATTATTTTTATGACGGTCCATGGAAGAGGTTTCTTTCCTTGCAAGATTGAGAACGCAAGAAACGCCCTTCTCAGCCACCCAACCATTCAATTTGTTAACCCACTATTCGAGGATGTACCTCAGTTGCATCCAATTGTTGCTACTGATATTGATTTTCGTGTGGGCTGACTTTAAACTTAAACTGCTCCAAATGAACGGCAAAAATTGCCAGTAATTACCGGTCGTAGACGGGTTATCTTGCAAGCTCAAAAATATGTAATATATTTACTACGTGAACTACGATGAAAATAAAATGAGAAAGATATGGTATTTATGAAAATTTCTCCGATTTAACCAGTAGAGAAGGCAATATTTATGAATAAAAATGACAATAGGAAAACTGGTAATTGCTGACGCGTTTCGTCCAATGTGGACTTTATCAAAGCAAAATACGAAAATGAAATTAATTGAACAAAGTAACTAATAAAAAGCAGAATGTACCTAGCAACTGGATACATTCTGTTTTTGTTCCTAGCAGCTAGAACTGTTTAAATTTATTTTATTTTAATTTCCCAAGTACTTTCGATCTTTTTCCAAGATCATCTTCAGGGGTGCCTAGAAGTAGATAATATATATCTGTCAATATTTCTGAGATGAGGTATTATGTACATTATTCACATTATTCGGACTATTTCCTCATCTTTGTCGCCATATTTATTACAATGTTTCGGCCCTTCAGTATCTGTCTATATTTCTGAGATGAGGTATTATGTACACTATTTACATTATTCGGACTATTGTCCTCATCTTTGTCGCCATATTTATTACAATGTTTCGGCCCTTCAGTATCTGTCTATATTTCTAAGATGAGGTATTATGTACACTATTTACATTATTCGGACTATTGTCCTCATTTTGTCGCCATATTTATTACAATGTTTCGGCCCTTCAGTATCTGTCTATATTTCTGAGATGAGGTATTATGTACACTATTTACATTATTCGGACTATTGTCCTCATCTTTGTCGCCATATTTATTACAATGTTTCGGCCCTTCAGTATCTGTCTATATTTCTCAGAGAAGGTATTATGTACACTATTTACATTATTCGGACTATTGTCCTCATCTTTATCGCCATATTTATTAAAATGTTTCAGCCCTTCAGTATCTGTCGATATTTCTGAGATGTGGTATTATGTACACTATTTACATTATTCGGACTATTGTCCCCATCTTTGTCGCCATATTTATTACAACGTTTCTCAAGGACACATGGCATAGTGGTTAGATCCAGTGACAGGACCCAAAGAGTGTGAGTTCAATACCCAGTTAAGGCAGTGGTGAACTTCGAGAGTGGAATTAACAGGGGGTAACTGATAGCTGACATCCAAACATTTTAATGCAATGTCAACCGTCATCTCGCCTTAATTCATGTTCTTTATATTTTTTTTATCGCCTTATTTGGGTGAAATGATTTAAAAACAAAAAATATAATATAGACAACTATCCTTGATTCCACTATAATATTATATATATATATATATATATATATATATATATATATATATATATATATATATATATATATATATATATATATATATATATATATATATATATATATATATATATATATATGAATAAAAATGACAATAGGAAAACTAGTAACTGCTGACACGTTTCGTCCAGTGTGGACTTTATCAAAGCAAAATACGAAAATGAAATTAAATGAACAAAGTAACTAATAAAAACAAAAACAGAATATACCCAGCAACTGGAATGTAGAGAAACGCTATTTTCATATTTTTAAATGAAAAATAACGTCAGTAATTGTCACGTGTAGAGAATATTGTCATTATATCTGTGTTGATGTATTCAACCATTTTCTTTTGATTTTATGAATCTGTTGTGTATATTTGTTTGTAAGAGCATTAATTTTGTTAAGAAAGGTGAAATAGGGAAAAAAACCCTTTATAGAATAAATTGCCAAAACTGTTCCTCCCAACGCTTGTGACGAATGCAGCTATTGATTTTTTTTGCATGCTAGCATGCTAGTTAAGATTCGTGTCAGTCAGCTGTTGGCTCTCACGCTGGCCAATAGAATCTTCCTGCCTATTCGTGGCAGCCAGCTATCGGCTCTCACTCTGGCCAGGTAGAAAATGGCCGCAAACTACATGAAAACTGTCGTAGAAACATGAAAAAATCGATTATTCCCACTATCAATGGAAGTTGGGAAATGCAAAGTCAGTCTTGGCCTTCCCGCTAACTTGGAGCATGTGCATGTAAATTTTGGTGCAGATCAGTCGAAAATTGCGGCCGTGCATTCGTTACACACACACACACACACACACACACACACACACACACACACACACACACACATCCTGCTTTTTACAGATAGAGATTAAATATACTTGCCTTCTGCGAAGTCTTTTTCTTTTTGTTGTTGTTGTTGTTGCTGTTGTGAAGTTAGGGGAGGCACGGTTGAGTAAATGATAGCGGCTCGGATTGAGGAATTGGAAGAAAGGAGTTACATTCACCTGCGTGCTCATACCCTTGGGAAAGACAGGAATCCTCTTCTCCTCCCTCCAGCTATGGGTGAATAGTAGGACCGACTGGGTTCTATAGCTTTGGATGGCAACTGGTCTACCGCATAAAAAAATGGCAACCTACTGCGGGGATAAAATAAATCTGCCTTGTCCGTTATGTATCGAAAGATACATGATCGCCTAAGCGTATATCACGGATGGCATATAACTAATGACTTTCCAGTCGAATCCATTACATTCACTTACGTGTTAATACCCTTGGGAAAGGTATGAATCCTCTCTTTCTCCCAAAGCTATGGTTAAATAGCGGGACCGACTGGGTTCTATCGCCTTGGTTAGCAACCAGTCTACCGCAGAAAAAAAATGGCAACCTACTGCGGGTATAAAAAAAATCTGCCTCGTCAGTCACGTATCGAAAGATACATGATCGCCTAAGCGTGTATCACGTATGGCACATGACTGAACTGATGACTTTCCAGTCGAATCCATTACATTCACTTCTTGGGAAAGGCATGAATCCTCTTCTTCTCCCACCCAGCTATGGGTAAATAGCAGGACAGGCCGGGTTCTATAGCCTTGGATGGCAACTGGTCTACCGCAGAAAGAAATGGCCACCGACTGCGGGGAAAAATCTGCCTCGTCAGTCATATATCGAAAGATACATGATCGCCTAAGCGTGTATCACGCATGGCACCTAACTGACTGGCTGACTTTGTGAAGTTACCTGTTTGCACTTCTCCCCAAAATTTGGCTTTGATCTGTTAATGTATAGCTATTTTAGGTGTGACGGACGGCAGGCACAGAATTTTATATATAGATTATTGTAAATAAAACAATCTAATAAATAAATAGTTTTTAATATTTTTGTTGTAAATTTTCAAGAACAAAAATGTGTATAAATTCACTTTCATCATCCGTTTACGTTTTATTCCAATTGTAACTGGCTTTTGAAAATAAAATCTTTGCCGAAGAATAATGGTAGTTAAAAAAAAAACGGTGTCAGGTGAAAAAATGTCCTTTTGACACTATGTCTTATTGAGGACACGTTTCTCCATGCAGTCATCTGTTAAGACACTATCAACATATTTGATTTCAAATACTTACTTTCTTTTCACCTAACGAATTCGTAGTTCACACATTGGGGTTTTTTCTTTCTCTTTCCGACGACTTTATAGACTGTCATTTTAAAATTGAATTCTTCAAATTCTTTCATCTTTTCCTTTAAAATCTTGTGTAGACTTTCATGCAGTTTTTTTTTTGTTTTTTTTGTTTCTTTTTTGTTTTGTTTTTTTTGGTATCTGTTATCAACGCTGATTCATCTGCATAAGTTTTCTTCTTTTAAGTAACGGCCCAAGCAAAACAAGAGACGCAGAAGGTAAAAGAATATATTAAAAAAAAAACAACACTGTTAAGGAGAGAAGACAATAAAAGAACAAGTTTAAGAAAACTGAAGATAACGACTGACATTGCATTTACCTTTTTGAAAATCAAAGGCAATAAAGCCACTAAGGCGCAAAAGGTTACTGAGTGTAAGAGAATACGAGAAAAATAACTATTAAGGAGACAGGAGAATAAGATTTAAGAAGACAGAAAACGATTAACATTGTATTTTTATCTTTTTGAAGATCAAAGGCGATAAAGCCACTAAGACGCAAGGGGTTACTGATTGTTAGAGAATATGAAAAAAAATGCTATTAAGGAGAGAGGACAATAAAAGAAGAATCATTAAGAAGACAGATAAAGATTGACACTGCATTTAAATTTTTGAAGATCAAAGGCAATAAAGCCACTAAGGCGCAAGAGGTTACAGACTGTAAGAGAATATGAGAACAACTGCTATTAAGGAGAGGAGACAATAAAAGAACAAGAATTAAGAAGACAGAATATAACGATTGACACTGCATTTAAATTTTTGAAGATCAAAGGCAATAAAGCCACTAAGACGCAAGGGGTTAATGAGTGTAAAAGAATATGAGAAAAACTACTAAGGAGAGAAAACAATAAGATTTAAGAAAACAGAAGATAACGATTAACGTTGCCTTTACCTTTTTGAAAATCAAAGGTAATTAAGCCACTAAGACACAAGAGGTTACTGAGTGTAAGAGAATATGAGAAAAATTACTATTTAGGAGAGAGTACAATAAAAGAACAAGAATTAAGAAGACTGAAGATAACAATTTAACATTGCATTTACCTTTTTGAAGATCAAAGGCGATAAAGCCTCTAGGATGCAGTGGGTTACTGACTGTTAGAGAATATGGGAAAATATTCTATTAAGAGAAGAGGACAATAAAAGAACAAGAATTAAGAAAACAGAAGATAACGAATGACATTGCATTTCAATTTTTGAAGCTCAAAGGCAATAAAGCCACTAAGACGCAAGGGGTTACTGAGTGTTAGAGAATATGAGAAAAACTACAATTAAGGAGAGAGAACAATAAAAGCATAAGAATTAAGGAGACAGAAGATAACGATTGACATTGCATTTAAATCTTTGAAGATCGAACTTGACTGAGAAGTGAGTGAACATCGCCAGTTTTTATAGAATTTTGGGAAATCCAAAACTTTTAACATATATCTGTCGGGTTTCGACGCATATCTCCGATGAAAATTTCTCGGCCCATCAGGCCGGTAAATGTTGGTTAATACTGTTTATTATAAACAGAGCATTTACTGAAATATTTGTATCTATAAAAAGAATGTATAAACATAACAATGTCTTATATGTATATATATATATATATATATATATATATATATATATATATATATATATATATATGTGTGTGTGTGTGTGTAAATATAAATAAATATATATATATATATGTATAATTATTTATATATTATATGCTAGTACTTACGAATAGTCTTCTATTCATCATCATCAACCGTCAATAATAGCAGATATTCAAAAAACATCTTTCGGTCGACAAACAATTATTTCGTCTTCAAGTTTTTGATTTTATAAGGAAAAAAAACACATGCCTGATGAGGAATAGAAGACTGTTCGTAAGTACTCGCATTTTAAGAACACATAAACTGAAAACTGCAGACATCAATTTTATAGACGAAGATCACTTCACTCTATGGATTAACAGTATTTTAATGCATACATTATACTACTAGCGATGGATGTCGCCAATAATCGCATTAATATTTCTGATTGATTCTATGTGTGATTATTTCTTTGTATGTAATATATGCTGCCTAATGTTTTATATATATATATATATATATATATATATATATATATATATATATATATTTCAAATAAAAACAGACCACTTTAAGGTTCCATGTAATAAATTATTACACCACAGCCCTTTTAAAGGACTGCGGATCATCAGATTTTACTTCCAAACAAAAAAATGAAAAGAAAATTTACACATTTTTGATGGGCCGTATTAAACATATGTAAATTAACGAAGTGAGGTAGTGAGGGGGAAGAGAGAGAAGACATGAGTGAGTTTGCAGATATTGACACATTTAAACGGTTAACTTAACGGAAGTTATATATTGAAATCGAAGGGGTAGAGAAGAAAAAAACCCATAGAGAGAAAAAAAGAGAAGGAAGTTAAGAGAGAAGAGAAGAGAAGATGTCACTAATTTTCTTTGTAAAAAAAAGCTAGAAACAGACGCTGTTATTTTGTTTTACTTTGAAAGTGTTATTTTGGGGGTTCATAAAGATTATAATGTTTGATATAAATTTGAGTGTCTCTAGACTGTCTGCCAACAATTTAATTTGATGTTTGTTAGTGATTTAAATTTTTTTTAAATTTTGGGGATTTTCTATGAAATAGTCGATTAGAAAAATATTCATAGAAAGTACAAAACTTTATTTTAAAATATAAGTTTACCTCTAGTAACGTTTTTTTAAATCTCTTAAAAAAAATTTATTATTGATTATTAAGTTGACATCTCTATCTCTTTGAATTTTGTTCATGAATTTAACTCGTGACTGTTTCTAGATAGGTAATCACTTTTACTTAAATTTTAGTTAAGTTAGTATGGGGTAATATTTGAAGGTTATTATTTGCCCTGGATTTACATTGAGCTCACTGGATTTTATCCTCCTTAGGTTTACCCATACGGATTACGTAGTTTTTCATAAACTATATATTTTAAAACTTTAAAACTTAATAGAGATTAAATTTACATTTTAAAAAGGCTAGTTTTTAATTTTAATTTCAAATTTTATCGTACAATTTAATACTTATTAGAATAAATTCTATTTTAGTATAAACCTAACTTTAAAGTAGGTACTTTCATGGGATCGCTAAAATCAGAGCATAGCATGATGAAAAAGACGCCAAAGTTGATGAAAACAAAATTTTAATGTCTAAATGCTTATGTTATTATTGAGAGAAAGGATCAAAGTATTTTTAAAATATTTTTTTAAAATTTTCCTTCTGTTTAGAACATTGTAGATTTTGATTAAAAAAAACTTGTTTCTCTTTTTTTATCAACCGAACCAATAAAATAACATAAAATTTTAGCGCGTTTTTTTCCTGTATATGACACATTAATTTGGAAAATCTTGCAAAAATAAAAATAATTGTTGGATTTTAGTGAAACTTTCAGAAACTATTCACAAATGATGGAACTTATAAATATCTTTTATTTTTAGTAAAGTCCTGGCAGAAATTTTTTTTTTTTTCATATGTATTAACCCCTCTAACTAGTTGTAAGAAAACTCTATAATTTCAATTTTGAGGAGATTAATGATTATATTAGTTAAAAGCACAATGCTTTGAGGAAACTAAATCATGGTTTTTTTTTTGTTTTTTGTTTTTTTTGTTGGAACCCTCCTACCTGAAAATCGTCTCTGAAGTGTAACATACGAAACTCAATAAAACAAAAATATTATTTAATTTCAAAAGCTTTTAATAGCTTTTATTTATTCCAATAAACATGGACAATATTGTCTGAAAGCAAAAAGATATTTCGATGAAAAATGAATTTTTAAAACAATTATTTGTTATTTCTGAAACATTTTTTTTTATTTTTATATTGTGTTGCTAATTCTTCTAAAATTAGGGAAAAGTTTGTAGAACTTAACGAATGTTATTATTAAGTAGATATATATTTACAGATTATAATTTCCAAAGCTTATTGCAAACTAACGACCCCTCTTATTTTAAAAAAATTAATTTGTGTCAATAATTTTTACCAAATGAAATCTACGGAAGCCGGAAGTATCGTGCGTGCAATAAATAAAAAATGTCAGCAGTGCAGCACTTGTATCTTATTTTTTTTTTTTTTTTATAGTACAGTTAACCCGGATATAAGCGACCCTGATATAAGAGAAACCCGGATATAAGAGAGATTTTATCTGGTCCCAAATTAGACCCTGTGTTAATGTATATAAAATAGACCAAACCCGGATATAAGAGAAACCCGGATATAAGATACTTTTTCTCCGGTCCCGAAAACTCTCTTATATCCGGGTTACACTGTATTTATAATTTCTCCAGATAGTATCAACAAACTTATGGTACAGTACATAAAAAAACAAAACAAAACAAAAAAAAACGGAATGGCGAAAGTGTTTTTACTTTAATTATTACAAGGTAGTACTTAAGCAGGTCCGTTAAAAAAATATGTCCATTCCGTCCGTCCGTAGGGGAACTCAAATCTCACGTCAGCTGTCAATAATTGATAGACGGCATCAAATCGCACTTGTCAATTCGCGCGTGGTTCAAATCGGCTCTCTTTTATCTTAAAAAACATTTTTTTTTCTACGAAGAAAGTAAGTAAAAGTTTCTTTTAAATTATTTTAAATAAACTTCAAATTTTCTAAATTTTTTCGAATAAATTTTGAAATACGTATAATTAATTTTTAAACGAATTTTAAACGAAGAATTTAACTTATTTTTAAAAATTTAAAAAAATGGCTTAAATCGATTTTTTTTTTCGTTATTTGGTAAACAAGATTTGTAACTAAAATTTTGGACATGTTAAGTATGAGTAAAAAATTTCAAAAAATATTCAAAAAATACTTTAGTGTTTCTTCTCAATAATGAAATATACATTTAACACGAAGAAATTTTTTTTTCATTAATTTTCAGACCGTTCTTGTCATACTATCGATTTTCATGAAGGTACCTACTTTAAAGCATTTAATAATTATTATAACCTTACGACGTTGTCAAGTTTTTGGGATTCTCGTATACTTGTATTTTGATTGGTCATTTCAGCTCATGTGACAGCGTTTCCCCTTACGAGGGGTGGTTAATTAATTTGAACCTTTTAAAACCTTTATTCTACAATCTACATTCAACATCATCAATTGATAAGACACCAGAGATGTTGAAACAAAATGTCTATTTTGGTAGTGATTTTATAACATATTTATGTTAAAATTTTTTAACAAATATTTATATCTATCTATCTATATATATATAATGGACTCTCCCCTCGTCGGTTTCGACGTATGAGGATCTGATAGCTTATTCATTCAGTTATGAAAGTTTGTGCGATAATCTTAAGTGGCATTTAAGACTCGCTAGTGATTTACAAAGGAGGCCACATATGGAGCAAGTGTGAGGATTGTGAGATGAGATCACTGTTAGATTGGTTGACCTTTTAGATCTTGCTCTCGCTTCTTGAAGATGATTCAGACAAGCAGACTGAAAATTGCTGAGTCCACTAAAACACGTTGATCTCCATTCTACCTGCTCCAAGGCTAAGCGCTCAAGGGTGTTATGTGGTATATTAACTGCTGACAAGTTGCTTTTCAGCTTGTCTTTGTAACTTAGCCATGGGCGTCCTACGTTCCTGTAGCCCTGATCTAACTGGCTGTACATTAGGATCTTGGGTATCCTGTCATCAGACATTCTCAAGACATGACCAGTCCATCGTAACTGAGACTGTATGATAAAAGTCTCGATTCCTCCAATATTACACCTGTTAAACAGTCTACGTTAGATGTCCTATCTTGAAGCTTAACTCCACAGATTGCACGCAGACAGCTTTTATGAAAAACATCTAGCTAGCGTATATGGTGCCTGTATGGAGTCCACGACTCTGAGCCATACAAAAGGATGGCAAGTACAACAGCTCTGTAAAACCGAATTTTCGTATCCAGTCGAATACCCCGCTCATTCCACAAGCGATGGCGAAGTTTGCTGAAAGCACTGGTAGCCTTAGCAATCCGATGCATGATTTCATCATCATGATATATATATATATAATTCAAATAACCAGGTCGGCAACGACTGGCCACCACTATTAGTCTCATGTACCTTTGCAAAAGCATATGGTACCCAGTGTCTTGTAATATGATGACTGCCCTTTTTGCTATACTGGCAAGCCTTTGCAGGTGGGAATTTTCCCCCATTTTAAACCTAGGCTGGATGATCTGCAAACAGAAACAGAATTGCTCATAGCCATTTCGGTTCTCACCAGTCGAAGTGCAACTAAATGCACCGAAACGGAGTTGCTTTTTTGTAGCGAGTAAATTGTTTTTGTCTATATGAAAGAATTATAATAAATACTTATTGCCCTACTGTCGGTATTGAGACCTCTTTTGAATCAATGCTGTGAACGTTAGAATTTACATTCGTTCTCATTACATTCGGGTATATATATATATATATATATATATATATATATATATATATATATATATATATATATATATATATATATATAGGACGAAACGGCTGTCCAGTGCTTTCTGCATTCTGTTGAGTTTTCTTCTGAATTCGATGAATTATTTAATTATAATTATCTCAAATCCTCCTAATAAATTCTATCACTTGTATATCCTTGCTTGAACTGGCTTCTAATGCTCTTGATGGAGCGGCTTAGGGATAGTAGCCATGGCTCGTAGGGGCACATTCCTATGGGTAAAAGAGAAACTCGGATGAATTTCACCACGGAATATGTGATCGAGCGGCGCTATATCGAGTCTGGTTCGCTACCTCTTCGTCACCGAGGCCCGTTGGTACAGTTGGTACGACGTTTGCCTGATAACGTAACTGTCCCGGTTTCAATTCTTGGCAGTGGATGCGCACTGATGATGAGTCCCAAATATAGGACGAAACGGCCGTCCAGTGCATTCTGTTGAGGTTTCTTCTAGACTCGATGAATTACTTAATTATAAGTATCTCAAATCCTCCTAATTTCTATATATATATATATATATATATATATATATATATATATATATATATCAAATATGTGGTGCAGTTCAGTTTATATTACAATAAATGATTGATACAAAAAGTAGATTAGTAAAGTTAATGATATAACAATAACACATTTGTAAAAAAAACATATTTCGATTCGCATTTAATATTTCGTCTCTGATACTACCTGAATTTACTGAAAGCAAAATAATTTCCATGCCTGAGGATGACTGTATGTACAGCCGAAAGTACTAACAGATTAAAAAAAGACCTTATACAACTTGAAGGTATTAAAAACAACGATCATAACATTCATCGAGTGGTTCGTGGGTTAATGTAACTTTAAAATTTAGTTTGCGAAGAGTTTTCGCCATTTTATATCATTAACTTTACTAATCTACTTTTTGTATGATGGTTGGTTGGTTTTTATGGCATATCAACCACTGTGGGTCATTTAATGCCAAATTAAGGTATATATATATATATATATATATATATATATATATATATATATATATATATATATATATATATATACACACATATATACATATACACATATACATACATACACATATACCTATACATATATTAAATATACAGTCCTATTAAACATATAGCTGGCAACATTATTTTTTCAAAAACACATAGCTGGCAACATTATTGTTTCAAAAACACATAGCTGGCAACATTATTTTCCAAAAAACGTATAGATGGCAACATTATTGTTTCAAAAACGCATACCTGGCAACATTATTGTTTCAAAAATGTATAGCTGGCAACATTAGTGTTTCAAAAACATTATTTTTCCGAAAACATTATGAGGCCTTGTTGTTGGACGTAGTTTATCGTCCTACCCAGGACGCGGATGTAGTTTATCGTCATACCCAGGACGCCTTTTTGTATGAATGATTCATTGTAATATATATATATATTGAAGTTTTCGGCTCTTGTTTTGAAACATGAGAACTCTTATGTAGCTCGTTGGAATCATATTTTTAAATAAATAATTATATATATATATATGATTGGAAAACGTTTATGAAAGTATATTTGTCCCTAAATATTAGAAAAATGACTTGCTTGTAAATTGTATTTGTGTATGTTTAAATAATGAAATTTCATTAGTTTTTTTTTTTTAAAGTCACTCATTTGCTTTGTTCTTTTTCGAATCTGATGAAACCTTAAACGGCAAAATGCATAATCGGTTATATTCCGGAACAGATTTTATGAACGCTTTCCAATTGTATAAAATTTAAAACATTGTCGGGATCATATATCCTATTAGGTTGGTGCAAAAATAATGACGTAACAATGTCGTTTTTTGATGTTAAAAAATACGTCAAAAAACGACATTATTACGTCATTATTTTTGCACCAATCTAATAGTTTTAAAACATGCTGTCGACACAGAAAACGAATGCGTAAAAAAAAAAAAAAAAAAATCTTTTACTTTCTGCTCATTCTGATAAATCATATGCTTCGATTCGAAAGATGAAAGTAAGGAGAATAAATGTTAAGAGCTTCTTTTTTTTTTAAAGTCCCTTATTTCCTTTTTGCTCTCCTTTTTTTTGTTTAATCAACGAGAAACGCCATCTTCAAGACAAAATAATAAGATTCCATTATTTAAGCATACACAGATGCACATACTTGCATCTCAAAAATGCCAACATCTCAAAATTAATTGAGCTATTATATCCAATGAAACAAATAGTACAGTTGAATAGAAATGATAATGAGATCATATCACGTGGCTTAATTAAAAAGGTTAATCAAAATGTGTTGGTCAGAAAAGGGTTAATTAAAAGGTGTCAAAAAAATGGTCGGTCCAAAAAGGTTCAATCAAAAAGTGTCAGTCAAAAAGGCTGGCTCAAAAATGATCAATCAAAAACAGGTCGGTCAAAAAGGGTCAGTCAGAAATGGTTGGTCAAAAAGACCGGTTAAAAGGGTCAGACGAAAATGATTGGCCCAAACTGGTCGATAAAAAAGGGTTGGTCAGAAAGTGTCGGTCAAAAAGAGTTGGTCAAAAAGCGTCGGTCAAAATGAGTCAATCAAGAAGTGTCAGTATAAAAGGGTCAGTCAAAATCGGGCAGAAAGCGTCGGCAAAAAAGGGTCAGTCAGAAAGGGTCGGCCTGAAAGAGTCGTTCAAAAAGGGTTGGTCAAAAGCGTCGATCAGAATGGCTTAATCAAAAAGTGTCAGTAAAAAAAGGGCAGCCAGAAAGGGTCGGTCAAAAATGGTCGGTTAAAAAGGGTCGATCAGAAAGCGTAGGTCAAAAATTGTTCGTTAAAAAGGGTCAGTCGGAAAGCGTCGGTCACGGTCGGTTAAAAAGGGTCGGCCAGAAAGCGTCGGTCAAAAATGGTCGGTTAAAAAGGGTCAATCAGAAAGCGTCGGTCAAAAATGGTCGGTTAAAAAGGGTCGGTCAGAAAGCGTCGGTCAAAAATGGTTGGTTAAAAAGGGTCGGTCAGAGAGCGTCAGTCAAAAATGGTCGGTCAGAAAGCGTCTCTGAAAAATGGTCGGTTAAAAAGGGTCGGTCAGAAAGCGTCGGTCAAAAATGGTCGGTTAAAAAGGGTCGGTCAGAAAGCGTCAGTAAAAAATGGTTTGTTAAAAAGGGTCGGTCAGAAAGCGTCGGTCAAAAATGGGCGATCAGAAAAGGTCGATTAAAAATGGCTCAATAAAAAAGAGCCTGTCTAAAATTTTAAATAATTGCCATTCGTACGAATCCAACATCGTTAGCAGCATTTTTTTAGATGATGTAGGAGAACTGTGGCATTGGTAATGGCGCCTACAGTGATAAGTAATTGGCAGAGTCAATTTAGGCTAACTTTTTTTGGAAGGAGCACTGAAATTAAAAGTTTCCCTTACGTATTGTAAAATATTTCAGCAAATGTGTTGTTCGGTTTACTTAATGTTATCTATGGAATAGAATTTCCTTTCAATTTTATTGTTTTAGTATTTTTCGGCGTTTCTCGTGTTCTCACAATCAAAACGGGTCGGTCAAAAAGGGTCGGTCAAAAAAGAGTTGGTCAAAAAGCGTCAGTCAGAAAGAGTTAGGTAAAAAGATTTGGTCAAAAGCGTCGGTCAGAATGGGTTAATCAAAAAGTGCCAGTAAAAAAGCGTCGACCAAAAAAAAAAAAAATGTCGGTCCAAAAGGTCAGTCAGAAAGCGGCGGTCAAAAAGGGTTGGTCAGAAAGCGTCAGTCAAATAGGGTTGTTCAAAATCGTCGGCCCCACAAATTCAGATATGAAGTATTATCCCGCAGATTTCTGAATGTTAAGATGGGATTCCTCACGTCACAGCTGTGATGACATCCAAGCTCGGCTGTATCCAAATACACCGGTGCCCACTATGTTCTACAGTCTTCTTTCAATATTAGGGCCGTGACCGATACTAACATAGAATAAGGACAAATCCTTGCCGAGACACTGGTTAGGAAGTAGAAAAAAAATACGATTTCTCATTTAATCGGCAATGTCTTTGATCCGCTTCGAGAAAGCGAGTTTCTGGTATCTCATTAACTTCCGGCCACGGAAAAAGAGCCCCTACTCAAAGGCACACTGACTGACCGTCCGTTTCACAGACTGACTACCGGTCCTTTCACTAACCACTAACTGATACTAACTGGGGGGATCCACCACCCTTTTCCCGTTTACTTGTGTTCCATCAACCGGAAAGTTGGACGACCCACAAAGCTTGCGTCAAAGACCACCCACGCAGCTTGACTCAAAGATGGGCTGGAGACAGGCTTCCTGAAAAATCCTGGTCATTTTCATGGCAACTGTTCTGAGAAGCTATCTTCCCTGATGCCCCAACTAAATGAATTTAACTGTGCTACTAGATTGGCATCTAGGTCCCACCCTTTTACCGCTGAAAAAGTTAAATGCAACCGCCACTTCTACCAGTTTCTTTTCTCGCACCTCCCGACAGTGGAACTGCCTTTCTCTAACTTGCTTCCCTGATAACTGCAGTTCTCAAGAATTTAAATGCAACATCAATCGCCATCTTCTGTTGCCTTGATCTTTTATCCTTTCCTCAATCCCCTCTACACGCAGTCTTTTCCCTCACTTTAATTTTCTGTAACACCCTGCGTACTAGTGGCATTCCCACCTTGCTTGGGGGGAAATGCTTAAAAAATAAGTTTAATGATGGGCTGGAGACTAAGAAACCCTGGTCATTAAATTGACTTGAAATGAAAAAGAATCTAACTATTTCGTCTCCTAAGGATGTGTGAGTAATTGTATTGCTACATGGAAAAGTATCGTCATTTTGGTCATTCCAGCCGATATATTCTTCAGCCTTATTCGGGTACATATTTTTACATGTACCTCTTCAGAAGATGGTCTATATTTTTTTTATCTTTTACATGCTCAACTCGAAGACACAAATTTCAAAAGTATAAAGGATATTCAAAAGACGAAAATTTCAAATTTCAAAATGGCGTTCTGTATCAGAGCTGTGAAAAATGTTTTTTTATCGAAAAAACAAAACAAAAAAGTGTTTCAACAGCCTCTAATTCTCATTAAAAGAACAAAAAGAACGCCGGGAACTTTTGCATATACCTAATATAAACATGTATATCACGGGAGATATTTTATGAGCGCCATCTATTGGCGAATTCAATCACTTTCAGATTCGGTCTGCGCGTGTAAGCGTAATGGCGTAAACGTTGCAATATGGCTGCGCTTTTCCCGCGCAATTTCATCTCGGGGCGGCAGAATATATCAATGATAACCAAAGGGAATGTCAGGTATTCGACGCTTGATTCAATCCAGATGACCATTTGGCAGTAGCCGAATGGGCCACTCTCGGCAGAAGACGACGTCTCTCAAAAGAAAGAGAAAATAAAGAGAGGGAGTGAGTGAGAGAGAGAGAGAGAGAGAGAGAGAATAATTGTTTGATGCATAATGTGTATTGAATACGATTCATTATATTAACGAATAAAAATAAAACACACACACACACATATCCACATGACCCGTATCGATAAATGGCCTCAAATATTCACCACACTTCCCCTATAAGTATAGAGTATTTGAAATTATCTCTCTCTCTCTCTCTCTATATATATATATATATATATATAAACAAATGTAAAAAATCTATAATATATATATATATATATATATATATATATATATATATATATTGCGTATATTTAAGCAGCAATTTTTCATTGATGCATGTTTCATTAAATAATATAGACAAGTTTTGTCTATTTATTGTAAGTAAGTTCCTTTCATATTGTCTGATAAGCTTAATAACATTATCATTGAAAGACGAAAGGAAATCGCCATATTGATACATGTTTAAATCCAATCTAAGCTTTCGGCTTACATAAGCCATTATCAAAGATGACAATTACATTTCAGTATATCAAACAAGACACGAACGAAACAATATTGATAGTCTGTTTTTGTTGTATGAAAAATTTCAAAGCAACGACAAACTCGTGTATACGAGACGCAGAAGCGAAAATCGCATCGCAGCTTGTGACGTCATACATAACCACGCGAGAGTGAAAATTATAACCATGGAATATTAGTGTTTGAGCCTTAGCTGTGTATTTAAAACCCAGCAATTTTTAAAGTTACTCCAAAATTCGCTTGAGGATGAAATGGAGCTAATGTCTTTAATTTAAGTACAAAATTAAATTCGGGGCTTTTAGCTTCCATTTTTGAAACATGGTTGGAACTGTGTAGCGAAAAACCATATTTTAAGTCTATTAATTTACAATATCTATGCTCTGTAAATTTACATTGAGCACTATTTTGTAAAAATAAAAATATCTATAAGAACACCGGATTATATATCTTACTGTTCTTTCTTTTTATTAACATACATATATATATATATATATATATATATATATATATATATACTTGTGTTTTTAGGCAGCAAACCTTCTTTCATGCACATATTACGTATTTACGAATTTAAATGTTCATTAAAGAATTATATCCATGATGAATCAAAATTCAATGACGCGGATGTAGTTTAACGTCATACCCAAGATGCAGTTCCATATGAAGGAGATTCCTCAGTAAGTATCTGTACCATGTTATCATAGATTTTTTTTTGGGGGGGTGGGGGTGGCATATCTTTCTTTTGCAAATATTTTATGACTGTTCAGGCCTCTGTTTTTTGTCTATTTTTAGATTTGTCACACACTTCTAATCTTCGTATGGGCAACACCTTGCGGACAGTTTGCTCTTCCTCAAGATTTCAGTATGAATCGAACCAGAATTAATACCTATGGACATTTTCTATCTGCTGGTCAGTAAGACGTGTGTCAACCAAAACCATACAGTGAATAATATTAACTTGTTCATTAGTGGTTCAGATTTTTGGACGACCTGAGCGATGGTCATCTTCAGCGCTGTCCATATCTCGCTTGGATTCCGAAGCCCACTTCTTCGTATTTGCATAGGAAGGGGAGTCTTCAGCAAATGTGCTCATAGATACCATTGAGCGCCATACGTTTCTTTTGCAGATACTTTTTGTCTGGGCCCCTGTTTCGTCCCTTTCTAGATCTGTCGAATACCTCTCACCTTTCTATGGACCTCACCTGCATAGAAATTGACCGAAATCTGAATTAATTGTTCTAGGTTTATAAGACGTGCTAGTGAGGCTTAGAACATTTTGAGCGGCCCTTGTACACACTTAAATCAACTAACAACGAAGAGGGAGAAAGAGAGAAAGAGAGAGAGAGAGAACGGACTACGTTTGTCTTCGTAATAAATGGGCTTCAATCAAAATTCGTAAAAAATTAGATAGGCCACACTACAACATGTTTGACACGAAGACTCGCTCTACAGCTTTCTGACCATAGCTCAATTTTTTTTTTTTTTTTTTTTTTAGCGTTTCACCCCAAGCAAGTCGGGAAGCCACTAGGACGCAAGGGGTTACAGAAAAATTTGGAGCAAGATCAGATAGGAGTGACAGAAGAAAGGATGAGGAGGAAGGGTAGTGGATAGATAAAGGCAACAGGAGATACAGAGGCCAGAGAGAGAGAGAGTACCGGGAACCCCTTCCTAAACAAGAAACAAGGCGTATCAAATTTAAATATTCATGGAGACCCTATTCGTAACATACTTGTTGACAACACTAATATAATAGCAAAATCCACATGCAAAAAAAAAGGGCTAAAAATAATGGAAGCGTTATTAATAAAAGCAAAATAACCAACACTTATGAACATGGACATAATATCTTGACCATGTTTTGAAAATGAAAATGTTATATAAATACATGCATACAACAAACGAATTCTTGTTAACAGTTAATATATTTGAACCTTTAAAATGGCTAAATGTATAGCCGAAAGCGCTCGGAAAAAAATGAACATTCGAACAGGTTTTATATAATTTATCAAGACTATAATCTCCATGAAAGAAAATTGGGGAAAAAAATCAATGAAAAAAAGATTTTAAAAAATTGTCAAACTGAATGAAACATGTATAAAAGAATGTTCGCTGCAGAAATATATAAGATATACGTGTTCATTTATTTGATTGCCTTAGCGTGTAATAATCTATGTATGAGGCGGGCACAAAGAAAGAAAGAAAGAAAGAAAGAAAGAAAGAAAGAAAGAAAGAGAAAGAGAGAGAGTGAGGGAGAGAGAAAAAGAGAGAGTGAGGGAGAAAGAGAAAGAAAGAGAGAGAGAAAGAGAATGAGGGAGAGAGAAAGAAAGAGAGAGGGAGGGAGAGAGAGAAAGAAAAAGAAAGAGAGAGAGAGAAATAGAAAGAAAGAAAGAAAGAAAGAGGGAGGGAGGGAGGGAGAGAGAGAGAAAGAGAAAGAGAGTGAGGGAGAGAGAAAGAGAGTGAGAGAGAGAAGAGAGAGAAAGAGAAAGTGTGTGGGGGAAAGAGAGAAAGAGTGAGAGAGAGAGAAAAAGAAAGAGTGAGGGAGAGAGAAAGAGAAAGAAAGAGTGAGAGAAAAAGAGAGAGAGAGAGTGAGGGAGAGAAAGAGAAAGAAAGAGTGAGAGAGAAAGAGAGAGAGAGAGAGTGAGGGATAGAGAAAGAGAAAGAAATAGAGAGAGAGAGTGAGGGAGAGAGAACGGACTACGTTTGTCCTCCGAATAAATGTGCTTACGAACGGTGGCGGCATTTGTAATTTATTTTTATTTTTCAATTTTGAAATAAATACTGATAATAATTATGCAGGTGGGACACCTTAACTTGGATAAATATTTGCCAATCGAGCTAATTATATACTATTCACCTAAAACCGTTCGTAATTAGTTCGATGAAGACGGGGGCCGTCCATTATGATAGCGGGTATTAATTCAATCAATTATTTTTATGCGTACGAGTCAGGTTTGCGCAGGTGGAGACGAACACCAGTTGTAAGCAAATTGTTATTCATTGCTCACTCAACCAAGAGTAATTGAAAACATCAGGGACGTAAATTGCTTTAGACTCGAGCAATATAACGCGCTAATATCCTCGTTTTAAAGTCTCGGCCTGTGCTATCCCAGGCCTTCTAGTACTCTGAGATTACAAACGTATTTAGCCAGTATATCTATGAATTAATTACCCCTTACTACTATTCCTCTAGTAGTAAGGGTAGGAAGCTCGGTAGATTGAGGAATCGGAAAGCCGAGTTCGAATTCCAGTCGAATCCATACGTGCTAATGATAACCCTGGGAAAGGTATGACTCTTTTTCTCCCGGCCCCCATAGCTGGGGGTGTGAAGAGGAGTCATAGCTCTGACGGTAAATAGCAGGACATACCGGGTTTTATAGCCTTGGCTGGAAGAAAGAAATGGCAACCTACTGCTGGGGAAAAAAATCTGCCCCAATTGATACAGGATCGCCTAAGCGTGTATCACGCATGGCACATAACTGACTATTCCTCCTCTTCTGCTCTCTACCGCGTCCCTTCAGACGTTGAGGATCACGACTCTCCACAACTTCCCTTGCCCTCACCCAACGGAAAACATTAACAATACTAGAAAAACTCGATAAAAAACGACTTATTATATGCTACAATCTTCTTCAGAAAGATGAGGATCATGGCTCTCCACAACATCCTATCTTTGCAGATCTTACCAATGCTTTTCCCAACGGAAAAAAATTAAAAATACAAGAAAAACGCTATAAATAAATGATGATTCATTACCCTTACTATATTCGCTCTCTGTTGTGTCCTTTCAGAAAGTTAAGGAACATGGCTCTCCACAACATCCTATCCTTTGTAGATCTTACCAAAGCCCTTCCTATTCCTCCTTACGTGCTAATATCCTTGGGAAAGGTCTATATTCTTCTCCCCCAGCTATGGGTACATAGCAGGACAGAGCGGGTTCTATAGCCTTGGATGGCAATAGATCTACCGCATAAAGAAATGGCAAACTACTGCGGGAAAAATCTGCCTAACTATTCCTCCTCTTTTGCTCACTACTGTGTCCCTTCAGACGTTGAGGATCACGACTCTCCACAACATCCCTTACACCCACCCAACGAAAAACATTAAAAATACTAGAAAAAATCGATAAAAGAATGATGATTTATTACCCTTACTACATTCGCTAAAAACTTCTTCTCTTTGTTGTGTACCTTCAGAAAGTTGAAGAACATGGCTCTCCACAACATCCTATCCTTTGTAGATCTTACCATTGCCCTTCCTATCCCTCCTTACATGTTAATACCCTTGGGAAAGGTATGAATCCTCTTCTTCTCTCTCCAACTATGGGTAAATAGCAGGACAGACTGGGTTCTATAGCCTTAGATGGCAACTGGTCTACCGCAGAAAGAAATGGCAACCTACTGCGGGAAAAAATCTGCCTCGTCAGTCATATATCGATAGATACATGATCGCCTAAACCTGTATGACGCATGGCACATAACTGACTGACTGACTATTCCTCTTCTTCTGCTCTCTACCGTGTCCTTTCAAACGTTGAGGATCATGACTCTCCACAACATCCCTTACCCCACCCAACGGAAAACATTAAGAATACTATAAAAACTCGATAAAAAACGACTTATTATACGCTACAATCTTCTTTCTGTCGTTTAAAATGTAATTAACAAGAAAACCTTTGAAAATGGCTAAAGACAATAGACACTGGCATAGGCGATCATGACTCTCCCCAACTTCCGGCTTCTTCCCTTATCTCTCTTGCCTTCAATATGCAGCGTGAGTGTTACATTTTCCAAGCCTTCCTTCCTCATTATACAGGGTGTGATTGGTAAATTGTCGCCATTTTATGTTTTTAATTTCACGCAGGGATAGTAAGTGCTAAACATTGGTAAGAACTACAAAGGATAGGATATTGTAGAGAGTCATGATCCTCAGCTTTCTGAAGGGACACGACAGAAGGAAGATTGTAGCGTATAATAAGTCGTTTTTTTTTCGAGTTTTTATAGTAATCTTAATGTTTTTCGTTGGGTGGGGTAAGAGACGTTGTGGAGAGTCATGATCCTATCGATATATGACTGACGGGGCAGATTTGTTTGAGCGAGAGAACAATAAAACTCCTTGTAACACCAAAGATGAACTGAAGGCAAGGATTATGGCAGCATTCACCAACTTAAACAAGGAGACCGTCCAGAAGTGTTGTGGGAGATTCTAAAGACGTCTGGAGGCAGTAGTTGAAGCCAATGGCGATTTTATTGAATAAATTTACTATTTAATATTTCAAGACATTTTTTGTGTAATTTTGGTAAATATATCTGTTAACATGTATTGTCAGTGTTTATTTTTATTTTTATTTTTTATTTATTTATTTTTTTTTTTTTTTGCGTTCTTTAGACGACAGTTTGTCCATCGCAACCTGTATAATCGGAGCACCAGACTAGATATGGCAGCAATATTTAATGCCAGGAAGAATGATAGATTTATAAATGTGATATTCCGTGCTAATAGGAATATGGACTGGACAAATAAGGTGGATAAATAGTAACAGATTTATTGTAGAAACCAGTACAACAAACAAGGAAGAAATAGTTATGCGCACGGCCGTCGTAAGTCAGTACAGTTGTGTGCGTGCTGCTATCGGAACGCCGCTAGTTCTCGCAGATCCCAGCTCGACGCTATTTAACAACTCCCCCATGCAGTCACATGTAGCACAAGGCCGAATTTAATGTGTGGTTCCCGACCCCCTAGGCTCGTCCAAAAAGTCCCCGTAGATCCCGCATAAACGCGATCGGGTCTGTCTACCTCCCCGGATGAGACTCTGCCCGAAATCATTGCCTCGTCCAGGTTCCTTTCTGACCGAAGGCAGAGAGTTCGACCAGTACAGCTGGAAAAGATCCCAGCTCGACTCTCCGTCCGCTGTCCTAACGGATACTTATAGGTGATTACCACCTATAGAGCCGCCACTCATGGTGGTGGCAAGCTATTCCATTACATCAATAAATGGACAAGATGGTTACTAGCAAGAAAAACTGCCTGACAACGACACAGCATAACAATCGATTCAATATAATCGCTACACTTCATGTCAGTAGAGAATTGCTTGCCTGTAGGTCAGCATCAGCCGTGCTTATGGAGGGTAAATATGGTTCTTTATGATTATTAAAAATATCAGTTTCGTTCTGAAGATGATAAATTTTTTTTTTTTTTGAAAAGCCATTTCTTGCCCCAGTTAACAACTGACTGGAGCTCATTTTCGATAGCAGCTGCCAATTTTATTATGTTTAACCTATCAAACTGGCTGTTAAGCGTGTGGAGTAAGTAGTTCTGCCACCATTATAAATATCTAGATGGGAACCTATTTGCTTTATTTGTGGGCGAGATTATTGTATTTTTGTCCCTTTTGAGTGCATTGTCTTCGTTTCGGGCTACATTGTTTCAATTTAAGGTCCTTTGTGTTCGTTTACAACTTTGGACAAACGATCGGATAGCTTTGATACGACGCCTATTTGTTTTTTTTATTTATTCTTTTGTATTTGTTTTTAGTATCAGTATATATATATATATATATATATATATATATATATATATATATATATATATATATATATAAAACACTTATGCTTTTGTATTTATCGCGTTGGCGAATTTATTTAGGAAGCAATCGACCAGGTGCGACACTGATTTGTTTAACCTTTTCTTTCTTTCTTTCTTTCTTTCTTTCTTTCTTTCTTAATTCTGTTTTTTATTTATTTATTTATTTCATTATATTTTTTCTTTCTTTCTTAATTCCGTTCTTTCTTTCCTTCTTTGTTTCTTTCTTGCTTTCTTTCTTGCTTTCTTTCTTTCTAGCTTTCTTTCTTGCTTTCTAGTATTCTTTAAATTTCTTTCTTTTTTTTTCTTTTTTTCTTAATTCCGTTCTTTCTTTCTTTCTTTCTTTCTTTCTAGCATTCTTTATATTTCTTTCTTTCTTAATTCCGTTCTTTCTTTCTTTTACTTCTTTCTTTCCTTCTTTCATTCTTTCTTTCTTTCTTTCTTTTTTTCTTTGTTTATATTTCTTTCTTTCTTTCTTTCTTAATTCCGCTCTTTCTTTCTTGCTTTCTTTTTTCTTTCTTTCTTTCTAGCATTCTTTAAATTCTTTTCCTTGTTTCTTTCTTTCTTAATTGCGTTCTTTCTTTCATTCTTTGTTTTTTTTTTCTTAATTCCGTTCTTTCTTTCTTTTTCTTTCTTTCTTTCTTACTTTTTTCTTTCTTTATATTTCTTTCTTTCTTTCATTCTTTCTTTCTTTCTTAAATCCATTCTTTCTTTCTTGCTTTCTTTTTTCTTTATTTCTTTCTTTCTTTCTAGCATTCTTTAAATTTCTTTTTTCTTTCTTTCTTTCTTTCTTTCTTTCTTTCTTTCTTTCTTTCTTTCTTTCTTAATTCCGTTCTTTCTTTCTTTCTTTCGTTCTTTCTTTCTTTCTTTCTATATCTCAACAGCTCACCACTAGATTTTTCTTTCTTTTTTTTCAGCACAACATTGTTTCTTCATTACTTTTTATTTCTTAACAGCTTCCAACTTGTTCTTTCTTTCTTTCTTTCTTTCTTTCTTTCTTTCTTTCTTTCTTTTATTCTTTCCAAACTTTCTTTCTTTTTTTATCAATTTCTTATTTCTTCCTTTCTTTTTATTTTGTGTTTTTTAACAGCTTCCCTTAATTCTTTCTTTCTTTCTTTCTTTCTTTCTTTCTTTCTTTCTTTCTTTCTTGCTCTTTTCTTTCTTTCTTTCTTTTAATCCGGCCTTGCTTTTTACACTGGCATTTCTTTTCTTTTCTTTCTTTCTTTCTTTCTTTCTTTCTTTCTTTCTTTCTTTCTTTCTTTCTTTCTTTCTTTCTTTCTTTACTTCCCACTAGTTATTTCATTCTTTTTTTCTTTCATCTCCCTTTCTTTCTATTTCTTAACACCCCTCTAATTATTCATTCGTTTTTTCTTTCCCTTCTTCCTTCTTTCTTTCTTTCTTTCTTTCTTTCTTTCCAAGCTTTCTTTCTTTTTCATCAATTTCTTATTTCTACCTTTCTTTTTATTTTGTATTTCTTAACAGCTCCCCTTAATTCTTTCTTTCTTTCTTTCTTTCTTTCTTTCTTTCTTTCTTTCTTGCTCTTTTCTTTCTTTCTTTCTTTTAATCCGGCCTTGCTTTTTACACTGGCCTTTCTTTTCTTTCTTTCTTTCTTTCTTTCTTTCTTTACTTCCCACTAGTTATTTCATTCTTTTTTTCTTTCATCTCCCTTTCTTTCTATTTCTTAACACCCCTCTACTTCTTTCTTTCGTTTTTCTTTCTTTCCTTCATTCTTTCTTTCTTTTATTCTTTCCAAACTTTCTTTCTTTTTTTATCAATTTCTTATTTCTTCCTTTCTTTTTATTTTGTATTTCTTAACATATCCCTCTTAATTCGTTCTGTCTTTTTTTTCTTTCTTTCTTTTTTTCTTTCGTTCTTTCTTTCTTTCTTTCTTTCTTATCAATTTCTAATTTGTTCTTCCTTTCTTTTTATTTTGTATTTTTTAACAGCTCGCCTCTTAATTCTTTCTTTCTTTCTTTCTTTCTTTCTTTCTTTCTTTCTTTGTTTTTATCCTGCCTTGCTTTTTACACTGTTCTTTCTTTCTTTCTTTACTTCCGCATAGTTATTTCATTCTTTTTTTCTTTCATCTCCCTTTCTTTCTATTTCTTAAAACCCCTCTAATTCTTTCTTTCTCTTTTCTTTCCTTCCTTCTTTCTCTTTTCTTTCTTTCTTTCTTTCTTTCTTTCTTTCCAAACTTTCTTTCTTTTTCATCAATTTCTTATTTTTTCCTTTCTTTTTATTTTGTATTTCTTAACAGCTCCTCTTAATTCTTTCTTTCTTTCTTTCTTTCTTAATTTCTTTCTTTCTTTCTTATTAGTTCTTCCTTTCTTTTTATTTTGTATTTTTTAACAGCTCCCCTTAATTCTTTCTTTCTTTCTTTCTTTTGTTTCTTAACAGCTCCCCATTAATTCTTTGTTTCTTTCCGTTTTTTCTTTCTCTCTCTTTTTTTCTTTGAGAATTTTTCTTTCATTGATTGCTTCTTTCTTTCCTTATATTCTTTAAATTGTTTTATTATTCGTTACCTTCTTTTTTTTTCTTCAAGACCTCCTACATTCCGTTTTTTATTTTGGTTTTTGTTTGCTGTTCGTTACGTTTGCTTTTTTATTTATTTTCCGTTCCGTTTTTTTTATTGATTCTTTTATTTATTTATTTAGTTTCTCTTAAAGATGCAATTAATCCAAGTCTGTTTATTTCCCGAGAACATGACTCTATCATTGGAATATGGACGACTCCACTGCCGGCAGCCAACAACCCCGCCTTCCGTCCTGCCACCCACGCATTAGCTGGACCATTCGCTATTGGCCACGCGAGAGAAAATGACTGACAAATCGGAAAACGCTTGTTATTCAATCGTTTATCGATCCATTCCGTGTGTCTTTTTAGAAATTAAAGGTAAGGCAAAGGAAAAGAAAGAAAGAAAGAAAGAAAGAAAGGTAAAATAGAGGAAAACAAAGAAAGAAAAAAATGAAAGAACGAATTATCGAAAGAAAGAAAGAAAGAAAGAAAGAAAAGAAGAACGAAAAAACAAAAGAAAGAAAGAAAGGTTGAACGAAAGAACGAATCAACGAAAGAAAGAAAGAAAGAACGAAATAACGAAAGAAAGGAAGGGGAAAAGAAAGAAAGAAAAAAGAAAGAAAGGATGTATGAAAGAACGAAGTAACGAACGAAAGAAAGAAAGAAAGAAAGAAAGGGCGAAAAAACGAAAGAAACAAAGAAAAAAGAAACGTAAGGCAGAGGAAAAGAACGAACGAACGAAAGAAAGAAAGAAGAAAGAAAAAAGAAAAAAAGAAAAAAAAGAAAGAAAGGTTGAACGAAAGAACGAATCAACGAAAGGAAGGAAGGAAGGAAGGAAGGAAGGGGGAAAGAACGAAATAAATAAAGAAAGAAATAAAGAAAGAAAGAATGGAATTAAGAAAGAAAGAAAGAAAGGAAAGAAGGAAGGAAGGAAGGGAGGATGAATGAATGAACGAAGTAACGAACAAACGAAAGAAAGAAAGAAAGAACAGAAGAACGAAAAAACGAAAAAAACAAAAGAAAGAAAGAAAGAAAGAAAGGTAAGGTAGAGGAACAAGAAAGAAAGAATGAAAGAAAGAAAGAAAGAAAGGATTAATGAAAGAACGAAGTAAAGAAAAAAGAACAGAAGAACGAATAAAAGAAAGAAAGAAAGAAAGAAAGGAAGAAAGGTTGAACGAAAGAACAAATGAACGAAAGAGAGGAAGGAAGGGAGGAAGGAAGGAAGGAAGGAAGGAAGGAAGGAAGAAAGGGGGAAAGGATGAAGAATGAAATAAATAAAGAATGAAATAAATAAAGAAAGAAAGAATGGAATTAAGAAAGAAAGAAAGAAAGAAAGAAAGAAAGAAAGAAAGAAAGGAAGAAAGAAAGGTAAGGCAGAGGTAAAGAAAGAAAGAAAGGAAGGAAGGAAGGAAGAAAGAAAGAAAGAAAGAAATAACAGAATAACGAAAAAACGAAAGAAACAAAGAAAAAAGAAAGAAAGGTAAGGTAGTGGAAAAAGAAAGAAAGAAAGAAAGAACGTATTAATGAAAGAACGAAGTAAAGAAAGAAAGAACAAAAGAAGGAAAAAACGAAAGAAAGAAAGAAAGAAAAAAGAAGGAAAGGTTGAACGAAAGAACGAATTAACAAAAGAAAGAAAGAAAGAAAGAAAGAAAGGATAAATAAAAGAACGAATTAACGAAAGAAAGAAAGAAAGAAAGAAAGAAAAGAAGAACGAAAAAACAAAAGAAAGAAAGAAAGGTTGAACGAATCAACGAAAGGAAGAAAGAAATAACGAAATAACGAAAGAAAGGAAGGAGAAAAGAAAGAAAGAAAAAGAAAGAAAGAAAGAAAGAAAGTATTAATGAAAGAACGAAGTAAAGAAAGAAAGAACAGAATAACGAAAAAACGAAAAAAGGAAAGAAAAAAAGAGAAAAAAAAAAGAAATGTTGAACGAAAGAACGAATCAACGAAAGGAAGGAAGGAAGGAAAAACGAAAGAAAGAAAGAAAGGTAAGGTAGAAGAAAGAAAGAAAGAAAAAGGAAGGAAGGAAGGAAGGAAGGATGAATGAAAGAACGAAGTAACGAACGAACAAAAGAAAGAAAGAAAGACAGAATAATGAAAAAACGAAAGAAAGAAAGAAAAAAGAAAGAAAGAAAGGTAAGGTAGAGGAAAAAGAAAGAAAGAAAGAAAGAAAGAAAGAAAGAAAGAAAAAGGATTAATGAAAGAACGAAGTAAAGAAAGAAAGAAAGAGCAGAAGAACGAAAAAACGAAAGAACAAAAGAAAGAACAAAAGAAAGAAAGAAAGAAAGAAAGAAAGAAAGAAATAAGAAAGAAATGTTGAACGAAAGAACGAATCAACGAAAGGAAGGAAAAAACGAAAGAAAGAAAGAAAGAAAGAAAGAAAGAAAGAATGGAATTAAGAAAGAAAGAAAGAAAGAAAGGTAAGGTAAGGTAGAGAAAAAGAAAGAAAGAAAGAAGAAATAATAGTGAATAAAAGAAAGAATTGTGAACAAAAAAAACCTGTAAAAAATGAATCGTGTATAAACGAAAGAAAGAAAGAAAAAAAGAAAGAAAGAAAGAAAGAATCGTGAATAAAAGAAAGAAAGAAAGAAAGATAGAAAGAAAGAAAGAATCGTGAATAAAAGAAAGAAAGCAAGAAAAAAACGGGAGTAAAAGAAAGAAAAATCAATCATATGTTAAAGAAAAAGAATTATTAATAAAAGATAGAAAATGGTATTAAGGACTTACAGAAAAGGTGTTTAGTTCCAAATTTATCCTTTCTGGTATGATTGATACATTAATGTAGGTGCCAAAGATTTATCTACACTAATGTAGGTAGCACTAAAGATTTTATTAAAAAAAAGCATAGCTTGATGAATAAGACCTCACACTTGCTAAAAACAAAGTTTTCTTCTCAAAATATTTGTTATTATTAAAACGAAAGACCAAATTATTTTTTAAATTAAATTATTAATTTTTTTTTTTTTAATCCATTTTAGCTCCTTTGAAATTTTGCTGAAATAATTTGTTTTTCTTGCGTCAGCGGGTGAACCAAAGATTACTACAGGGATTTTCACCGTGTTTTTTTTTTTTTTTTTTTTTTCGCTTCAAAAACATTGTTTTGGGAATTCGTCTAAAAATCAAATAATTGCCAGATTTTCCTGAAATTTTACCGACTTTTTAACTTCTTTTTTTTTAGAAAATCGTGGTAAAAATATATATATATATATTTTTTACATCTTTGTAGTTTTTTTTTCTTACTTAATTTTATGTAATGTCGAGAAATTAAAATTTCAGCATCTTCATAACTTAGTCAGTTATATGCCATGCGTGGTACACGCTTAGGCGATGATGTATCTTTCGATACATGACTGACGAGGCAGATTTTTTCCCGCAGTAGGTTGCCATTTCTTTCTCCGGTAGACCAGTTGCCATCCAAGGCTATAGAACCCAGTCTGTCCTGCTATTTATCCATAGCTGGGGGAAGAAGAGGATCCATACCTTTCCAAATGGTATTAGCACGCAAGGAGGAGCAGGAAGGGTATTGGCAAGATGTACAAAGCATAGGATGTTGTGGAGAGTCATGATCCTCAACGTCTGAAGGGGCACGGTAGAGAGCAGAAGAGGAATAGTCAGCCAGTTCAGTTATGTGCTATGCGTGATACACGCTTAGGCGATCATGTATCTTTCGATACATGACTGACGAGGCAGATTTTTTCCCGCAGTAGGTTGCCATTTCTTTCTGCGGTAGACCAGTTGCCATCCAAGGCTATAGAACCCAGTCTGTCCTGCTATTTAGCCATAGCTGGGGAGAGAAAGAAGAGGAATCATACCATTTTTACCGGGTTTTTCTAGTATTCTTAATGTTTTCCGTTTGGTGGTGGTAAGGGATGTTGTGGAGAGTCATGACCCTCAACTTCTTGAGGGACATGTTAGAGAGCAGAAGAGGAATAGTCAGTCAAGTAAGTGCCATGCGTAATACACACTTAGGCGATCATGTATCTTTTGATACATGACTGAGGAAGCAGTTTTTTCCCGCAGTAGGTTGCCATTTCTTTCTGCTGTAGACCAGTTGCCATCTAAGGCTATAGAACCCAGTCTGTCCTGCTATTTATCCATAGCTGGGGGAAGAGAAGAGGAGTCATACCTTTTACAAACGTAGGCGATCATGTATCTTTCGATACATGACTGACGAGGCAGATTTTTTTTCCCGCAGTAGGTTGCCATTTCTTTCTGCGGTACACTGGTCTGTCCTGTTATTTACCCATAGCTGGGTGGGAGAAGAAGAGGATTCACACCTTTCCCAATGTGTGATTCACGTAAGTGAATGTAATGGATTCGACTGGAATTCGAACTCAGCTCTCCGATTCCTCAATCCGAGCCGCTATCCATCACTCCACCTATTTACTCATAAGAATAGGATTAATACCTCTCCCAATCCCAATGGATTTGACTGGAATTCGAACTCGGCTGTCCGATTCCTCAATCCGAGCCGCTATCCAACACTCCACCTATTGACTCATAAGAATAGGATTAATACCTCTCCCAATCCCAATGGATTTGACTGGAATTCGAACTCGGCTCTCCGATTCCTCAATCCGCGCCGCTGTCATAATTATATTAGTTAAAAGCAGGACAACTTGGAGAATTTAAATCATCAATTTGTTTTTGTCAAACAGAAACAACATTTACCGAAAATCTGTCCTCAATCGTAAAATAAAAATTGCTATAAAACTATGACATTATTTAAGCTTTTAATTGCTTATATAAGCAAGATTCAAGAACACAATGTTTTCAATAATTGATTAATTTTTACAAGATTTTTTTTAAAATTTTAATTAAAAAGATATATTAAGTTTTAAATCAATTTCAGCCTTCTAGATGATATTAGTATCAAGTGAAAACTAAAACTTAATATTAGGTTGGTGCAAAAATAATGACGTAATAATGTGGTACAGGTCTTTCGGCATTTTCAAAGGTTTTCTTGTTAATTACATCTTAAACGACAGAAAGAAGATTGTAGCGTATAATAAGTCGTTTTTTATCGAGTTTTTATAGTATTCTTAATGTTTTCCGTTGGGTGGAGTAAGGGATGTTGTGGAGAGTCATGATCCTCAACGTCTGAAAGGACACGGTAGAGAGCAGAAGAAGAGGAATAGTCAGTCAGTCAGTTATGTGCCATGCGTCATACGGGTTTAGGCGATCATGTATCTATCGATATACGACTGACGAGGCAGATTTTTTCCCACAGTAGGTTGCCATTTCTTTCTGCGGTAGACCAGTTGCTATCCAAGGCTATAGAACCCAGTCTGTCCTGCTATTTACCCATAGCTGGGGAGAGAAAGAAGAGGAATCATACCATTTTTACTGGGTTTACTAGTATTCTTTTTGACGTATTTTTTAACGTCAAAAAACGACATTATTACGTCATTATTTTTGCACCAACCTAATACAAATCATTAAAACGCAATATTTTTAAAAGAATTTTGAATTATTTTTGTATGTTCATAAACGTTCCGATTTTTGCAAGTACGGGCGATCATACACGATATTACCAGAAAATAATTGCGATAACTATAGTAAATTTAAAGTCAACATTTCTAAAATTCAATAAAACATTAAATATACGGAGAATATTTTCTTACATTTTTAAGATTACTGAGTACTTAAAAATAAAAAAGGCGAACACTCATTTTTTTTTTTTTTTTTTCAATTATGTTTTACAGATAAAGTTCCCGTAGAACAATATTAGATCTGACATGAAGCTGTCAACACGTTAAAACAGCACTATCGGGTTAAAAATGCATGTCTTTTATCTTTTAAACTTAATATAAATAATATTTGTTTCAAATTAGATTAATTATATTTTAAATCAACTAATATTTCAAATTAGATTAATTATATTTTAAATCAACTAATATTTCTCAAGTAAAATTTCAGAAAAGTATATTTTATTTTTGGAAGAGATTTTTTTTTTAATGCAGAGAATTATATTGCGATGAAAGATAATTAAAAAAAGGTACTAATCAGCTATTTTTACAACACCCCCCCCACCAAAAAAAATCCATTCCAATCAATATAATTTCTATTTGAAATACAACAGAATATTTTACTTACTGGAAATAGTAAATTCAATCCTTTAGCTTTCAATTAAAGCTAAAATGAAAGCTTCAACCGGGTTAGTCAATTGCATTCACTTTTACACAAATGGTATTGAAAAAAAAGTGCATCCATGTCTTCTCCCACTAGCTCGAGGTTCAATAGCGGAATAGATTGGGCTCTATAGCCGTGGATAGTATTCAGTATGAGAAAAAGAAAGCATTAAATTCAAAGCCGTGTACAATGCAATAGTAAACCACGCCACTTTCTTAGAAAGCAAGACAATCTACAGATATTTAAAAAGTAAACGAATCTGTGGAGAGCCGCGATTCTCTACACCCTGAAGAGACATTTTTATTTTATGAAAGCCGTTAATAAAGAAAGAGAAATGCCAGCAAAGCCTCGCCAGCAGCAGTAGCAGACTCAGTAGACAAAAGAAGGCTTCGCGATTTATTTATCGACCCAGACGTTACATAAAAACTATCTTTTGTTACCTATTTAACCTGGGTGGGCAAAAAGAATTCAAATCTACAGATATTTGCAGGTATTGTAACTATTTCACATTCACGACGTTTCGACCGTTGTACACTCCGACCTTCTTCAGGTGATAGTTGCTGGAACTTCGATCTGAGCTACAGACAAATAAAATGATGATGCATACATTAAAATGCATTTTGGCAATATTTTCAACTTAAAATAAATAATATTTGTTTCAGATCAGATTAATTATATTTTAAATCAGCTCATATTCCTTATTATAAAACCCAGGTTGTGTGTGTGTGTGTGTGTGTGTGTGTGTGTGTGTGTGTGTACGTTTATATATTGGATCGGATTTCCTACATTTTTCAACCGATTTCAGCAAAACTTCACAGTACTACGTAAAATTACCTTGCGGTGGTTCTATCAGCGCCAAAAATTGTAAAAACACAATTGTTTTTGCACGAAATCAATTTGAAAACACGATTAAGAGGCATCGCTATCGCGATAATGAAAGGGGGACAACTCATATCGAGTTATACTTATTATAAAACCCACGTTGTTTGTGTGCGTGTGCGTGTGTGTGTGTGTTTGTGTGTGTTCGTTTATATATGGGATCGGATTTCCTACATTTTTCAACCGATTTCAACAAAACTTCACTTTTTTTGTGAGGTAGTGTTTCTTATTGTCTTGCACACTTTTTTCTTTATTTTTACATTCAGAATGCTTTAAAAATTCCATTTACAAGACAATTGTTTATAATAAAATTCTATTCAATCGATAGACTCATAACGATTGAAAACAATGTTTTTGTTTGAGTTTGGGTTTGACCAATTCGTAAAAAAACAAAAACAAAACAAAACAACAAAAAAAAAAACTAATTAAGACATGCGTGTCCGTCAACCTTAAACAATAATCTTTGTCAATTTTATTTTTCAGTCTTTATGATGGTCGATACTTGATCTATCTCTTACTGTTACATCCCCGGGCAACGCCAGGCGCTACTGCTAGATGAAAATAAATTTAAAACATTGCTTCGAGATAGACACTTAGGGGCTGATGATAGCCGCGTAGAGAACGGCTTGAAATAAATTATACTATGTCGAGGTATTTTTTTTTTTGCTATAAAATATATATATATGTGTGTATGTGTGTGTATTACAACAAAAAACAAAAATTGCCTCAATACACACACACACACACACACATATATATATATATATATATATATATATATATATATATATATATATATTAATAGTAATAATCTTATAAGTATAAGGAACTATACTCGTTGGGAAAACTTTCGGTGTCTTGATTTGCAAATAATCGAACCAATACCAAAGGGAAAAAAAGGTATAAAAAACGAAAGAATCAAGAACATGTCCGTTAGCCGAAAATAATCGTCTTGCATGCAAGTATATATATTAGGTTGGTGCAAAAATAATGTCGTTTTCTCACATATGTTACTATGTGAGAAAACGACATTATTTTTGCACCAACCTAATATATATATATATATATATATATATATATATATATATATATATATATATATATATACATACCGACTGATATAAGTATGTAGGCGAGCGCTTCCACCAGTAGAACCAAAACAAGATGGGGGAATGTATTGGGAGGGAGATTCGTGAAAGGAATTTGAGTATAAGCGTAAATCACGAAAAATTAATTCTAAATTTTTGTGGGGTCTCTTGTGTAATTTTAGAATAAAAAATGCTACTTTTCAATAATATTTCATTTTGTCACTTACTTTGCACGAACGGGGATAATAAATAAATTCTATTTATCAAACATATATCGTTTTGACTTACCTTGTATAAACGGTTATAATAAATAAATGTAAGTTTTCAGACATATTTCGTTTTGTCCCTTACTTTGCATGTACAGAGTGTCAATGCGTGTTGATTACCGAAACAGAAATTTTTTTTTCTATTTCGGTAATCTACAACCACTGACACTTTGAAGAATCCTGTGAATTGTAAATTGAAAATTCAATGGAGAAAATGATCATTAACTAACGGTGTCTTAATTCCAATTGTATGATATATATATATATATATATATATATATATGATATATATATATATATATATATATATATATATATATATATATATATAAGGTTTTCCGAGTCAAGTGTAGTTATCTATCTATCTATCTATCTATATATATATATATATATATATATATATATATATATATATATATATATATCAGGAGGCACGATGTATTAATGGATAGCGGCTTGGATTGAGGAATCGGAGAGCCGAGTTTGATTTCCACTTGAATCCATTACATACCCTTGGGAAAGGTGTGAATCCTCTTCTTCTCCCTCCAGCTATGGGTAAATAACAGGACAGATTGGGTTCTATAGCCTTGGATTGCAACTGGTCTGGGAGAAGGACAACTCTGAATTCAAAACCTGCGGAGGGTTGTTTGGGGACCTTGTGGCACGTAGTGCACCAGGTCTCTCTATTCGGCCCTTCAAAAAGTGTGGATGGTCCTGCACAAAACCTTCACCGCTATAATCAAATCTCATGTGCAGGTGTCGGGCTGTCGGTTTCCTAGGAACTGATCTGCTTGACCCTCATACGTCGAATTCGACGGGAGAGTCGAGTATATATATATATATATATATATATATATATATATATATATATATATATGTGTGTGTGTGTGTGTGTGTGTGTAAGTTAGTCTGGGACAAGGGTACAAAAGGAAGTCTCTGAAATTCAACGGGGTATTCGCAGTAGGCTTTCTAAATACATATTCTGCTTCTCTTAGTATGACATAAGGCCAGAAGAGTTGAGCACTCCGCAATGGTCTGCAACATTCGAAAGCTGACTCTCACTGAACCCTAAAGATGTAACTGTTTGAAGAAGCGTTTTAAAAAAATATGACCGTTATATACGCATTAATGTGTCATAGAGTCTATGTTCCTTTGTTAAGATTAATAATAACCTTTTTCTATGGTTGTATTTGTCTCTCTTTCGTGCTTATAAATCCATCATCGGGTGTGGTCAGTCTATGATTCATGACATTTTTCTAGCTTTGGAAAATGTCAGCCAAAAACGAAAGAATAAAAATATTTAATAACAAAAGTGAGGAAAGAGAGTAAAAAAAATGGTCGTTTATTTTTGTTATGGTCTGGTTCCTTGTACCACGGTGATAGTCCAAGGTAGAACAAATAAAGAAGAACTCGAATATGGATATGGAATAAAACAGATATATTACAAACAGGAATATATACAGAGAGGTAGAAAAGTGTTAGTACGAACAATCAGGTTTAGTAGTAATTGTCTGAACGCGACTCTGTTTCGGGCTGCCTCTGACTCGACTGACTGACTCGCTCACTCTGACTGACAGACTCCTGACGGACTTCACTCCAGACTTCAGACTGAACTCAGACTTCAGACGGAACTCCAGACTTCAGACGGAACTCCAGACTTCAGACAGAACGGTATTTACTCATACGAGGGCATCATGTGGCACAAGGCCGGTTTAACGTGGTATCTCCGAGCCCGTGGTATCTCCGAGTCCGTGGGTTCGGCCAAAGATATACCCTTTGAACCCGTATAAAACGGGTCCAGGGTCGGTTTACCTCCCCGAAAGAGACTCCGTCCTTAGCCGTAGCCTCGTTCAGGTTCCTCCCCGCCCGAAGGCAGAGTTCAACCGATCAGCCGGTCGCCTGACTTCAGACGGAACAGTATTTAGTCACCCCAACCCAACGATGGCATCATGTGGCACAAGGCCGGTTTAAGGTGGGATCTCCGAGCCCGTGGGCTCGGCCAAAAATATGCCCTTTGTACCCATATAAACGGGTTCAGGGTCGATTTACCTCCCCGAAAGAGACTCCGTAGCCTGGTTCGGGTGCCTCCTCGCCCGAAGGCAGAGAGTTCAACCGATCAGCCGGTCGCCCGACTTCGGACTTAACTCCCTGCTTCTTCTTGAGACGCAGTATTTATTACGTATGGAATAGTCCATTATGTTATTATGGGTAAGGTCCCATAAGAACATGTTAGAGAGCAGAAGAGGAATAGTCAGGCAAGTAAGTGCCATGCGTAATACACACTTAGGCGATCATGTATCTTTTGATACATGACTGGGGAAGCAGTTTTTTTCCCGCAGTAGGTTGCCATTTCTTTCTGCTGTAGACCAGTTGCCATTCAAGGCTATAGAACCCAGTCTGTCCTGCTATTTATCCATAGCTGGGGGAAGAGAAGAGGGGTCATACTTTTTACAAACGCAGGCGATCATGTATCTTAATAGGTCTGTTCGAAAAGTATCTACCGAAAAAAGAGAAGAAAAATAACGACCAATGCTAGCTTTAGTCACTTCAAAGAACTCCCCTTTGAGAACTCCCCTATTTACACCATCGCCCCTTCGACATTTCTAAACCAGTCTACAAATTCCTCGTTCGAGATCTCTATCAGCTGCCATGTTGCATTTTTCCTTACATTGCCTCACACGTTCACATATCCGAACTTCGGAGCAGTTCCGATATGAGGACGGGTTCAGATATAATGTGGCATATGCAATATGGCTACAGCTTAACAAAACACAAGAACATATCCCAATGTACTAAAACTGAAGTGCCTCACGAAATTGGCAATGTTTAATCCTCAATGAATTTATTTCTTTTCTAATTTCTCTTACTTTTCGATGTTCTATTTTTGAAAAGTAAGGCATTTTAAAAGTAAGGCATTTTAAAAGTAAGGCATTTCTGAAAAATGATGTGGACTTGTACATTCTGTACTACTGAACAAAGATTTTTTTCGACGAGCAAACCAATTTCTTAATTTCATTATTTAGATTATTCGGATTATTGTCCTCATCTTTGTCGCCATATTTATTACAATGTTTCGGCTCTTCAGTATCTGTCTATATTTCTGAGATGAGGTATTATGTACACTATTTACATTATTCGGACTATTGTCCTCATCTTTGTCGCCATATTTATTACAATGTTTCGGCTCTTCAGTATCTGTCTATATTTCTGAGATGAGGTATTATGTACACTATTTACATTATTCGGACTATTGTCCTCATCTTTGTCGCCATATTTATTACAATGTTTCGGCCCTTCAGTATCTGTCTATATTTCTGAGATGAGGTATTATGTACACTATTTATATTATTCGGACTATTGTCCTCATCTTTGTTGCCATATTTATTACAATGCTTCGGCTCTTCAGTATCTGTCTATATTTCTGAGATGAGGTATTATGTACACTATTTACATTATTCGGACTATTGTCCTCATCTTTGTCGCCATATTTATTACAATGTTTCGGCCCTTCAGTATCTGTCTATATTTCTGAGATGAGGTATTATGTAGACTATTTACATTATTCGGACTATTGTCCTCATCTTTGTCGCCATATTTATTACAATGTTTCGGCCCTTCAGTATCTGTCTATATTTCTGAGATGAGGTATTATGTAGACTATTTATATTATTCGGACTATTGTCCTCATCTTTGTTGCCATATTTATTACAATGTTTCGGCTCTTCAGTATCTGTCTATATTTCTGAGATGAGGTATTATGTACACTATTTACATTATTCGGACTATTGTCCTCATCTTTGTCGCCATATTTATCACAAAGTTTCGGCCCTTCAGTATCTGTCTATATTTCTGAGATGAGGTATTATGTACACTATTTACATTATTCGGACTATTGTCCTCATCTTTGTTGCCATATTTATTACAATGTTTTGGCCCTTCAGTATCTGTCTATATTTCTGAGATGAGGTATTATGTACACTATTTACATTATTCGGACTATTGTCCTCATCTTTGTCGCCATATTTATTACAATGTTTCGGCTCTTCAGTATCTGTCTATATTTCTGAGATGAGGTATTATGTACACTATTTACATTATTCGGACTATTGTCCTCATCTTTGTCGCCATATTTATTACAATGTTTCGGCTCTTCAGTATCTGTCTATATTTCTGAGATGAGGTATTATGTACATTATTTACATTATTCACACTATTGTTCTCATCTTTGTACGCTCCGGCCTTTTTCAGGTGGTTGGAATGTCGAACTGAACCCTTTATTTCGATCACTGAGGTAGTTCCACGTGCCATGTTTGATGGATGTCAGTTATCAGTTATCTCCTGTTAATTTTCCCTCTGAAAGTTCTCCACTGCGGAAAGGAATATAAAGGAGAGACAGGCCGCCCCCTCAAGGTAATGCTTCAAGAACGCCAGAAAGCTGTAACACGAGGGAAAGTAGAAAAATCAGGCGTGGCTGACCACATATGGAGAGAGAAGGGAGATCATCGCCCTCTGTGGGATCATGTTGAGATCATAGACAGGGAGCACCATTGGAAAATTCGTAACCTTAAAGAATCAGCACATATGCCAGGCCACAAAAATCTCTTGAGCCGACCAAGCATAGAAATAAATACAATATGGGAACCAGTAATAATGAGTGCCAGAGAAAAGCAATGATAACAAAGTTGCAATATGAGCTCTGGTAAAAACATGGAATGATAACAGCAAAATTGCAATATGAGCACTGGTAAAAATGGTTGCTGAAGACATTAGGTTTATAATACCCAGAAATTCATACCCAGAAATTCATACCCAGATGTCCTCAAGGACACATGGCACAGTGGATCCAGTGACAGGACCCAAAGAGTGTGAGTTCAATACCCGGTTAAGGCAGTAGAGAACCTTCAGAGGGAAAAATTAACAGGAGATAACTGACAAGTGACATCCATCAAAACATGGCACGTGGAACTAGAACAGTCTACCCCAGGGATCAAAATAAAGGGCTAGACATCCAACCACCAGAAGAAGGCCGAAACGTTGTGATAAATATGGCGACAAAGATGAGGACAATATTTCTTACAATGTTTCGGCCCTTCAGTGTCTGTCCATTTTTCTGAGATGAGGTATTATGTACACTATTTACATTATTCGGCCTATTGTCCTCATCTTTGCCATATTTATCACAACGTTTCAGTCGTTGTACGCTCCGGCCTTCTTAAGGTGGTTGGAATGTCGAACTGAACCCTTTATTTCGCTCACTGGGGTAGAATGTTCTAGTTCCACGTGCCATGTTTAATGGATGTCAGTTATCCTGCTAATTCACCAGGTATTAAGGACACATGGTACATTGGATAAAGGCGTTGGTTAGATCCAGTGACAGGGCCCAAAGAGTTGTGAGTTCAATACCTGGTTAAGGCAGTGGAGAACTCGGAGAGGTGAATTACCAGGACCACTGACGATCCGCTTGGGTGAAACCTTGGTAGGTTTGTCTGGCTCTCTAGGTTTAACTATATATATATATATATATAGTTATAATTTATTCGCAAACTATAGCATAAATATTTTATAAAATCACTACAAAAATAGCCATTTTGTTTCAACACTTCGGGTGTCTTATCACGTGATGTTGTTGAATCTGGAAGAAAGAGTTTTTACGATGGTGTTGACAGTAAAATAAAGGTTTTTTAAGAATAGTATTATTTTTTTAGTTATTGGAATTTATTCCGTATACACCAATCCTATACTTATATATATATATATATATATATATATATATATATATATATATATATATATATATATATATATATAGCCTGACGTGATTTACCGATTTAGCCACAGAGGAGCGTTATGTTAGGAAGGTCGATTTTACTGTTTTTAAGCTACACTTCTGCATATCTGTTCGATTTACATTTGTTTACATTTGGATACGCATCGAGCAGATATGAATGTATGAGGGAAAATTATGGAGAACTGTAGTTTAAAATATATATATATATATATATATATATATATATATATATATATATATATATATATATATTACAAATTAACTGATTTAAAAAAAAGTTTCAAAATTTGCTTGAAGATGAAACAGAACTAATGCTTTTAATTTAATTGTATAATTAAATTTGAAAAGTTCAGCTTTCGTTTTGAAACATGGTAATTCCTGTGTAGCGAAGGAACCATATTTTTAAATCAGTTAATTTATAATATTTATGCTCTGTAAATTTACATTGAGCACTGTTTTGTAAAAATAAAACTCTTGTACACACACATATATATATATATATATATATATATGTGTGTGTGTGTGTGTGTGTGTGTGTGTGTGTGTAATAAAGAGAAAGAACAGTAAGATATATAATCTGCTGTCCTTATTAATATGTTTTTTTTCAAAACAGTACTCAATGCAAATTTACCGAGCATGAATATTAGAAATTTACTTATTTAAAAATATGGTTCCATGTTTTTAAATAAGTAAATTTATAATATATATATATATATATATATATATATATATATATATATATTATGAAATGGGCAAAATATTTGTATCTATAAAAAGAATGTATACAAACATAAAAATGTCTTAATATATATATATATATATATATATATATATATATATATATATATATATATATACACAAACACACACATGTCGTGTGTGTATGTATATATATATATTTACACACACACGTGTGTGTGTGTGCGTTTTGAACAATAACTTTTTCAGACACAGTGCGTGGTGTATTAATAATTTTTGTTTCATTATTTCCGTTACGTTCCTCGACTAGTTTCGGCCAGCATGGTCATCATCAGGAGAAGAAAATGTCTGCTTGTTAGTAGCAATGAACTACAGGAGTGAATGACTTTCTCTGAAGAAAGTGAACTTTATCTATAGTTCTCAATTGTTTGTTTGCTTTTTATCTCATCTTCTTTCAAACACGGTAGCCCTTTGCGTCTTAGTGGCTTTATTGCCTTGCTAGGAGTAAAATGATTGGAAGAAATACAGAGAGATTTATAAAATTCTTATACCGGAATAGGTTAATAATGTTGTAAAAACCACTAGAGGCGAATCCCTTCCAGATACGAGAAGTTTCGACAATGTATGTGTTTGCTGCATATAAAAACTGTCCAGCATGTACGATTTATTTGCACATCTTTTGCCGTTGCTACTGCAGAAGAAAAGTAACTCCTGACGATATTCGCCCCCTTAAGATGAGCTAATGGCTCCGACAAGTGTCAAGATTTCGATCTGTGGTCAATAACGGTCCCCAGTAAATAAATATAAGACTGGCGTCCAAATGACTTTCATATTAGTGGCAAAATTGGGATGGAAAGTCGGTCGTAAACATGTCGTCAGTTTCCCAGCCGGAGGGGAACCACTGAGACGGGGAGAGAGAGAGAGAGAGAGAAAGAGAGAGAGAGAGATGACAGCAACTCCATTACGAACAGCACAAACTGAGGTATGGCCTTTATAACGCGCCGGGTTTAAATTAGCGAAGACACAGGCGCCCGTGAGAAGGACGTGAGGACAATGTATGTCGTCAATTAGATGATAGATAAAATCCCCCCTGCACACACACACACACGCATATAACATATAATTTATATATATATATATATACACACATACACACACATATATATAGATAATATTAAGGGTATGCAAAATACACAGGTGCATATATAGACACATGTATATTTTGAATAAAAAATTCCGAGAGGATAGAATCCAGGTAGAACTCAATGTTCAGGACAGAGTAAGGATATAATAAAAAGGCTTAAACACTAATATTCCATGGTCATAATTTATTCCCTTGGAATCGT
>OZ010575.1:112837850-112895350 GCA_963932145.1 Acanthosepion lycidas | reverse complement strand
AACGAAACCCTACCCTTCGGCGGAGCTTCGTCAGAGTTCCTCCCTGCAAGCAGGGAGTTTGACAGACACCCGACCGGGCAGCTCACAAAGCGCAGATACTACACTTTGATCCTTTGTTCATATGAACTCAAAAGGTACTTTTAATAATAATAATAAATATATATATATATATATATATATATATATATATATATATATATTGTCATCCACAGACTATTTCGCTGTATCATAACTCATCAATGTGGCTAGACCTATAAATAAATATAATGGCGCAAGGTCTTTGTATCAGAAAGAACTGCCGTCACTCAATTTTCAACGATTTTGATGAACTCAATGAGAACAGACTATATATATATATACTAGCAGTGGAGCCCGACGTTGCCCGGGGATTTAACAGTAAGAAATAGATCAAGTATCGAATTCGACCTTGCCAACCGAACGATTCTTTGTGGCCGAACGGTTAGGCACGTCAAGGTAAATGACCGTTACGTATAGGATGCAGGTTCGAATCCTTTCAAAGGACGAATATTTTCTAAGAAAATTTCTCGGACATTCAGGCTGGTAAATGTTATTTAATACTGTTTATTATAAACAGAGCATTTACTTAAATACTTGTATCTATAAAAAGAACGTTAAACATAAAAATGTCTTTAATAAATAAATTGTCGGACTTTGTCCATTTCTTAATGTATATATATATATATATATACATATATATAATAAATTTACTAATTCAAAAATATGGTTCCATCGCTACACAGGAATTACCATGTTTCAAAAACAGAAACTAAACCTTAAATTTAAATGCAGAATTAAATTTGAATCTTTATCTCTGATTCATTTTTAAGCGATTTCTCGAATAACTTATTATTCTAGGTTAATGCAGGGTAGGGGTGCCTGTTCAACAAATGGTGACATCCGTTTTTCGCCTGTCGTCTGTTTCTTGTTTTTTTTTTTAAATGACGTAGAGGTTTTTTTTTTGGATGGGGGCATTTTTATTTTGCTGTTTTTTCAAAAAAGGTTTTATTATTAGTACATCGTATTTTTAATATTTAAAATCTGTTCCCCTCAGTTTCAAAGTATTATCCCTACTTTTAATCTCTATCTATAAAAGGCAGGATGTGTGTGTGTGTGTGTGTGTGTGTGTGCAACAAATGCACGGCCGCAATTTTCGACGGATTTGCACCAAAATTCACATGTACATGCTCTAAGTTAGCCGGAAGGCCAAGACCGACTTTGCATTTCCCAAATCCCATCGATAGTGGAAATAATCGATTTTTCCATGCTTCTACGGCAGTTTTCATGTAGTTTGCGGCCATTTTGTACTGGCCGGAGCGAGAGCCTATAGCTGGCTGCCACGAATAGGCCGGAAGATTCTATTGGCCAGCGTGAGAGCCAACAGCTGACTGACACGAATGTTAACTAGCATGCAAAAAATAATCGATAGCTGCATTCGTCCCAAGTGGGAAAAATTTAAATCTGCATGGCACTTTACTCCAATTGGCTCATTCGCTTGCTTAAACTCAACGTTGATTCTGATTCCGCAGAACTGGGTTGGGTGTGAAAAAGTATTTGTTGTTAACATTCTTTTTTCATTCGGTTTTTCCAGTTACGAGTCCTTTTTTTTTTTAAAAAAAAAGCTGATTGTTTTGTGTTCATTTTGTTTAGTTCTTTTTTCGTAACAGATTTAATGTTTAGTATAGAGCTTAGAAAATATTCGCAGTGTGAGATAGACAAGAAGTAAGGCATGTAGCAACATCAGCATGGCAAAGGGCACTTCTTTAAAGGCAAAGAAGGGCAAAAATATTTTAAGTCAAGTGATAGCGATTGCTGTATGTGTTGTACGATTTTTGAATCAAGCACGGGCAACGCCGGGCCATGCTGGTAGTAAGTAATAGACTATACATTTTCTTAAACAAATAAATATATTAGAATTACTTTCTTATTTGAACGTTATTATTCAAAGATCAAGTTTATGGAACGTTGAAATCAATGGAATGTTGAAATCAATTTCAGTGTTTTATGGCTTGAACCGTCAGTGACCCAACGGTTCACGGGCAGTTCACGGGTCAGTGTCATGAAAGAGTTCTTTTATGTTGGTTGCTTGATTTTGTTTGGTGACATAATCAACCTCAAGGGGTTTTATTTAAATTCTATCAGTGGAAATGAGCGAGCAATAAAAACAAGGATCTTTACGATACCCCTAAACAGTGGAACGAGAACAGATTAGATAAAGTGTTCTGTTCAGAATTTCTTGTTGATTACCCCGATCGATATACAGACCAGAAAGCACAACAGAAGACCGGAAGGCACAGCGATAACAACAACAAAGATGAGGACAATCGTCCGAATAGAAATGTTCCTTGTATATATGGTGTAATGGATATCGGTCCGGGACGGGAAATCGGGGTTCGATTTCCAGTCAGAATTCATTTACCCTTGGGAAAGGTATGAAGCCATTTCTTCTCCTCCCAGCTATGGGTTAAATAGACTTGGTTGCCAGTCAGTGTACCTGTTAGAATTTAATTTGAGAACAATATTTTACAAATGCACATTCTCGCTATTTTTTCTATCCTCACTCTAACCTCTTTTTACTTTCAAAACCGGCTCCCAAAGCCTTGATTCTTAACAGAGATAAGAATATATTTTCTGACTAACGAGAGAGCTGGAAAATATAAAAAGGAATTCCACCACCGTTATTCATTCCATGGTGCCATAAGGTCGGGGGGAAACCTCACAGCTTGTTTACCCCAACCTGTTTTCATTATTTTCAAAACCGGCTCCCAGAACTCTGATTCTTATCAGAGAAGAATGTGTTTTCTGACCAATAGAGGGACCAGGAAATTTGTTCAACAATTTTGGAGGGAAAAGTCCCCGATTTTTCTGAGCCACCCAAATCTCCATAAATTTGGAGAATCTTTGCCTATTTGGCAGTGAGACTTTAGTCCGCCATCTGTAAGGTCAACGATAGGGAGCTCCAGTCAATTTCAGAAACACTTTCAATCAAAGAACTACCTTACTAAAGGGCTGTCGAGAACGAACGTCAGCCCACAATTCAAGACCAATTCAAAGCTGCATCCCTTCACCACTCCATCTGACGACCCCACTGGACTTCTGTCATCGACCTATGAACTCACTCAACTGCAAAATTCCTATATCTAGCAACAATTTTCCATACTCTACAAGATCTGTGAGTGTTTCTAAAGCTTAACAAAATTCTACTCGCTTAAAGAACTTATTAGTCTCTTAGAGAAATATTTTGAGCAAGTCTTTTTTTCTGTTATGAACATTTTCTCTTCCCTTAAAGGACATTTTCTCTTTTTCCTTTCTTTCATTCTTAATTGTCTTTATCCCTTTACCCTTTTTTTTTCTGTATATGTAAATAAATACTTTCTTCTTTTGTTGTTACACCCCGAGCAGGAGTTTTTTCTTTATTCGTCCGCGCCTAAAAGAGAGAATTTGTCCGCTCTAATGTTGCTGTTTTTACTCGCGTTTTGTCGCAATTTTTTTAACCGCAACCCAATATTTTAACCTCAACCGTTGGATGGGGGAAAGCCGAGATAGATTTCCCAACATACCGCAGAAAGAAACGGCAACCTACTGCGTGATATCGTCAGCCGAGCCAGTCATTAATCGAAAGATACATGATTGCTAAAAGGCGTGTACCAAAAATAATAATAATAATAAGTGATAAATACATAGAAACGATTGATCATCCTGTATCAGGTTGCACGATGTTGGCACCCACTGAATATAAAACCCGACATGACAGAGTGGGCCAATATCTGCACTGGAAAATCTGCAACTTCTACGGGAAGGAAACTGAAAGAAACTGGTATGAACACCACCCAGACCCGGTTACGGAGATAGGACCTGTTACAATTCTATGGGATTACACAATACACACTGACAGAACAATCAATGCCAACCGCCCAGACATCATTATTAGAGACCACAAACAAAAAAAAGTGCCTCCTTATTGATATGGCAGTCACTGCTGACTGCAATGTATCTTTGAAGATATTCAAAAAGCTGTCAAAATACAAGGACCTTGAAATAGAAATCTCGAAAATGTGGCATATGGAAACATCAACAATCCCTGTTGTAGTTGGAGCTATAGGATTGGTTGGAAAAGATTGCAGTAGACTAATTGAAGGGATTCCTGGAAGTCCATGCCTCAAGGAGATACAAAAAATTGTTCTGACAAGTACAGCCCACACTTTACGAAGGGCTTTATCTATGTAATTTTTTTTTTTTTTTTTTTGTCAGTGGAAAGTGTCATGATGCCATTTCTAACCTTAGGTCCTTGGGTGGGATCCGGAAAGAAATGTGTAAACGCCAGAAATCAAAGAAAATAATAATAATAATAATAATAATAATAATAATAACTCCTTATACGACGTCATGTTATAATGTTTCCTGGGATAGAACAACTTTAAAATTTAATTGACGCCGATAAATTAACGTTTCTTTGTTCTGTTCTGACTTTTATGATTTGCTTGATTGGCTTTGATACTTGCTGCAATTCAATTTTGTCACAAAAGAATCATTTGATTGCGCGCTTCTTGTCGAGTGATCCCAGCGTGATAATCACAAACGTTGTCGTGTGGATTAATCAAATCTTAACTTCCGAAAATATCCTCTTGACCAATTTGTAAGCGCTTTGATGGATTAATCAGTTTAATCCTCTTGAAACATGGCCAAAACCATCGCGGCAGAATTCTATTTTTGTGCTCTGAAACAGAGCACAAAACGTTTTGAGTAGCAATAATATCCTGTGAAGAAGGCCTCAATCTTCAACCCCGTAAAAGACCGACACGGTCAAGCATCAAGTTCCTGTCCGAACCTCCCAATTCGCCCACACATCTCACTGTCGATTACCAATTTTTATTAGCGTTATGATGTCAGGGAAATCTGAATGTTCCGTTTGTACTGCTGTTTGATTTTCTACGGTTTATCAACCTTTTGCAGACTATTTAAAGCCAGAAAAAGGATATTTGTTCCAGATAATAATGGTTTAGAGATACAAGTTTTATTAATTAACCCATACCTAGGGGGTTTGTTTTGGTTTGGTTTGTTTTACGGCATATCAACCTCAATGGGTCATTTAATGCCGACAACTTTTTTTTTCCTGGTAATATTTTTGTTTTGTCAAAAATCTATTTCTGTTAATATTTTTTTTCTCAAAAACGTATAGCTGGTAATATTATTTTTTCAAAAACGAATAGCTGTTAATATTTTTTCAAAAACGTATAGCTGGTAATATTATTTTTTCAAAAACGAATAGCTGGTAATATTTTTTTCAAAAACGTATAGCTGGTAATATTTTTTCAAAAACGAATGGCAGGTAATATTTTTTTCAAAAACGTATAGCTGTTAATATTTTTTCAAAAACGTATAGCTGGTAATATTATTTTTTCAAAAACGAATGGCTGGTAATATTTTTTTCAAAAACGTATAGCTGTTAATATTTTTTCAAAAACGTATAGCTGGTAATATTTTTTCAAAAACGAATGGCAGGTAATATTTTTTTCAAAAACGTATAGCTGTTAATATTTTTTCAAAAACGTATAGCTGGTAATAATAATTTTTTTCAAAAACGAATGGCTGGTAATATTTTTTTCAAAAACGTATAGCTGTTAATATTTTTTCAAAAACGTATAGCTGGTAATAATATTTTTTTCAAAAACGAATGGCTGGTAATATTTTTTTCAAAAACGTATAGCTGTTAATATTTTTTCAAAAACGTATAGCTGGTAATATTATTTTTTCAAAAACGAATGGCTGGTAATATTTTTTTCAAAAACGTATAGCTGTTAATATTTTTTCAAAAACGTATAGCTGGTAATATTTTTTCAAAAACGAATGGCAGGTAATATTTTTTTCAAAAACGTATAGCTGTTAATATTTTTTCAAAAACGTATAGCTGGTAATAATAATTTTTTTCAAAAACGAATGGCTGGTAATATTTTTTTCAAAAACGTATAGCTGTTAATATTTTTTCAAAAACGTATAGCTGGTAATATTATTTTTTCAAAAACGAATGGCTGGTAATATTATTTTTTCAAAAACATATAGCTGGTAATATTTTTTCAAAAATGTATAGCTGGTAATATTATTTTTTCAAAAACGAATGGCTGGTAATATTTTTTCAAAAACGTATAGCTGGTAATACTTTTTTCTTCAAAAACTTATTTCTGGTATTAAAATCTATTTTTACACTTTTATAATGCTTTTTACCTCAGTTTTGGGAGGTTAAATATTTGCCCATAGCTGGGACCCTAACAGGTGCTACCACCACGGGTCAGGGTGGACCTGGGAACACCAGCAATTAAGAGGTGGTTCCACACTCCTCAAAGCCTCCTGATCAGAGGCCTTGCTGTTGGACGTAGTTTATCGTCTTACCCAGGACGCGGATGTAGTTTATCGTCATACCCAGGACGGGGGAGAAGAGCTGAATACATACCTAAGAAATTAAATGTGGATATAAAGTGGGGGATTAATTCCGCTTTATAATCAATATGTAAACTGATCCCTCACTTTCTGGCGATGGTAGTTTTTATGCATTTATATTCCAGACATTACTGTGGATCTCATCAGTATTTGATTGATTCGTTTTCCACGGCTTGTCAACTCTCTGCAGGTTATTTAAAGCCAGAAAATATTTTTAGATTGTAAGATTTTTGTTTTAGATAATAATGGTTTAGTTATACAAGTCTTACTAATCAACCCATAGGTGGGGGGAAAAAGATGGATTCATGCCTAATCAGAATTTGATAAAACAAATAATAAATTATGATGTGGATACAAAGTGGGGGATTAGTTCAATATTACAATCAGTACATAAACTGATCCCTCACTTTAAGACCATGGTAGTTTCTGTACATTGATATTCCAGAGAATACTTTGGACGAAATTTTATTTTATTTTTATTTTTTGAGATAATAATCGTTTTAGCGGTACACGTCTTACTAATTAACTCATAGCTGGGGGAGAGGAAGTGGATGGCTACTATTAGGTTGGTGCAAAAATAATGTCGTTTTCTTACATGTGAGAAAACGACATTATTTTTGCACCAACCTAATTCCATTTCAAAGGGAAGATAACGAACGCAACGGGAATTAGAGCTCGGTTCTCCGATTATAAATTCCATTACATTACTCGCACATCCAAGCTTACATCACCTAGTACTCGCAAGAGATCACCCACCTATGTACTGACGAGGCTGGACGTTGCTTAACTTCGGTGATCGTACGAGAATCAGTGTTTCAACGTGATGTGGCCGTAATCCATGATAGAAAGCTGTTGACTCAAGGTTGTTAAAAGTTTAAGATCGTTTGATCGTGGTACCATCCTCTCGAGAGCCTGTCCCACATCGAAACGGTTCTGCACAATTGGATTGAAACTTCCGCCTTACAAATGGAATACGAAGGGAATGTGGGTGGGTTGACACTAGTACTGGGCAACTCTAGCTCAAATATTTCAAAAAATCATTTCACCACAAGCAAGGCAATAAAGCCAGTAGGAAGGAAGAATTGTTAGAGAATATGAGAAAATTATACTATTAAGGAGAGAGGACAATAAAAGAACAAGTATTAAGAAGACAGAAGATAACGATTGACATTGCATTTAAATTTTTGAAGATCAAAGGCAATAAAGCCACTAGGATGCAAGGTGTTACTGAGTGGTAGAGAATATGAGAAAATTATACTATTAAGGAGAGAGGACAATAAAAGAACAAGTATTAAGAAGACAGAAGATAACGATTGACATTGCATTTCAATTTTTGAAGATCAAAGGCAATAAGGCCACTAGGATGCAAGGGGTTACTGAGTGGTAGAGAATATGAGAAAAATATACTATTAAGGAGAGAGGACAATAAAAGAACAAGAATTAAGAAGACAGACGATAACGATTGACATTGCATTTCAATTTTTGAAGATCAAAGGCAATAAAGCCACTAGGATGCAAGGTGTTACTGAGTGGTAGAGAATATGAGAAAATATACTATTAAGGAGAGAGGACAATAAAAGAACAAGTATTAAGAAGACAGAAGATAACGATTGACATTGCATTTAAATTTTTGAAGATCAAAGGCAATAAAGCCACTAGGATGCAAGGTGTTACTGAGTGGTAGAGAACATGAGAAAATATACTATTAAGGAGAGAGGGCAATAAAAGAACAAGAATTAAGAAGACAGACGATAACGATTGACATTGCATTTCAATTTTTGAAGATCAAAGGCAATAAAGCCACTAGGATGCAAGGTGTTACTGAGTGGTAGAGAATATGAGAAAATATACTATTAAGGAGAGAGGACAATAAAAGAACAAGATTTAAGAAGACAGAAGATAACGATTGACATTGCATTTAAATTTTTGAAGATCAAAGGCAATAAGGCCACTAGGATGCAAGGGGTTACTGAGTGGTAGAGAATATGAGAAAAATATACTATTAAGGAGAGAGGACAATAAAAGAACAAGATTTAAGAAGACAGAAGATAACGATTGACATTGCATTTCAATTTTTGAAGATCAAAGGCAATAAAGCCACTAGGATGCAAGGGGTTACTGAGTGGTAGAGAATATGAGAAAAATATACTATTAAGGAGAGAGGACAATAAAAGAACAAGATTTAAGAAGACAGAAGATAACGATTGACATTGCATTTAAATTTTTGAAGATCAAAGGCAATAAGGCCACTAGGATGCAAGGGGTTACTGAGTGGTAGAGAATACGAGAAAAATATACTATTAAGGATAGAGACTATAAAAGAACAAGAATTAAGAAGACAGAAGATAACGATTGACATTGCATTTAAATTTTTGAAGATCAAATTTCACTGGGAAGCCTGAAGCGAGACATGAGATAGAAGAATCTGTTAGCATAGAACTTACGGTTACATCTTTCCACTTCAACGCTTAAATTCATAAAGTCTAGTTGTATAGAAATAAAGTGTCGCTGCCGACACTTGAGTTTGAACATAGATCGCCAGTGAGCAAACACAGGCGATCCCATTATTGAACTAAGTAGACCAACGTGGCCATAGAGGAAACGTATATGTAGAAAGCATCCTGACGACTAACGATCGCTATTTCTACTCCATCCTCTAATACTATAGCGATCGCTATTCCTCGTCTATTCTCTATACTATACGGTTCATCTTTTCTAATCTATCCTCTATTACTATACGGATCGCTATTCTCTACTCTATCCACTATACTATTTCTCAATACGGATCACTATTGGGTGATTACTATTCGAGCGTATTATCGAGCAAGTACTATTAGTGCAAGTGCTATTTGAGGGCGTCTGACACCAGTATTGTTCAACGGCGTTACTATAGTTGTATCTGCGATTACAAAGTCTCTACTACAATGAGCATTTCGAAAGGACAACGTGTATTTATTGACATCACAAAAGAGACACCGAGTATTTGTTGACATCGTAAAACGGGCATTTGATCAGATTTTACACACTTTATGCCCAGAAAAGAACAACACTTATACAAACACAAGAATGATGGTGTATATATATATATATATATATATATATATATATATATATATATATATAAAACTTAATCGCAGTAGCTTGTTAAGCGTCTTTCATGTAACGTTGGCATAGTCTATGATGAAAAAAAAAGACAGTTTACACAATAGTGAAAAAAGCGGCGAGTAGGGAAAATTCTGGATATATATTTATCGGTAAAATAATTTACAATGAAAAAAATGAAAAATAAATCGTTCGAAATGAGTATAAAATGAAAATATTGTACTATATAGCACTATGTTTTTTATTCGGAAGTGTGCTGGTCAAACTTTCTGCCCGAGGGCAGAGAGGACCGCCAGACGAGTCCATGTCGAGAAGAGACAGCTAGCCGACCCGGTTTTTTTACGAGGTCCACAGGTAATGTTGATACCCCGCAATAAACCAAGCCTTGTGCCGCATCCGACTGCGTGGGGTGGTTATTGAATATCTCACTATACAGATTACTGTTCGAATCACTATTTGGTGGTTACTTTTCGAGCGTGTATTATCGAGCATGTACTATTAGTGAGAGTGTTATTTGAAGGCGTCTGACACCAGTATTGTTCAACAGCGTTACTATAGTTGTATCTGCGATTACAAAGTCTCTACTACAATGAACATTACAGTGTTCGTTGACATCACAAAAGCACCATAGAGGAAAGTTCATCAGAACAATTATCATGGATGTATTGATAGAAAAGGCAGAGGGTAGCTACGTTACGTTGAAATGAAAGTGACTGTTGTCGAAATGCCATTTCAGGACCTGGCATCTCGACTTCATTGCAGATTCTTGTTTGGATTCTATCAAAAATTTCTAAATATATAGCAGGAAACACCAGACCAGATGTGGCTGCAATATTCGAAGCAAGGACGAATGGCAGACTTATAAATCAAACTAGTATTTATAAGGATGACACAAGTATTTACTCTTGTCTTAGTCCGATAGTTCCGACAAAGTAAAACTGGTAACCCCTTTTGGAAATGACCTCTCGTCAGTGTTTTACTGGGGCAAGACATGTCTTGTCAATTTTAACGCTTCGAAAACAAAACTGCTATCATTTAATCACCATGGAGAAAATTTTTTCTGTCTTCATCAGCATGGCTGATGCTAACCTCCAGGGGATATATTTCAATACACATTCTTAAGAATGTTTTCCACTAATATGAAGTGGAGTGATTATATTGAATCACTTAAACTGCACCCGGTACCAAGGCTTCTTCTGATTGGGTGGTCTTCATAGAATCAATTGCTAGATCTCCTGCTAGGAAAAATGGTTTCTCAGCAAAATCCATCTTGAACGATTATAAATCTACCATTTTTCCGTGCATAGAATGTTGCTGGCATATCTGGTCTGGATATGTAGATCTTCTCGTCAAAATCCAAAGAAAGGTCTGCAATGTTATCGGTCCTGACCTGGCATCTTGACTAAGTCACTTTCCCACGTGGCTTCCCTCTGTCTTTTCTAAAAAATATTTTCATGGCAATTGCTTTGGGAGGCTTTCCTGCCCGGTTGATTGACTGATTTTGCTTCGCAGGATCTCAGCCTTTACAGGTTATTTAATGCCGAAATTTAAATGTTTGCTTGTTTGATTACTGGCATATCAACTCCTTATAGGTCATTTAATGCAGAAATGTAATTTTCTTGGGATCGTTAATAAAAATTTTTTTTTTTTACAAAAATTTATTACTGGTAATTTTTTTTAATTTTTTTATTTTGCTGTTGGGATGAGAATATCCATGGTAACCAACAAAAAGAATCTTAAAAACGTTCATATCCCTGACGACAAAGAAACATAGTCGTAAAAACGATCTGCTGTAAAAACGGTTGGAAGAAAACGGTCTGCAAAACGAAAATGAATTGCAACTAACGAACAGAAAGCTAAGTAAAAATAATATTCTTTTGTAGAATATTACCTTCTACATTGACATAACTGTCTGAGATATCGCTGTCTATAACTTTATTCCTTATGTGTACATTAATTCACTAGAACATTGAATTTAAAAGCATTACACCTCAAAACTATCCCCACTCTTAAATCTCTTTCCCTCAAGTTACAAATTAAATTGTTTTGTTATTGTTACGCTCTTAATCATTTATTTGGATAAATCGTCGCTACCTCTTTGTTTCTATAAACCAAATTTTGTCTAAATCCATGTTTATACCCGAACCACATCTCTGAAACAACCTGGGTATAGAATATCCGGCGTAAATATAGATTTTTATGACACAGCAGCCGGGGTCATCAGAGAAAATTCGATTATACTTCGAAGCTTCGCCCCGTTCGCGACACTATGAAAATGTATTGCCGGTATTTTTACTATAAAAATATTGTTTTTTCATAGTGTCAAAAAAAAAATGTGGGTTAACTATAGCTAGGACCCTAACAGATGCTACGACCTCAGATTAGGGTGGATCTTGGAACAACAACAATTCCTGAACAATCTCCCAATCAGAGGTCTCGCTGCCGGTTGTACTTTATCGTCATACTCGGGACGGACGAAATCTAAACAATCTGTACGTAATTTTAAAGTTTCATATCTTTTCTAAATGTATGTAGTGTTGGTAGTTTTTTAAGTGTTAATTTTACTATAAATATTTAGTACTTTTTAGTGTTACGCTGTCCTTTTGCTACAGAAATGTATTGTTTATCATTTATTATAAATACTGCACTGTTGATTTTTGTTTGTGGAGGCGGTCACTATTTGCCTATAGCTGTGACCCTAACAGGTGCTACCACCCAGGATCAGTGTAGACATGACAGCAACAGCAGTTAAGAAGTAGTTCCACGTCACCTGAAAATCTTTAATCTCTTAAACAGAGACCTTGCTGCCGGATATAGTTTATCGTCATACCCAGGACGCCCCTACCACGGTAACTCAATTGCAGGAATTTAAGCGTACTACTAGACGTACCGTATCTTCTATTCTAATAGTTTCTTTTTTCGCACTTCTCGCCTGTGGAGTTGCCTTCCAATTTCTTGCTTCCATGTAGCCTACAAAATTAAAAAAATACAAATGCAACTCCAATAGATATCTTCGTGAAACGTTGTCATATTTATTACAACATTTCGGTCGTTGTACGCTCCCGCCTTCTTCAGGTGGTTGGAATGTCGAACTGAACCCTTTATTTCGCTCGCTGAAGTAGACTGCTCTAGTCCAACGTGCCATGTCTAATGGATATCAGTCATCATTTATCTCCTGTCAATTCCCCTCTCGAAGTTCTCCACTGCCTTAACCAGGTATTGAACTCACAACTCTCTGGGTCCTGTCACTGGATCTAACCAACCTCTTTATCCACTGTGCCATGTGTCCTTAAGGAAATAACTGATAACTGACAGCCATTAGACATGGCACGTGGAACTAGAACAGTCTACCCCAACGAGCGAAATAAAGGGTTCAGTTCGACATTCCAACCACCTGAAGAAGGCCGGAGCGTACAACGGCCGAAACGTTGTGATAAATATGACGACAAAGATAGGGACAATAGTCCGAATAATGTAAATAGTGTACATAATACCTCATCTTAGAAATATAGACAGATACGGAAGGACCGAAACGTTGTAATAAATATGGCGACAAAGATGAGGACAATAGTCCGAATAATCTAAATAGTGTACATAATACTTCATCTCAGAAATATAGACAGATACTGAAGGACCGAAACGTTGTAATGAATATGGCGACAAAGATGAGGACAATAGTCCGAATAATGTAAATAGTGTACATAATACCTCATCTTAGAAATATAGACAGATACGGAAGGACCGAAACGTTGTAATAAATATGGCGACAAAGATGAGGACAATAGTCCGAATAATCTAAATAGTGTACATAATACTTCATCTCAGAAATATAGACAGATACTGAAGGACCGAAACGTTGTAATGAATATGGCGACAAAGATGAGGACAATAGTCCGAATAATGTAAATAGTGTACATAATACCTCATCTCAGAAATATAGACAGATACGGAAGGGCCGAAACGTTGTAATAAATATGGCGACAAAGATGAGGACAATAGTCCGAATAATGTAAATAGTGTACATAATACCTCATCTCAGAAATATAGACAGATACTGAAGGGCCGAAACGTTGTAATAAATATGGCGACAAAGATGAGGACAATAGTCCGAATAATGTAAATAGTGTACATAATACCTCATCTCAGAAATATAGACAGATACTGAAGGGCCGAAACGTTGTAATAAATATGGCGACAAAGATGAGGACAATAGTCCGAATAATGTAAATAGTGTACATAATACCTCATCCCAAAATTTAGACAGATTCGTGTTCTTTTATTGTCTTTTTTCCTCACTAAAGTCTTTTCATTCTCTTTCGCTCTCAGTAACCTCTTGCGTTTTACTGGGATTATCGCCTTGCTTGGGATGAAATGAGTTTTTAAAAAAAGTATATTATTTTTAGGGAAATAATTTGGTGGGTTTAAGCCAGTGGAAAATATCAGATTCCCTATAAAGAGAAAAGAAGGAGGAAAATATCTATGCTAAAACCGACTATCAAAAAATTCTTTTCATCTCCTCGAATAAATCACAGAATCGCAGGACCAAGTGTTAAGGTTTTATTTATTATCATTTACTTTTTCTGGTACAAGGAGTTGTCCTGATCCATTGCTGCTTTACTTTGGTTATTAAACGATCGATTTTAGGTGGCAGAAACTGTTATGAGGAATGTGCTATAGTGATTTTGATTATTGTTTTTATTTTGACAGGTGGAACTGTCATTAAGCCTTATTTAGAAAGGTATACGAGAAAAAGTGGAGAAAAGCCATATACTTGTGAAGTGTGTAGCTCTGCTTTTTCATCCATATCATTTTTGAAGCGGCATAAAAAAAAAGTTCCATATAAACCATATTCTTGTGAAATGTGTAGCTGTTCTTTTTTCACAGAAATTATCTTGGCTCAAACATATGCGAACGTAAACAGGATAGACGCCATACTTTTTTTAAATATGCGGATCTTCATTTTCATTTCTGTTTTAAAGTTTCTGGTTTCAAATCACCTGATATTTGATTGGGGTGCAAGGAAAGAAAGCAGAAAGTATAGATAAAAGTCGATGGTAGACAAACGCAAATAATATTTTTGCAGCATAATGCTCTCTCCGAAATTGTATTAACACAGTTGAGACGGAAGCTTTATTATTTTTTGTGTGTGCATCAAGGAAAATGTTGATTTTTTTTTATGTTGTTATATCGTCATTTAAAAGATATGCCGCGTTTTTGATCCATAATTAATAAATATAAAAAATGCAGTTTTCTATCAATGTTTACCTTTTGAGCTAACTAAAAAAATTAATTAACCATTAGCTTCCATAATATAATCTTACAGATCAATTTCGTTTTCCATATATCAAAATCAACAACAATAATAATCCTATTATAACTGTGCTTGTCCTGTACTTCGTTAGTTCACACGACCGTCACGCCCTGCCAATGCCTCTTAAATAATAGACCATTCTGTTTTGATCGCGTGGAAAGAAGAGAAAAGTTACTATTTGGCTTCAATAAGAAAACAAAAGAAAGAAAGAAAGAAAGAAAGTGTCTAGTTTCTCCTTCCAATACCTCATAAATAAATGGATTATTCCGTTTTGATGGCGTGAAAAAAAAGGGGAAAAGACACTACTTGGTTTCAGTGAAAAAACGATAGATAGATAGATAGATAGATAGATAGATAGATAGATAGATAGATAGATAGATAGATAGAAGAAATGTTTAAAGTCTCCTGCCAATACCTCATAAATAATGGACTATTCCGTTCCGACCGCACGGAAAGAGGGGAAAAGACACGACCTGGCTTCAATGAGAAAACGAACGAAAGAAAGAAAGGAAGAAAAAAAGAAAGAAAAAAAGAAAGTGTCTAGCGTCTCCTTCCAATACCTCATAAATAATGGATTATTCCGTTTTGATGTCGTGAAAAAAAGGGGAAAAGACACTACTTGGTTTCAGTGAGAAAACGATAGAAAGAAAGAAAGAAAGAAAGGAAGAAAGAAAGAAAGAAAGGAAGAAAGAAAGGAAGTGTCTCCTTCCAATACCTCTTAAATAATGGATTAATCCGTTTTGATGGCGTGAAAAAAAAGGGGGAAATACACTACTTGGTTTCAGTGAGAAAACGATAGATAGATAGATAGATAGATAGATAGATAGATAGATAGTAGAAATGTTTAAAGTCTCCTGCCAATACCCCATAAATAATGAACTATTCCGTTTCGACCGCACGGAAAGAGGGGGAAAGACACGACCTGCCTTCAACGAGAAAACGAAAGAAAGAAAGAAAGAAAGAAAGAAAGAAAGAAAGAAATAAAGAAAGTGTCTAGCGTCTCCTTCCAATACCTCATAAATAATGGATTATTCCGTTTTGATGTCGTGAAAAAAAGGGGAAAAGACACTACTTGGTTTCAGTGAGAAAACGATAGAAAGAAAGAAAGGAAGAAAGAAAGAAAGAAAGAAAGAAAGAAAGGAAGAAAGAAAGAAAGTGTCTCCTTCCAATACCTCATAAATAATGGATTATTCCGTTTTGATGGCGTGAAAAAAAAGGGGAAAAGACACTACTTGGTTTCAGTGAGAAAACGATAGATAGATAGATAGATAGATAGATAGATAGATAGATAGATAGATAGAAGAAATGTTTAAAGTCTCCTGCCAATACCTCATAAATAATGGACTATTCCGTTTCGACCGCGCGAAAAGAAGGGAAAAGACACGACCTGGCTTCAATGAGAAAACGAAAGAAAGAAAGAAAGAAAGAAAGAAAGAAAGAAAGAAAAACTGGGGTTTAACGTCTCCTGCCAATACCCATAAATACCATCTACCAGTACCCTTCTAGATGATGAGTGCACTCGAATCGGAGTCTGGATCCGTCTTGGACTCAAATTATGTGAGCGTCAGAGATGCAAATGTGGAGCTTCCATCGATGAATTTGGTTTGCATCCTCTCTCCTCTCGTCGTAGTACCGACCGCTTTCCACGGCATGCAGCAATAAACGACATCATCAAAAGAGGTTTCGAAGCAGCTGGGTTCCCTTCCCAAATCGAACCCGGTCGACGTGATGATGAAAAGCGGCCGGATACCATTAACATTTTCCCTTTTAAAATGGAGAAGTCGTTGATTTTTGGTCAGTAATTTGATCAGTTCCGCGGTTGAGCCAGGATCCGTCGCCCGGGACGCTGAGATAAAAAAAATAGTTAAATATTCTTCTCTTGCTGATAGATATTTTTTTTTACTCCTGTGGCAGTTGAGACTTCAGGGGTTACTGGCTCTCGTTCAATGGCGTTCTTTCGGAGGATTGGCGCGATTGCGTCTCGATTAAGGGACGAGCCTCGTGAAACGGAGTGGCTCTTGCAGTGTGTCTCACTGGCGATGGTTCGATGTAATGCTTTCTCTATCATTGCGGCTGGCAGAGGTTAGAAAAAAATTGTTTATTGTTACGTTGTTTTGGAATTGTCATCAGTGCTCAACTGTAATTGTTTTGTTTCAATAAATTTTGCTTATTAATAATGGACTATTCAGTTTTGATTGCGTGAAAAGAAAGAAAGAAAGAAAGAAAGAAAGAAAGAGAGAGAGAAAGAAAAAGGAACGAAGGAAGGAAAGAAAGAAAGAAGGAAGGAAAGACTGGTGTGTTTAACGTCTCCTGCCAATACCCCATAAATAATGAACTATTCCATTTTGATCGCGTGAAAAGAAAGAAAGAAAGAAAGAAAGAAAGGAAAGATGGAAGTGTTTAACGGCTGTTTCAGTGAAATAGAAAAAGCTGTCATTTTCAAATCTATTCATTTGTACCCACTTCTTAAAATAACGATCATCATCTATATTATTATTGCTACATTTTGTTAAAGTTGTTAAATTTACATATTTAACGATGTGATACGGGAATTTTCACGGACATTTTATTGTCATAAAACTCGCCATGAGCTGATTCAATCATCAACTTAAAAATTACGATTCTTTTGAAAATTCAATTACGAAGAAGCAAAAACGATGCGTTTATAAATCTAACATATTTAAATATAAATCTATTAGTTTAAATCAAGTTAATTACATTTATCGTAACTCTCTTAATTCATAATAATTGATATTTATTTAATAAAGATAGCGGCTCAGATTGAGGTAATCGGAGAGCCGAGTTCGAATTCCAGTCGAATCCATTACATTTGCATACGTGCTAATACCCTTGAGAAAGATATGAATCCTCTTCTTCTCCCCCCCAGCTATGGTTAAATAACAGAACAGACCAAGTTCTATAGCTTTGGATGGCAAATGGTCTACTGCAGAAAGAAATGGTAACCTATACTGCGGTAAAAAAATATCTGCCTTGTCAGTCATGTATCGAAAGATACATGATCGCCTAAGCGTGTATCACGCATGGCACATAACTGACTGATTATTCCTCTTCTTCTGCCCTCTACCGTCTCCCTTCAGACGTTGAGGATCATGACTCTCCACAACATCCCTTACCCCCTCCAAACGTAAAACATTAAGAATACTAGAAAAACTCGATAAAAAAAAGGTATGAATCTTCTTCTTCTCCCAACCAGCTATGGGTAAATAGCAGGACAAACCAGGTTCTATAGCCTTGGATGGCAACTGGTCTACCGCAGAAAGAAATGTCAACCTACGGGAAAAAAATCTGCCTCGTCAGTCATATATCGAAAGATACATGATCGCCTAAGCATGAATCACGCTTGGTACATCACTGACTGAATATTTAACATTTATTTAATTTATAATAATTAATATTTAATTAATATCATATAATTATAATAATTATATATTTATATACAAATATAAATATAAAATTAAACAATGTTCACTTTCATATTTATATTTACATACGCTCTGTCTCTGATACTGAGCACTTTGTCCCATAAATATAGCACATATATATATATATATATATATATATATATATATATATATATATATATATATATATATAAATTATATATAAATATATATAAATATATATATATTATATATAATTATATATATAATTAATATAATATTTAAATAATATAATTAATATTTAATATCCAATAAATATTTAATATTTAATATTCATTTAATTTATAATAATTAATACTTTATTATAAATCTATTAGTTTAAATTTAGTTAATTTGATTATTTAAATATAAATATTTCGGTTTTATTTAAGCTATATCAGAAAATGAGATACGGGAAAAAAACTCTGGAGTTTTTTTTATTTTTGCGTTGTTTGATTTTCATTGGTTAACGAGCCTTCAAACTTTGGGGACCGGGAAGGAATTTCTATCTATAAAAGGCAGGATGTGTGTGTGTGTGTGTGTGTGTGTGTGTGTGTGTGTGTGTGTGTGTAACGAATGTACAGCCGCAATTTTCGATGGATTTGCACCAAAATTTACATGCACATGCCCCAAGTTAGCGGGAAGCCCAAGACCGACTTTGCATTTCCCAACTCTCATCGATAGTGGAAATAATCGATTTTTCATGCTTCTACGGTAGTTTTCATGTAGTTTGCGGCCATTTTGTACTGGCCAGAATGAGAGCCTATAGCTGGCTGCCACAAATAGGCAAGAAAATTCTATTGGCTAGCATGAGAGCCAACAGCTGACTGACATGAATGTTAACTAGCATGCTAGCATGCAAAAAAAATCGATAGCTGCATTCGTCACAAGTGGGAAAAATTTAAATCTGCATGGCACTTTACTCCAATCGGTTCATTTGCTTGCTTAAACTCAACGTTGATTCTGATTCCGCAGAACTGGGTTCGGTGTGAAAAAGTATTTGTTGTTAACATTCTTTTTTCATTCGTTTTTTCCAGTTACGAGTCCTTTTTTTAAATCTGATCGTTTTGTGTTCATTTTGTTTAGTTCTTTTTTCGTAACAGATTTAATGTTTAGTATAGAGCTTAGAAAAAATTCGCACTGTGAGATAGGCAAGAAGTAAGGCATGTAGCAACATCAGCATGGCAAAGTGCACTCCTTTAAAGGCAAGTAATGGCAAAAATATTTTAAGTCAAGTGATAGCGATTGCTGTATGAGTCGTACGATTTTTGAATCAAGTACGGGCAATGCCGGGCCATACTGCTAGTTGAGTATACAACACAAATCAAAATCATTAATAATAATAATAATAATAATAAATAGGTGTAGATATGACCGCCTATCGTCCGGTTCAGACTTCTCCCCGATATTTGAACATAAATAGAGGTTTATTAATTGTTTCCTGTTTAATACTGTGTTTTCTAGTTCCTCTTAAATTATTTTTCTTGTGTTTCGTGTTCCACTTGCGTTCTGGTGGTATTGTCTCCTTGATTGGGGTGGCGCATGTAATCCTCTATCTCGAGAGGCCCTTGAGCCTTGTACAGTGTGAGCATCATTGCAAAAAAAAAAAAAAAGGGAAACCAATATATAAAAATAGATAGCTAGAAAGACAGATGTAAAGATTAATAATGACAGAAAAAAAAACAAAAAAACCTTATGGTAAAAAATGTCACTTTGTTAATTTTTTGAAAATATTCCGGTTAAGGAGTGCTGATTGAAACATCGGATAGATCGACAGAGATAGCAAACAAAGAAGTCGACTGAAATATTTTAGTCTGCTGTCGTTGTGCATTTAGTCAGTAACAGAAAGACGGCACAAACCAAGGAAAAACAGACCTGAAGAATCTAGGTCATTACGGTTTCCCAGTCATCGCACCTTTTTCTTCCTACCCATCTCATACCCCATAACATAATACATCGCCACCCCGACGTCTTCACGTCCCCACACAACACCCAGAAAGAGGCGACTGAAAATTTGGAGGACGCCTGATGAGTATATTTATATATATATATATATATATATATATATATATATATATATATATATATATATATATATATATATATATAACTATATATATATAACTATGAAGAAAAATATACGGAAAAAACAAACAAAAATCCTTATATGCAATTATGCTGTTTTAATGTTAATAAAATGTCAACGTCGGACGTTTCGGTCTAGTAGACCATCTTCAGGACATATTCATAAAATATAATTAACATTATCAATTCAACATGACAAAGACGATGGACATAAGAACAAGACTTATCCAAACAGATAACTGAAAGTTTTATATGATCAGCGCTCCGTTTAAACATGGTCACGTTGTCGTCACGTTGTCGTCACGTTGTCGTCACGTTGTCGTCACGTGGACGACGCTGTGAAAACGTATTCCTAAAATTTGAGTATTTTGAATGAAAATTGAAAAATGAAAAGAATTCTATTTTGATCTAAAATTTATATATACGCTTGTCGAGCAATAATCTCGCTGGAAAAGGGGAAATACTAAAGAAGCCAAGTCTAGTATTCACCGTGCACCGAATGCCACAAGGTTCCCAAACGACCCTCCGCAGGTTTTGAATTCAGAGTTGTCCTTCTCCTAGACCAGTTGCCATCCAAGGCTATAGAACCCAGTCTGTCCTGCTATTTTACCCATAGCTGGAGGGAGAAGAAGAGGATTCATACCTTTCCCAAGGGTATTAGCACGTAAGTGAATGTAATGGATTCGACTGGAATTCGAACTCGGCTCTCCGATTCCTCAATATAATTTTCAAGATTTTATATATATATATATATATATATATATATATATATATAGCAAGATGCAATATTGAAGATTATATATATATATATATATATATATATATATATATATATATATATATATATATATATATATATAAATCTTGCAAATTAAAAAATTATGTTTTTTTATAAAGGTTTTATTTATTTATATATATATATTTGATATTTCAGATTGACCTCAATCTTTCTTCAGAAATAACTGTTTGTTACAAATAAATTAAAATTACTGTTTGTTTACAAGTAGCGTCTGTCGCGAGACGCGGGCGTCACGTGATATTGAACGCCACTGTGTTCGAATATTCTCAACGTAAATCTAAATGTAATATTTTAGATGTTGTTTAAAAATTTTTTTTAAATTTTAACTATATCTAAAAAAATGTTTAACTATTGAAATATTTATAAAGATTTAAAATACCCAAGTCTTTATTTAACCCTAGTTTATATGTATTTAATTTTAAAATCCAGTATATATATATATATATGAATGGACAAATTCCAAAAATTATTTAAGATATTTTTTATGTTTAAACGTTCTTTTTATAGATACAAATATTTAAGTAAATGCTCTGTTTATAATAAACTGTATTAACAACATTTACCAGCCTGAATGTCCGAGAAATTTTCATAGAAAATATTCGTCCTCCGACAGGATTCGAACCTGTATCCTATACAAAACCGTCATATAGCCTGACGTGCTTTTAACCGATTTGACTACAGAGGAGCGTTCGGCTAGCAAGGTCGATTTTACTTACATTATTTACATTATTCGGACTATTGTCCTCATCTTTGTCGCCATATTTATCACAACGTTTCGGCCGTTGTACGCTCCGGCCTTCTTGAGGTGGTTTCGAACTGAACCTTTTATTTCGATCACTGGGGTAGACTGTTCTAGTTCCACGTGCCATGTTTGATGGATGTCAGTTATCAGTTATCTCCTGCTAATTTCCCTTTGAAAGTTCTCCACTGCCTTAACCGGGTATTGAACTCACACTCTTTCCTGTCATTGGATCAAACCAACGCCTTTATCCACTGTGTCATGAGGTCATCTGGGTATGAATTTCTGGGTATTATAAACCTAATGTCTTCAGCAACCATTTTTACCAGTGCTCATATTGCAATTTTGCTGTGATCATAGAACAGTCTACCCCAGTGAGCGAAATAAAGGGTTCAGCTCGAAATTCCAACCGCCTGAAGAAGGCGGGAGCGTACAACGGCCGAAACGTTGTGATAAATATGGCGACAAAGATGAGGACAATAGTCCGAATAGTGTAAATAATGTACATAATACCTCATCTCAGAAATATAGACAGAGTCGATTTTACTGTTTTTAAACACAATTCTCCATGATTTTCTCTCATTCAAAGAAGAATCTGCTATGTTATTGTTCCTGATCTGACTTCTCGGTTTCAGGAACTTTTCCATCGACGTAACGTACTTTCCTTGTGATTTTTCTATAAATACTTTCATCATAATTGTTCTGATGAACTTTCCTCTATGGTAAATATTCATTACGGCTTCATTCTTTTTTTTTTTTTTCTTAAGCATTATGCCCCGAGCAAGGCGGGAAGCCACTAGAATGCAGGAGGTTGCAGAAGATTTGGAGCAAGATCAGATAAGAGTGTTAGATGAAAGGATGAGGAGAAGGGTAGTGGATAGATCAAGGTAACTGGAGATGTCGATTGACATTACATTTGAATAGTTGGAGATTATAGCTCTCAGGGAAACAGTAATAGGGAAGGGTGTTCCACAGGTGAGAGGTGCGAGGTATGAAGCTATTGGAGTAGAAGAGATGGCTACATTAAAAAGTTTCTACAGTGTAGGGGTGAGAGCGGGATGCCAGCCTCGTAGGACGCTTGAATTCATGGAGTCTGGGAACTAGTGAGAGCAGCTCATCGGAGCAATTACCATGAAAGTATTTGTAAAAAAGACAGAGAAAGGCGACGTCGCGTCTGTGAAAGAGTTAAATTTTGGTATTTTCATTCCCACCCCACCCGAAAAATTGTAGATAGAGGAACTAGTTAAGACAACATAGAGACTTGAGGTATTAACCGCCTTAACCAGGTATTGAACTCACACTCTTTGGGTCCTGTCTCTGGATCGAACTAACGCCTTTATCCACTGTGCCATGTCTCCTTAAGGATAAAGGCGTTGGTTAGATCCAGTGACAGGACCCAAAGAGTGTGAGTTCAATACCCGGTTAAGGCAGCGGAGAACTTGGAAAGAGGAATTAACAGGAGATAACTGATAATTGATATCCATTAGACATGGCACGTGGATCTAGAACAGGCTATTCCAGCGAGCGAAATAAAGGGTTCAGTTCGACATTCCAACCACGTGAAGAAGGCCGGAGCTTACAACGGCCGAAAAGTTGTGGTAAATATGGCAACAAAGATGAGGATGATAGTCCGAGCAAGATCAATAAGAAATAGTATATAAAAAAAATATTTTCTTTATTACAATTTATCCTATGACTTGTGGCTTCACTCTGTACAGACCAAACAAAATCAATGATTCATGTGGACAGCCTTGCGATCTAAATCAAACACAACGTGGGATAAGGCAAGGATTGAATTGAAGTGATCCATTCAACGGTCAGCTGCTGGGATTAAACATCGAACAGACCAGGAGTGGTCGTGGTAGCCAGGACTGAGTGCTCAGAGAGCCGAGTTCGAATTCCAGTCGAATCTATTACATTCACTTACGTGCTAATACACTTGGGAAAGGTATGAAACCTGTTCTTCTCCCTCCAGGGTATATGGGTAAATAGATAGTAAATAGACTGGGTTCTATGGCCTGTGATGGCAACTGGTCTAGGAGTAAGCCAACTCTGAATTCAAAACCGGCGAAGGGTCGTCTGGGGACCTTGTGGCACGTAGTGCACCTGGTCTCTGTATTCGGCCATTCAAAAAGCGTGTTTGGTTCTGCACAAAGCCTTCAGCGCTATAATCAAATCATATGTGCTGGTGTTTGGGCGTTCGGTTCCTAGGAACTGAGCTGCTTGATCCTAATACGAGGATCTGTCAGCTTATTGATTCAGTTATGAAAGTTTATGCGCTAATCTTAAGTGGCATATATATATATATATATATATATATATATATATATATATATATATATAATCCAAACGACATGCATTTAACGGATATCAGATTTCATTGAAAAATACATCCCTACCCCTACCAAAGCGTAACTAATAACTGCTACATCAAAATACAGCAATACTAAACACGCAAACACCCCTTGTCTGATTAAATGGATTTCTCTGTAAACTTGGAAACGGAAATCATGATTTTTGCTGTGTCCAGTAATTTTAAAAATAAGTTACTCCAAAATTTGTATGAGGATGAAAGGGAACTAATGTCTTTAATTTAATTACAAAATTAAATTCGACGCTTTCAGCTTCCATTTTTGAAACATGGTTAGAACTGTGTAGCCAAAAAAAACATATTTTAAATCAGTTAATTTATGATATTAATGCTCTGTAAATTTACATTGAGCACTATTTTTTAAAAATAAAAATATCTATAAGAACACCGGATTATATATCTTACTGTTCTTTCTCATATATATATATATATATATATATATATATATATATATATATATATATATATATATATATATATATATATTACTTATAATTTATTTCATGAATATACAAATATTCATCTCATCAGACCGAAGTTTTTTTTAATAAATGGAGTCAATTTATCTAGAAGAAAGGAAAAGGGAGAGGAAAATTAATTTCCCTTTCTTTTCCTTGCCTTCCTCACTCTATCATCCTTTCTCCCCTTCCCTCCCTTACAACTCTCTCTCTCTCTCTCTCTCTCTCTCTCTCTCTCTCTTTCTCTCTTCCCACGAAAATTTTAAAATCCTAGTATTAAAATTTTTATTTTTCATTCTTCCTCTTTTAATGTTATTTTTTCCTTTTCCTTTATCTTTTTTCCTTTCAACACCCAGCGGCGCCAGTCCGTTTCATGCTTAAAATCAGTCAGGCGTGTTTTTACTTTGGCTATTTATATATACAGGTCAATGATGCGTTCTGGATAGTCTATTGTATTCTATTAACGGTTATTTTGGTGGGCGATAACGGTTATGTTTCGAATTTTTCTAGGGGCTATTGCGTGGAAATAATTGTGGATCCGGATACTGTTTTTGGACTATTTGATGTTGTGCTGTTTATTAACTTTTTAAAAATTTATCATTGAATATTTTATTGTTTGTTGTTATTACATTTACTTGTGTTTATGTAGGCGTTCGTGGTTTGTTAAATTGTATATTATTTACTTAATTTATTTGCTTATTTATTGGTTTGGATTAAACAAACATTAGTTTTCGAATTTTAAGTTACGTAGTAAAAATTCGTTTTCGTGTCTGCATTTTGAGATGTTCTGATCGTCTATTTAGTAGTTTGTGTTGGTCTGAGAAGGTAATTATAGCTATTTTCTCCTCTAGACAGAGTTTAAAGCTTTGGGATTTATTGTTGTAGGCTGATGTTGTTTGCTTTATTTTCCATTATATTTTTGGTGTAATTTGTTTCTTTCTGTTTTTAATGTCCCAGTTATGTTTAGAAAAACTGTGCTGTTCCCGTTGTAACGTGTGCGTTTGGAGGAATAATTTATTCTCCTTTTTGTATTTCCCCCATTATGGGCATTATAATATTCATGATATAATAACACCGTGTTTCATGGCTGAAACGGAATGGCCGAAAGGAAAAGGCATGAAAAATATGCTTTGTTCTCAGAGAGACTTTCATACCACTAAGGCATATACAAAACTATATATACATATATACACATGTCCCACGCAGAGAAAATATATCACATGTATCTATACAGCAAAGCAGTTTTTAAGGAGAAACAAATATACATACATACATATATATATATATATATATATATATATATATATATATATATATATATATTATGTAAGCAAATATATGGATATAGATCCGACAGTATGAAGAAAAATATACGGAAAAAACAAAGACTTATCCAAGCAGATAACTGCTAGGATAAGTCTTGTTCTTATGTCCATCGTCTTTGTCATGTTGAATTGATAATGTTAATTATATTTTATGAATATGTCCTGAAGATGGTTTATTAGACCGAAACGTCCGACGTTGACATTATATTAACATTAAAACAGCATAATTGCATATAAGGATTTTTGTTTGTTTTTTCCGTATATTTTTCTTCACATATATATATTATGTATACATAAATAAAAAGAAAGATATATAATCCGGTGTTCTTATTGGTATTTATTTTTACAAAACAGTGCTCAATGTAAATTTACAGAGCATAAATATTATAAATTAACTGATTTAAAATATGATTTTTTCGCTACACAAAAATAACCATAATTCAAAAACTGAAGCTAAAAACTGAAGCTAAAAACTAGTTCCGTTTCATCTTCAAGTGAATATTGGAATAACTTATTTTTAAATTTACTAAGTTTTAAACGCACACATAAATTCATAATTTCCTATTTCCAACAATACAGAGAAATCCAATCATTCAGACAGGGGTGGTAGCATGTTCATTTTTATTAACTATTGTTGTATCAATTATGAGTTACGTTCGAAAAAGAGGTTAAGTTTAGCGAGGGCAGGGGTGTATTTTCCAACGAATTCTGGCATCCGTTAAATGCATGTCGTCGGGGTTTTTCCATTATTATTAACGACAAAAAGTTTTTCGACACTTTTTTCTTACTTGTATATATAAGACTCTTTCTAGGGGTGTTTAAAGGGTTAGAATACGTTTTATTTAACTGCAATTTTAAAATATTTTTTACTCTTAGTTACTAACAGACTATATTTCTTTTTAAAAACAAGTAAATGTAATAGAATTACTTAGATTATTTAAATTTATTTCTTCATATCAAATATAAGTATATTACCAACTCCAATTTTTTAATTTTATTTTTAACTATTATTTAAGGAAAATTTTTGACAATGACGGCAAAATATAGTTATTTCATTTCTTTGATTCAGTAAATTTTTATTTGTTATAAACTTAGTAATATATAGTTTCTCACGTATGCACAAAGGACATGGGTCATTTAATGAAAATTTTTTGACAATGAAGGCAAAAAATAACTATTTCATTTCTCTGATTCAGTAAATTTTTATTTTTTATATACTTAGTAATATATAGTTTCTCATGTATGCACAAAGGACATGGGCCATTTAATGACCTACATATTCTAGCTTTTGTTATTAATTTCCATTTTACTTTTGTTATTAATTTCCATTTTATATATAACATGGAGATACTTCTGTGTCTGGAGAAGCCATGTTTATGGCCCCTCATTCAAATGGGTCGGATTCATAAACACACATATGGTAGCATGAAAGAACAAACGAAACAACAAATATTTTTGGCAAACAAGAAACAACAAATTTTGTTTCTATGGTATCTAGACTTTATGAATTTAAGCAAGGTACTAGATTGGCCCAAGGGCTCATCGTTTTACAATTGAAATGGCTAGATGTAAGTGCAAGTTCTATGCTAACAATTTCTTCTCTTGTATTTCTCACTTGTGGAACTTTCTTCCGGCTTCTTGCGTGGGGCGAAATGATAAAACGAAAAAAGAAAATGAAAGAAGTATGCTGAAGATGATCTATACAATGAAGCAAGATTCAAATGCGTTTTTATTTATTCTAGATTACTTCCAGAGAACGATTTTTTTTTTCGCAAGTTATCAGGCGTTTGGCCATAAGTGAATTCCAGGCACCACCAGGATCTCCTGCTGCGATTCACGTGATCAGAACACACTAAGCGTGGATTGAACTTTTTGCCATCACACAAACACTGCGTGATTTGCGCCCCATCCTCCTGCGTACCCGGTCAAGGACGAAGGAAACCCACGTGACTGTCTTTCGGGACAGCAAAAATCTAAAAAAGGATTTTCAGTTTCCCTCTGACCAGCGGCAGTTGAACGTCGCTGGGCAACACGTCCCTATTCCAAATGCCCACTGAGATGAAGAAGACAGCAAAGTCTGTCGACTAGGGATGAAAGGACTGCTATGAAACTGAATCAACCCAACGAAACGCCTGTACGAGATGCTGTGGACAATCGAACTCTTGTGAAAGAAAAGGAATCCAGGAAAATCGCCTGCCGGTCAAAATATTGTTGTAGCATAAGAACTCTCGCTTCGGCGAATCAGAATTTTGTGTGAAAATATCAACTCGACTGAAAGATAAGTTGGTTCTCTTGGTTTGATCTGTTTTTATATATGTATGTATTCGTTCGAGCTCTGTTCTTTAATGATCCCCTTCCCCTTTGTTAAATGAATGTTCTTTTTTTTTCTTTCTTTATTTCTTTATATATATTTATAAATAAATGTTTTATTTTGAAAGCCATCGTCTTGTGTCTGTTCTTCGTTGACTCCCTTGTGTCGCTTCCATTTCTGAGTGAAGACCGAGAAATGAAACCACGTTCACCCGTGGTTCATCTATATATGCTACAAGTTCGTAACAATATATATATATATATATATATATATATATATATATATATATATATATATATATATATATATATAAGCTCAAACACTAATACTCCGTGGTTATAATTTATTACATTGGAATCGTTATCACGATCCAATTCATTAGACCTACAAATTCAAAAAGAAAGCGTTATTTAACTTCTGAGCTCACCTCACTCTTACGTCACGTATTTCCCGAGGATGAGTTGGAGAAAGTTCCAACTGGATATGTTATTAAGAATGAGTCACTAATGAGGAAGTGGAGACCCCCACACATCTCAGCCTCAGAAGACTGGTCTACAATCCACCAAGTAGTACTCCCTAAACGGTACAGACCGGAGGTAATGAGAATGGCTCGTGAGATCCCACTGGTGGGGTCACCTTGGCGTTAAGAAGACGCACAATAAAATCCTCGAACATTTTTATTGGCCGGGGATCCGGACAGATATGTGTGAATCCTGTCGGACTCGCTACGCTTGTCAGGCAGTAGTAAAGCCAGCGAAAACTCTTGTCAGTTTTTTTTGCCATGATTGGCTTACACAAGGTGGTACGGTCAGACCAAGGGCCTAATTTCATGTCAGAATTATTCATGAAAATTCTAAGTATACAGTCCCTTCAGTCCAATGCCTACTATCCCCAATCCCAAGAAGCATTGGAAGGTTTCCATTCCACCCTTAAGAATATGATGCGAAGATATTGCCTGGACCACCAACACGATTGGGACGTAGGTATCGCATTCTTAATATTCGCTGCCCTAGAGTCTATCCAAAAGTCCTTTTGTACTAATATTTGGACATTCAGTCCGCGGTCCATTACATGTATTGAAGGAGGACATAAGAGTAAGACTAATCAAAAAATTTTACTTACTCTTATGTCCATCGTCTTTTCATGTTGAATTAAATATAGTCTCATGTTAATTATGTTTTATGAATATGTCCTGAAGATGGTCTACTAGACCGAAACGTCTAACGTTGACATTATATTAACATTAAAACAGCATAATTGCATATTAGGATTTTTGTTTGTTTTTTCCGTATATTTTTCTACATATATATATATATATATATATATATATATATATATATATATATATATAGATAGATAGATAGATAGATGATAGCCATAGCATAATCTACTATTTATTCTGCACCTTATGTCCTAATAGTGGATATATTGGTGAATCTGGAAATAATTTTAGATTTCGCTTCAACAATCATAAACAAACCATACGTCAAAACAATCCTTATTCCCCCATAGCTGAACACTTTAATCAATCAGGACACTCATTAGAAAACTGTAAATGTTTATTGATAGATTCTGATTTCAGTTCCACATATACACGCAGAAAAAAAGAAAAATACTGGATTTTAAAATTAAATACATATAAACTAGGGTTAAATAAAGACTTGGGTATTTTAAATCTTTATAAATATTTCAATAGTTAAACATTTTTTAGATATAGTTAAAAAAAAAAATTTATTTTTTTAAACAACATCTAAAATATTATTACGATTACATTTACGTTAGGAATATTCGAACAGAGTGGCGTTCCATATCCCGTGACGTCCGCATCTCGCGACGGACGCTACTTGTAAACAAACAGTTATTTCTGAAGAAAGATTGAGGTCAATCTGAAATATCAAATATATATATCAATAAATACTTTCATAAAAAACATTATTATTTTTTTAATTTGCAACTGACTCTCTCTCTTTCTCACTCTCTCTCTCTCTCTCTCTCTCTCTCTCTCTCTCTATATATATATATATATATATATATATATATACCACTAATATTATCTATATTATATATATATATATATATATATATATATAGGAGTATCAGTCTAAACATGTTTGATTGAATAATCTAGAATATTATGTTTATTTATGTTTTATATTAATACTAGATTAAAAGCTGCCTTATCGGGTGGCATTTAAGCTTGCTCCTGCGGAGGACTCTTGATTTGGCCTTCATCACAATACGTAGAGGGGAGTAGATGCGATAGGCAACAATAAACTAGGGAAGAACTTAAAACTGATCGCTATGTTTAAGTATTGCATTAATATTTAAGGTTTCCTTTTAAAGGTTCAACGACAATTCTTCTGCCGACACTTAACTTAAAGACATTTTGATGTACTTACTTTCCGTGCAAACAATTATTTTTATTTTATGGGCGATTTTCGCTGGATTCGCATTTATTTCCAAGTTATAAAAAATTGTTATCGTACAAAAAAATTTCGTCGCGAAAAATCACGTAAAAAAAAAAATGGTCAAAAACAAACGTAGGAAACTACTAGGAAACCCCAAATTTCAGGATTGCGGGTCCGGATATCTGCCCGGAATGTTTTTAATTTGCTCACGGTGTCCAAAATGGTATACGTTGAGCTACTGCCTCTAGAAGTAAAGCTGAAAACACAGACAATTTCATTGTGAAAAACTGAAATTTGGGAACAGGAATTTTCTTTCATTTTAAATGAGCTATTGAAAGTTAGAGAGTTGTGTCCCCTTAAGTTGAAAAACGCTGACATTCGCATTTATTATACAGGGTGTCCATAAAGTTCGTGTGCACTTTAAAAAATGTATAACTCTATTTATATTTGCGATAGAAATAATCTTAAACATAACTGATGTTAGTAGGGCCCGTCCCACCCTCAAAAAGAAAGAGGCCGCTGTATTCTGCCCATGGGACAAAATCAAGAGGCTCTCTCGCTAAGGGAGTGCGGAAAAGTGTTGAGGGGTTCTCCCCTTTTTACACAAATGGACTCACCCAGTATATACATATACTACGGCTACGTGAAGACCCGAGAGAGCAAGACCGAAGACTTGAATCGAGTCCCGAGTGAGAGAGTAAAAGGTTGTAGGTAACCGGAAGAGTGAGAGTGAGAGTGAGGTAACAGTGTTGTAGGAGTCACCGTGAGCGAGCACGTAGACTCAGTAAGAAGTCATACAGCGATACTTCAATACCAAAGACTGTATAGATATTTTGCTACTAACCCGCATTCCTGGAACTACTAACCTGCATTACCAGTTTGTATTATTACGTTAATACATTATTTTCATATATTAATTCCTGGCGTTTGTTATTTACTGGTACCGGATTTCAACCCGGAAAAAGGATAAAAAATCATACAGGCATGGGAAAATATAAAGCTGACCAGACGAGATTAAAAGGGGCCAAAAACAAACTGGGGAGGTTGGGAATCTCAACTTGGATCATAACAAAAGATGCGGCCGGGGACAGGCCGGGAACAACACTTACTCACATTAACTAGGTACACAAAAGCTTGTCTAACCTAACCAAGGCGAGGGCTCCACAGGAAACCACCCCGATGTGACGTAGGCTTGACCTAAAAGAGAAAATCAAGCTAGCTCCGTTCAAACCAACTCTTCTAGCTGGAGGTCCAACAATTGATTCATTATAATCTTTCTATTTCATGTCAGCAGAAAACATTAAACCTGAGGAATTTTTTTTTAATTACAGGTATACCTCGGGTTACGTCGTTTCGAGTTAAGTCGTTCTCGGTTATACGTCGTTTGTCAAAACAATACATGGAAAAATAAAAATCAAGTTCAAGTCATTTTATTCGGCTTTACATCTGTCCGCCACAAATTTAGAAGTCGTAATGTCACTAGAAAAGCGTTAAAAGCACATCATCTTACTGTACAATAAATATGAATAAAAGTATATAAAATCATATGAAATTACGTACATTTACAGTAAATGTTAATACAGGGTGTCCATAAAGTTCGTGTGCACTTTAAAATATTTATAACTTTATTTGTATTTGCAATCGAAATAATCTGTAAAAAATGTTATCAAGTTTAATGTACCTAGTTTTAAGTATAGCTAAAATTATAACTAATGTGATTTCAGGCATTACTGTAAATCAGTTGGCAAATGTTTTTTTTTCCGTGAACTGCAAAATCGTATTACCCTTTGTATTGCTAATGATGCAGGACATGTGGAAAGTTAAATAAAATTTCAATAAAACCTAAAAAAAAATATAGATTTACTTCTTTCTAATCCTTTTTACAGATTATTTCTATCGCAAATACAAATAAAGTTATAAAGATTTTAACGTGCACACGAACTTTATGGACACCCTGTGTGTGTGTGTGTGTGTGTGTGTGTGTGTGTGTGTGTGTGTGTGTGTGTGTGTGTGTGTGTATTAATTTTATTTTATTTTATTTTTGAATATTTTTATTGTTCAATATATATATATATACACATATATATATATATGTGTGTGTGTTTGTGTTTGTGTGTGTATTTAGTTATTGAGGTGAGTTTGTGACCCTTTGTGATCATCAGACGATGGCAAAGGGTCACAAACTCACATCAATGTTATAAAGTTTAATGTACCTAGTTTTAAGTATAGCTAAAATAACTAATGTGATTTCAGGCATTACTGTAAATCAGTTGGCAAATGTTTTTTTTCCGTGAAATGCAAAATCGTATTACCCTTTGTATTGCTAATGATGCAGGACATGTGGAAAGTTAAATAAAATTTCAATAAAATCTAAAAAAATATAGATTTACTTCTTTCTAATCCTTTTTACAGATTATTTCTATCGCAAATACAAATAAAGTTATAAAGATTTTAACGTGCACACGAACTTTATGGACACCCTGTGTGTGTGTGTGTGTATTAATTTTATTTTATTTTATTTTTGAATATTTTTATTGTTCAATATATATATATATACACATATATATATATGTGTGTGTGTTTGTGTTTGTGTGTGTATTTAGTTATTGAGGTGAGTTTGTGACCCTTTGTGATCATCAGACGAGAAATAGAAATTTTAGAAATTATTTCTATCACAAATTCCAATAAAGTTATAACGTTTTTAAAGTGCACACGAACTTTATGGACATCCTGTATAGATATCAGCCTGAAGAGGTCACTTTTCTGAACGAAACGCGTTACGTAGGAGTTTTTTTTTTAGTTTTTTTTCATATCTTGTTAAATAAATTTATGTACAAATATCAGAATATTGTTTTTTGAAATTGACGTAAAAGCGCAAAGACTAATTTAGTTCCGAACTAATAAACATTCCCCCCTCGGTAGGTATGAGACATAGAACTAGTACAAGGACTAAGCAGTAGTTTTTTTTTTGGGGGGGGGGGTCTGTAGAGAATTGAACTCACTGTCAATGATCTGCGTGATTAGCTTGATTATTATCGCTCTCTACGGTAGGCGCCCTGCGTGCTTCGCAAGTAAACACGCGCCGATATGATCATCTGGAAATGCCAAAAAATAAAAACAAAAATAAAACAACCGTCTTTTCAAAACAATATGGACGACCGAAAAACAAACGCTCTTGGTAAATAGGAGAAAAGAACCCGGATTTCCATTATTATTATTATTATTATTATTATTATTATTATTATTATTATTATTATTATTTGGTGCGAGGAATCTGAAATAAGCAGACCTTCACAATTGTTTGTCTACAGCCTTCAGCAATCGTTAATATTGCAAGATGGCGGTGCCGTGCCTTCGGCTTAAGCAGGGAATGCTAATAAAATGGATTTCTCTTCCATGTTATTTCAGCAGGGATTCGTGCTCTTGCCCGGGATATTTTTAAAATAATTTAAAAAAGAAAAAGAAAAAAAAAGCCCAAAACCAAGTACATTTAACTTAAAAGAAAAAAATATATATTTATGACAATTAGTGGAGAAGAATAACCAAACATTAAAAGCGATAGGTAAAAAGACGTACAAATAAACTTAGTGTCTCCATTTTCCCGGTCATAAAAAAACTATCGTATGACGATCTTTCTAGGTTAAATGTCCATACACATTTTTTTTTTAAGTTGGTTTAATTGATCATGGCTTTCCACATATACTTTTCCTTTATTATTTGGGAATTGCTTTAGAACGAGAAATTTATAATTAAAGAATGAATGAATAAAAAGGAAATGCAAGAAATTTAGGGGAACATGTGTGAACCGATGAAAAAGAAAGAAAGAAAGAAAGAAGGAAGGAGTGAGAGAAAGAAAGAAAGAAAAGAAAAAGAAAGAAAAAGGAAAATAAAAGAAACAAAGGGAAACAAGTCGAAAGAAAAGGAACGAGAAAAAAGAAAGAAAGAAAGAAAGAAAGAAAGAAGGAAGGAGTGAGAGAAAGAAAGAAAGAAAGAAAAGAAAAAGAAAGAAAAAGGAAAATAAAAGAAACAAAGGGAAACAAGTCGAAAGAAAAGGAACGAGAAAAAAGAAAGAAAGAAAGAAAGAAGGAAGGAGTGAGAGAAAGAAAGAAAGAAAAGAAAAAGAAAGAAAAAGGAAAATAAAAGAAACAAAGTGGAACAAGTCGAAAGAAAAGGAACGAGAAAAAAGAAAGAAAGAAAGAAAGAAAGAAGGAAGGAGTGAGAGAAAGAAAGAAAGAAAGAAAAGAAAAAGAAAGAAAAAGGAAAATAAAAGAAACAAAGCGGAACAAGTCGAAAGAAAAGGAACGAGAAAAAAGAAAGAAAGAAAGAAAGAAAGAAGGAAGGAGTGAGAGAAAGAAAGAAAGAAAAGAAAAAGAAAGAAAAAGGAAAATAAAAGAAACAAAGCGGAACAAGTCGAAAGAAAAGGAACGAGAAAAAAGAAAGAAAGAAAGAAAGAAAGAAAGAAGGAAGGAGTGAGAGAAAGAAAGAAAGAAAGAAAGAAAGAAAAGGAAAATAAAAGAAACAAAGGGAAACAAATCGAAAGAAAAAAAGAACGAGAAAGAAAAAAAGAAAGAAAGAAAGAATGGATGGATGATTGAATGAAAAAGGAAAGTAAATAATGATGAACGTGTGTGAAGCGAATGAGAAAGAACGAAATAATGTCTGTATATATATATATATATATATATATATATATATATATATAATTATCTATATATTATATGCGCGGTACTTATTAGAAAGCTCTCAATATCAGAGATAGAGCTAACATATTTGGTTGTATTGATGTGCGTTTGTGACCCTGGGTTTCACGCTTTGGGGATCGTCAGACAAACTGATTAATTTTTTTTAAATTTTGGGTTTATGTAGATTGCGTGTAAGGTGTTATTATGGGATTGGGGGGGGGAAACGTCGTCGTCGTGATGTCACTCATGCTAACGCAAACATAGATGCATATCCGTACACCCGATGAGGTACGCAGACACACATACACCCTTGCTCGTCCCCGGGGGCTCATACAGACATAAACATATGTGGGCAGTATGGGATTTGACATATGTATATATATATGGGTGCTGCTGTCTCTATACATACGCATTTGTATCCAAAGATCGGAAGTGTAATGAAAATTTCTCGTGAATGTATACATGTCACCAATTTAGCATGAGTGACATCACGACGACGATTCCGCCCACCCCAATCCCATAATAACACCAATACACGCAATCTACATAATTTTTTTTTTTTTTTTAAATTAATCAGTTTGTCTGACGATCGCAATAGCGTGAAACCCAGGGTCACAAACTCACATCAATCCAACCAAATATATATACATATATATATATATATATATATATATATATATATATATATATACGCATACGCACACACACACCCACACACCCCCCCACACACACATATATATTATATATATATATATATATATATATATATATATATATATATATTAGGTTGGTGCAAAAATAATGTCGTTTTTTGACGTTAAAAAATACGTCAAAAAACGATATTATTTTTGCACCAACCTAATAATTTTCGTTCACCTTATTATTATGAAATTATTACTGTTATTGTTTATGTTTCTATTCTCGCCGATGCTATTAGCTACCTTAGACAGAAAAAGCCTAATATGTAAAAAGCCAACAATATATATATATATATATATATATATATATATATATATATATATATATATATATATATATATATATATATATATATATAATAAAAAGGCTTAAACACTAATATTCCGTGGTCATAATTTATTCCATTGGAATCGTAAATACGATCCAATCCATCAGACCTAAAAATTCAAAAAGAAAACGGAAAAGAACAACTCCGGAAATAAAAATAGAATTTAGAGAGAGTGTATGTATGAGAGTGTGGGACGAATGTTAGAGCTAAAGAGAGGGGTAACATACGAGAGAATTTGGGAGATTAAAACTTAACAGCGGACGGCTTTTAAAAAAAAAAAAACTAGAGGTGAGTGGAAGGGGGAAATATGAATGTTGTCGGATGTCTAATACATTAAGGATACATTTCCTTGTGACATACACACACCATAGACGATCTAATGTTAAAGATCAGAATAAGAAGGAGGGAGAGAAAGGGAAAGAAGAGGTGGGGGAGAAAGATGAGGCGATGAAATTAAAATTGGAGGACATATACAGAAAGGGCCGCTGTGTAATTGAGAAAATTTGACAAAAATAATATCGACTGCAGGTTACAAATCAAATATTATAAACAATAAATATGACGATTATCTAATCTGGCGAGGACCTATATTTTTATGTTCAAAACGCATGCAAAACCACACATACACAATAACTTATACACGTATATACATACACATAGGCGTGTACCTACATACACACATACATATACCCATGTACACATATACACATATATCCACATATCCACACAATATTTTATCTCATATATATATATATATATATATATATATATATATATATTTTGAACAATGAAAAATTTTAAAAATTAAAATCTTCAGACACACTGGGTTGTAGATTAATATTCTTTCGTTTTTTTTTATTATTATTTCATTTAGATTCCTCGACTAGTTTCGGCCGAAATGGCCATCATCGGGAGGAGAAATATTTCTGCTTGCTGCTAGCACTAAACTACAGAAAAAAAAAAAAAAATAATATATATATATATATATATATATATATAAAATGTATATATATATATATATATATATATATATATATATATATATATATATATATATATATATATGAGATAAAATATAGTTTTAAGGCATGCTATATTTATGGGTTATAATGCATTATGATGGGATAAGGCACATCCAAATTTAAAAGTGGACATTTAAGTCAACACCCAGAGGGGACAGTTTGCTTCATACTTATACGAAACCGTCAGGCTTTTGGACGAAACAGACTGTTGCCTCTGAGTGTTGACTTCAGTTTTCACTTTTGGTTTTTGTATTAAATATTTTAATTACATTTAAGGTTTTCTATTTCGTAATATTTTATATTTATTTAAAATCCTTTTTTACTATTAATTAATTAATATATTTATATATTATTTATTTTTTAATATAATATTAATTATTGATTCTTAAAGTATCTTTTAATTCCCTTATTTTCGAATCACTGTTCATTCATTTTGCCATTTTTAACTTTTTTTTTTATTATATTATATATTAAATTTCAAATATCATTTTTTCCATGTGCATTAGTATTAATAAATATTAATTTGATTTGATATATGTTAATTTGCATGTATTTATCCTACAATGTCTATATTACTTACTTTATATCAATCTTTTTAATAACTTCCTTAATGTTTTCTGACATATTATTCAAAATATTATATAGATAAATGAATTGCCTCCCTTTGTAGGGGTCGTTGTCACCGGACATTTTTTTTTTTAATGTATTCTGGGTATATAATTCATTTGGTTTCTTTCCTTTTCTTTCCATCACTTTTGTTATTAAGTATCCCACATTGGGATAATACAAGATCTGCTATGCATGGTGGAATGTTGTAAGAGCCAGGGCACAAATTTATTGTAAATGACTTAGCGATCAAGTCACTCCCTAATTATTTTTTTTCGTCTCGGTGACTCCTTTTTTCTCCTTTGGTCAGAGTAGAATTTTCTTTGTCAAAATTGTGGTCGGTCTCCTTACGGTGAGCAAATAATGCATTTCACGTGTTGTTCTGTAAAACGTCCCTTTTGTGTTCATAAAGGGTGTCCCAATAACTTGGACCGATTTTAAATGTGAATTAATTTTAAGCGTCTAATGATTTTTTTTTCTTTTTCTTTCAGATTTAACAACTTAAGTCTTTGGCAATTTCCACCACGGAAAGATTAACAATCAAACAACGTGTTAAAGTTATCGAAGCCTATTACGAAAATGGACGTTCAAACAGAAATACATTTCGCGCAATTTGCGATTTTTTTGGTCAACATAATCGACCAACCTAGAGTGCAATTGGAAACGATGTAACGTTGTTGTGGAGATCCTAAATTCCTGTGCACGATGAGGAATAGAGGTGTCTAGATTTTGGCCACATTCTCCTGTATATATATATATATATATATATATATATATATATATATATATATATATATATTGTCATCCGCAGACAGACTACGGTGTCCCAATAACTTGGACCGATTTTAAATGTGAATTAATTTTAAGCATCTAATGATTTTCTTTTCTTTTTCTTTCAGATTTAACAACTTAAGTCTTTGGCAATTTAAACCATGGAAAGATGAACAATGAAACAACGTGTTAAAGTTGTCAAAGCCTATTATGAAAATGGATGTTCAAACAGAATTTGAATAGAAAGTTCCCAGGTCGCATCATCTCTCGAAAGAGCGAAGTCAATTGGCCACCACGATCGTTCGACTTGACGCCTTTAGATTTCTACCTTTGGGGTCATCTCAAAAGTAAAGTCGATGCCAACAAGCCAACAATAATTCAACAGCTGAAGAATGAGATAATAAGGCATATTGGGGAGCTCAAGGAGCAACTATGCAGAGATGCCATCAAAGATTTTGACCATAGAGTGGAGGTTTGGCTGACCATTTGGGCGATATTATTTTTCACACATAATTGCCATGACTTAAATAATATGATCCAATACAGAAATAAATAAATTTTCACCAATAACACCGATTTATTTACGGCTGACTTCGATCCGTCTTAATGAAACACACACTCGCACACACACACACACACACACACACACACACACACACACACACATATATATATATATATATATATATATACCCAAGTATATGATTGGTGTATATGGAATGAATTCCAATAACCAACAATTACTATTCTTAAAAGAGTGCTCTATACAAAGTAGAGCAGATATAATTATTTATTTAAAAAAAATTTATAACATAAATATGTTATAAAATCACTACAAAAATAGCCATTTTGTTTCAACTCCCTCGGTGTCTTATCAAGTGGAGACACCGAGGGTGTTGAAACAAAATGGCTATTTTTGTAGTGATTTTATAACATATTTATGTTATCAATTTTTTTAAATATATATATATATATATATAAATCCGTGGGTAAGTAAACCAAGTGAATCCTAATAATATAAAATATTAAAACTGATCCACAAAAGAGAGCTCAATATATTTATGACAGAGCATATAAATGAATTACATAAAAATGAAACTCAATTGTACCCCATTTATGTGGCCATTTCGCCCCTCGGGAGATTTCTCTCTTCGAGAAATTCCCTGGAGATTGTCAATAGTCAAACACCTCTATTTAACGCCGACAAGATTTTTAGGGTAGCTTCGTATGAATAGAATATGCATTCTTTCTAAGAAATCCGTTTGTAAAGGGCGTTCCAATAATTCGGAGCGATTTTGAATGTGAATTAAACTGGAGCGTCTAATGATTTTTTTTCTTTTTTCTTTCAGATTTAACAACTTAAGTCTTTGCCAGTTTCAACCATGGAAAGATTAACAATCAAGCAACGTGTTAAAGTTATCGAAGCCTTTTACGAAAATGGACGTTCAAACAGAAATGCATTTCGCGATTTTTTTGGTCAGCATAATCGACCAACCGAGAGTGCAATTGTAAAGGATGTAATGTTGTTGTGGGGAGGTTCAATTCCTGTGCACGATGACAAATAGAGGGGTCTGGATTTTCAACCAAATTCTCGTGCATTGCAGCAATATTTTCAGCTGAACAGTATAAACACGCATGCAGTGGTGTTTTCACATCTGCCACCGACCCAGTTTGTTTGAATTTACGAACAATTTTTCCAATTGCACTCTTAAAACTTTGTGTATGTGTGTGTGCGTTTTGTGTATACGTGTGTATAACATGTGTGTTCATGAAATATATAAGCATACATCTACCATCTACCATCTACCCGCCATTAATAATCAAGCCAATCCCACAATCAATTAACCGCAGGTTACCTGAATAGTCTTCCAAACAAAACCATCTTCAACAGAGGCAAGAAAGATTATGAAACAGCCCTAGAAGACAGTGAATTTTCGGCAACCCTCCCATGCACACTACACAACAACAAAAAAAATTAACAGGGATAGAAACATCATTAGGTTCCGCCGACCGTAGAACATAAAATAAAAACAAACGTAGGAAAATATTCATTATAATCATACAGAAATACTTTCCCCAGCAATCCCTCGCCACAAGATATTCAATAAACACACAGTAAAAATTTGATGCAGTCGCACCGAGGAAAGCAATTAATAAAACTCCCAGACAAATCAGACCCACGTGTAACTGCACAGTAAAGAATGAATGTCCCTTAAATGGGAATTGCTCGCATGCAATATAATATACAAAACCACTGTAAAAGTCAGCAGATAACGAAGAAAAATAACTGGTAAACCATTACTAACCTATAACTGAAAACAGAACTGCCTTTTACAGGGTTCAACCCCGCATTGAATCTGTGGTTGCCAAACAACTTACCATGTCACCATCTAGACATCAAGCCCGATTAGACTGTTGCCACTTATATTGTGTCATTCAACAACTGACTTCAGTTTTCATTTAAGACATTGCAATGATCAGTAGGTTTCGAGTGCATAAAATGACTCTCCCGTAAAGGTGCCCATTGCTGGCTCATTGGTAAAGTGTCGGTCTGTTATATTTTCAATACGGGTTCAAATACACTGATGGCTTTAACTACAGTATGTATTTGCATGCGCAGTATATTTAAGATTTTTTAGTTATGAGTTTAAATACGCTGTTACGTTCATTAAATTATTGCAATTGATCTTTTTTATCATGAAATAAATATACATTGATCTCTATCTATAAAAGGCAGGATGTGTGTGCGTGTGTGTGTGTGTGTATGTAACGAATGCACGGCCGCAATTTTCGACGGATTCGCACCAAAATTTACATGCACATGCTCCAAGTTAGCTGGAAGCCCAAGACAGACTTTGCATTTCCCAACTCTCATCGATAGTGGAAATAATCGATTTTTTTATGCTTCTACGGCAGTTTTCATGTAGTTTGCGGCCATTTTCTTCTGGCCAGAGTGAGAGCCTATAGCTGGCTGCCACGAATAGGCAGGAAGATTCTATTGGCCAGCGTGAGAGCCAACAACTGACTGACACGAATGTTAACTAGCATGCTAGCATGCAAAAAACAAATCGATAGCTGCATTCGTCACAAGAAGGAAAAATTTAAATCTGCATGGCACTTTACTCCAGTTGGCTCATTCGCTTGCTTAAAATCAATGTTGATTCTGATTCCGCAGAACTGGGTTCGGTGTGAAAAAGTATTTATTGTTAACATTCTTTTTCATTCGGTTTTTCCAGTTACGAGTCCTTTTTTAAAGCTGATCGTTTTGTGTTCATTTTGTTTAGTTCTTTTTTCGTTAACAGATTTAATGTTTAGTATAGAGCTTAGAAAAAATTTGCAGTGTGAGATAGGCAAGAAGTAAGGCATGTAGCAACATCAGCACGGCAAAGGGCACTTTTTTAAAGGCAAGGAAGAGCAATAATATTTTAAGTCAAGTGATAGCGATTGCTGTATGAGTCGTACGATTTTTGATCAAGCACGAGCAACGCCGGGCCACGCTGTTAGTTATTTAATAGAATCTTTACTGAAAATTTCATACTGATAGCTGCTTAGTAGCAAGGTTTGGGGAGAACTTGTACATATTCATCCAGAATAGATTGTCGCCACTTGTGTCATTTAACAACTGATTTCTTTCTTTTCCTTTTTCTTTTGCTTAATTCAAGAATTATTAAAATTATTACGGCAAAAAATACGTAGAGGCTCTGTTTCGTGGCGCAAACGGTATAGGGGTTTGGTTAGTGTCGACGTTAAGCTCTGTAAAGTTACCTACTAATTTGTTCGAAATCGAATGGCGCAAGGACCCCGGACACAAAGAAACAAAACACCCTTTAGAAATAGTTAATACGCGAACATCACAATGCTTTATCAATTTGACAAGGTCAAAACTACCTCGAGTCCGTAGTTAACTGGGGCAAAAGATGGTTCTTTAATTTTAACGCCCCCAAAACTAAACTTCATTCCATTAATCTTCTGGGATAAACCTTGCTGTCATCCATCAGCATGGCTGATGCTATCCTCTAGAAAAGTGACTTCTCGGGCTCAGGTTCTCTGCTGATATGAAGTGGAAAGAAAAATATTGAATCCATTGCTAGGACAAGCTGCTAAGAAAGTTGGTTCAGTAAGTTTGGCTAAGCAATTTTTCTCTCCATAATCTATCTTACATATCTACAAGACAACCATTCATCTATGGTTAGAATATTGCTGCCATATATTGCTATTTACTTTGAGCTGCTTGAGAGGATCCAAGGAAGAATCAGCAATGTTATTGGTCCTGATCTGGCAGCTCAGTTCCAGTCACATTCTCACCGCTATAAGGTTGTTTTTCTCTGCCTTTTCTATAAATACTTTTATGGTAATTGTTCGGATGAGCTCTTAGCTATGGTATGTATGCTCATTGGCCCCTTTTATTTCTGTCCCTAATTTCCTTTTAGTTTTATTTCTCCATCCCCTCCCTCGTTAGGTGGTCAGTGATGTCAGTTCGCTGGTGGATGCGGGGCGCCTTTCGTTTTCGCGTGGGTGTTTTTTTTTTCGTATTTATTGTCGTGTCTGAATGAGTGCATGTCAGTGTGAGTGCTTGGGAGGTATGAATGGTTTACACTATTATAGTCCCGCATTGATTTCAGTCAATGAAGTGATCTTTCTGTCACATTTAGTGATTGGGGGGGGCTTTTATTACTAATCTTATTTTCTTTAGTTTCTTGTAAATAGTTTTTTTGTTTTTTTTGTATTCATATTGTAAATACTCATTGAGGTTGACTTTTAGAATTGTTGTTTTATTCCCCTCCCCCCCCCCCAGAGACAACAAATTGTAAATATGGGGACTAGTTAGTATTTTCATAGAGACAAAGAGGTATTATGGTGGTTGTAGTAAGAAAGGTACGTATGAATGTGTTGTTTTAGTGTAAGGAATATTGTCTTGTACGATTGGGTCAGTGTTTGCGGCTAGCTAAGTTATAGTTAAGACAGAAGAAGACCGTCCTTTCCCCAATCCCCTTTGGCCTTGTGCTACATTTCTGTACATAACAGAATAAATATCGCTCTTAGCTATGGTACCTCGACTTTTTAAATTTAAGCGCAGTACTAGACTAGCGCCGAGATCTCCTCCATTTGCAGTCGAGCTGGCTAGATGTGGCTGCAAATTCCTTCTCTCGCACTTCTCGCCTGTGGAACTCTCCATGCTTTCCAGCCAACTTTAATCTGCAAAGATTTAAATGCAACGCTGTCTACTGTCCACCTGATTACTCTCTTCTCTTTCTGCTCATCATTAATGTTTCTGTTCCCAATTCTTCCACACCCTGTAACCCCTTGTGTCTTAGTGGCATTATTGCCTTGCTTCGGGTGATTCCGATTGATATATATATATATATATATATATATATATATATATATATATATATATATATATATATATATATTCCAAGACATTTTTATGTTTATACGTTCTTTTTATAGATACAAATATTTAAGTAAATGTTTGTTTATAATAAACAGTATTACCAACATTTACCGGCCTGAATTTCCGAAAAATTGCCATAGAAAATATGCGTCCTCCGAGAGGAATCGAATCTGTATCCTATATAGAACCGTCATATAGCCTGACGTGCTTTACCCGATTTAGCCACAGAGGTGCGTTTCGGTTAGCGAGATCGATTTTACTGTTTTTAAACTACAATTCTCTATGATTATCTCTCTTACATTCATATCTACTCGATGTGTATCCAAATGTAAACAAAAAACGTCACACATTATAAAATGGAGAATTATTTTTAAGGCATTTTTATGTTTATACATTCATTTTTAGAGAAACAAACATTCAACTAAATGGTCTGTTTATAATTCATTGAGGTTTGTAAATGTTTTTAATACTGATTATATATATATATATATATATATATATATATATATATATATATATATATATATATATAGAATCATTTATTCGAAAATTATCACATAAAATTGTTATAAAATCACGAACAAAAATAACCATTTTCAACACTTCTCGTATACTTGTCTTTTGATTGGTCATTCCAGCTTATGTAACAGCGTTTCCCCTAGCGAGGGGTGTTTGATTGATTTGAACCTTTTAAAACCCTTTATTCTACAGTCAACACCATCACTTGATAAGACACCGGAAGTGTTGAAACAAAATGGCTATTTTTGTAGTGATTTTATAACATATTTATGTTATAATTTTCGAATAAATGATTACATTTGCTCTACTCTGTATTGAGCACTTATTTTAAGAAGAGTAATTGTTGGTTATTGAGATTCATTCCGTATACACCAATCATATACTTGGATATATATAGATATATATCTGTGTGTGTGTGTGTGTGTTTATATATATATATATATATATATATATATATTCATGAATATGCATGATATCCCACATCGATAGCACAATTCGGAGTTTTTTTACAAATGCGAATTTCATAACAGTCAGGAAGTTTGCACCTGAAGATTGCATGTTTGCATGAAACTCCGAAGCGTGCTATCAACGCGGGGATATTATGCATATTCCATAATATATACTTAAAAACTCTGCTATATAACATTGAGCACCCCCCCCCCAAAAAAAAAAACTGCAAATTCTGTCTGTAGGAGAAGATAGCCATAATTAACTTCTCGGACCAACACAAATTACTAAATAAACGATCAGAATTCATCTCAAAAAGCAGACACAAAAACAATTTTTATTTTTTACTACTTTACTTAAAAATCGAATACAAAAAATAAATAAATATAGTAAAATAAAATGAAAAAATATAAAAAAAATAAATAAGGAAACAAATTAACAAACTCCAAATGCGCACCTACAAACAAGTAAATGTAATAATAATCAACAACAAAAAAAAAATAATCAATAATATATGAATGCTAAGAAACAAAGGTATAAAATGGCGGCAAATAACTGCATATGAAGCCGTGATTATTTCTCTTCAATAGCTTCTAGAATAATTTAAAACGCTTTAACTCCGTTACCATAGCAACAGTCTAGATACTTTTTGAAAAAAAATTCATTTATGTATACATATATATTTTTTTAATGTATATTTTTAAATTGGACACGTACTTGTTTGTATATGCGCCTACATATTATGCAGCGTGGGATGGATGAATTGTCGTCTAAATATGGAGTCGGCAACCTACGGCATGCGTGCCGCGCGTGGCACGCCAAGCAATTTCTAATGGTACGCAGCCGCGAATGACATGGCGATGTCCGAACGAATAACTACCACAACGCAACGAACATATTTTAGCTGTTTCAATTCTAATACATACTAAAGGAAACTAACCATTAATTAAAGTTACACCACTACTAAACATGGGTATATCATACCCGATTTTGAAAATATCAAAAAAAATATTAAATATAAATCTTTATTTGAAATATTTTACATGCAGGCACTTCAAACTTTGTACTTTGAGTTAACCTTAATAAGAACGGAAAAACATATTTAGGTAAGAAAATCAGGTACTGAAAATTGTAATTAAAAATAGGAAAATTTGCGCTGGGTACTATGGGTACCCATGGTTATTGTTCTAGGGTTTTAAATAAGTGATGATCAGTAGGAGAGATATCAGGTGAATATGGAGGATGAAGCATAATTTTATAATTCAGGCTATGCAGGTTTTAGACAATTGATTGAGAAGCGTGCAGCCGAGCGTTGTCATGCAGCAAAATTGGGCCATCCCTATTCACACGTCTAGGATGTTTCTTTTTCCAGTTTCTCGTGTTTATACTCAATTTCTCTACAATACGAGTTTGCTGTTATTGTTTTCTCTTGAGGCAAGAATGAATAATGAATAACCCCTTTGAAAGACCACCATACAATAACCATTTACTTTTAAGGGTGCTGTGGAGGTTTGGGGAGATTGTTTTGTTCATTCACGCGCACTACTCTCTTACTGTTGTCAAAGAGTATCCATTCATCATCGCATCGATGCAAAAAATGGTTCTTTTTTTCCGTTTGGACTCATACAGTAAGATTACTCGCCGTTGATTGGTTGTAATTATTTTCATTGGGCTTATGACTAACAATATATTGAAAGAAATCAACAAGAGTCAAAAATAACCAAGATTTTTTATATACTAACTATATATATATTTTTTTTTATATGCTAACTACTTATATACTAAGGAAGTTACGTCATAATCAACAACTACAAATGAGCCATTTACTATATGCATATATATATATATATATATATATATATATATATATATATATATATATATATGCATATATATATATATACATATATATATATATATATATATACATATATATATATATATATATATACATATATATATATATACATATATATATATATACATATATATATAAAGAGAGAGAGAGATAGATAGATAATATTAGTGGTCAATACACACACTTACACACACACACACACACACACATATATATATATATATATATGTATTAGCTTGGTGCAAAAATAATGTCGTTTTCTCAGATATGTTACTATGTGAGAAAACGACATTATTTTTGCACCAACCTAATATTTCTCTCTTTCTTTCTCCATACATAATAGATAGATAGATAGATAGATAGATAGATAGATAGATAGATAGATAGATAGATAGATAGATAGATAGATATGAACAGACTGAGATAGATAGATAGATAGATAGATAGATAGATATGAACAGACTGAGATAGATAGATAGATAGATAGATAGATAGATAGATAGATAGATAGATATGTCCAGTCTGATAGGTAGATAGATATGAACAGACTGAAATAGATTGATAGATAATGCAAAGCGTGAAAAATAGATAGATAATGCAAAGCGTGAAAAATAGATAGATAGATAGATAGATAGATAGATAGATAGATAGATAGATACGGCTATGGACGTTTTCATAAATTACCTCCCAAAAAATAGCAATCGATAGTCAAACGATAATAGGAATAATTAGTGATCGGAAACTATTATTTTCTTTTGATCGTCGCAATTTTTAATTTTGCGATTTATTTTTTGACGACGTCATTTCTATGGCGAAAATGCAATAATGTTGTCTTTCTACGACCGGGCCTTAATTATTTCTATTTTCTTGTGTACTCTAAAAATATTTCCACCGCTAATGGTTGTTTGCCAAATTACTTATAATTTGTTTTCTGTCAAACTACTCAGCATAAGGACGGAGACATTTCTTTAAAAAAAACAAAAATAGAAAAAAAAGAAGCCGCCCTTTGAAAAAAGAAAATGCCTTCACCGCCTCGTTCTCCTTGGTAGAATGTTTTTAATTCCATTACTGGTCTTCTTTACAAGCTGAAAGGTCATGGCATTTCTTTGACGATTTTTGTTTCTTTCTAATTCAAAAGTTTCTTATCAGGCCGCGAAATGAATGTCATCTTGAATGGCCACCCTTCTAGATCTTTTTACTTTAATACCGTTATCCGCTATGGCCTTTCCTGGGTCCTACGTTGCTCCTATTCCTAATCCACGACTCGGGATATGCTGGTAACACAACGTTTTACTCCTGTCTTTATAGTAAGTCTGATCGATTCGCCAAGTCAAATTGGCAGCCGACCTAAAAAAAAAACAACCTACAATCGGTTGTTAAATAGGGCAAGTTGTGGCATGTCAATTTTTAACCCTTCAAAAACGAAAGCTCTCTTTTACTCATCTGAGAGGCCCTTTTTGCTTACAATCAGCATAACTGATTAGCATCAGTTATGCTGATTGTAAGCAAAAAGGGCCTCCAGAAAAGTGACTCATTGTACCTTCTCAGACTAAAGATTTCAGCTGACACGAAGTGGAAAGATCAAGTGCCTGGATAATTTTTTTTCTCGCCAGAATCTATCTTAAATATTTTACACATTTATAAGTCTACTATTCGTCCATGTTTTGAATATTGCTACCACATCTGGTCTGGTGCTCCTGCTATATATTTAGAGATTCGTGATAAAAATCCAAAGAAGAATCTGCAATGTTATTGATCCTGACCTGGCATCTCGGCTCCAGTCACACTCCCTCCGCCCAAAAGTAGCTTCCCTGTTTCTTTTTCTATAGATACTTTCATGGTAATTGTTCTAATCAACTTTTCACTACAGTAGCTAAACTTTATGAATTTAAGCGCAGTACTTGATTGGCACTAAGGTCTAATCATTTTGCAATTGAAATGGCTAGAGGTGACCGTAAGTTCTATGCTAACAGTTTCTTTTATCACACTATTTGCTCATAGCTGAGACGCTAACAGATGATACCACACTATGTCAGGAACAACAGTAATTAAGAGGTGGTTCCACGGTCCTCAAAACCTCCAGTCTCCCGATTAGAGGCCTTGCTGCTGGATGTAGTTTATCGTCATACCCAGGACGACTACAATTATTTTTTCTCTTTTATTGGCCTCTGTCCTTAATAATGATTTATACATTCTTTTTATAGATACAAATATTTAAGTAAATGCTCTGTTTATAATAAACAGTATTAACAACATTTACCGGCCCATATATATATATATATATATATATATATATATATATATAATTGTGTATTTGTTCACCGGACCGTTTTTTATATAAGCTTAATTGAAGACGACTTACAAGGCACTGCCATAAAGCTTTTTATTAAACCCGTGAATCTTAGTGGCTTTATTGCCTCGCTTCGGGTGTAACGATTTTACATGCAAAAGAAAGCAAAGTAATATTTTCAGAGCTGAGAGAACTGATTTCCGTTGACACCGTATAATATTCAGGCATTACGTATCACAGTCTGTTTCTATCTCTCTATCTCTCTTTCTATCTATCTCGTTAGATATATATATATATATATATATATATATATATATATATATATATATATATATATAATTTGTTCACCAAACCGTTTTTTATATAAGCCTAATTGAAGACGACTGAGAAGGCACTGCCATTAAGCTTTTTATTAATTCGTGAGTCTTAGTGGCTTTATTGCCTTGCTTCTGATGTAACGATCTTACAAGCTAAAGGAAAGTAACATTCTCGAGCTCAGACGGTCGGTTTTTCCTTACTGCATCAACTAGGATTGCGCCAAGCAGATCGGGATCATTGCCACCACCTACATCGACCAACAAGACCCGGTTGGAGGAGTTAGACGTACGTGTTCCTTGCATGTTTCCGAATCATCCAGCGTAATCCACGTGACCTCGACCGAGAAATCTCAGCGATCGCGTTGCCACGCAACAGGCGGCCTCCTAGCTTTACCTGATCGGAGTTCCCTTGGAATGCTACGTCTGGGGCGTCGTCGATAAGAGGTCCAACCAGCGGCCGCAAAATAGCAAGGACCCGTTACGGACGAGATGTCCAGTGTGAACGAGGACATTTGATCCGGCCATGAAGCCGCTTTCAACGCCACGTCGAAGATGTCTTCGAGACTGTGGGCGGGTTCTCTTGAATAATTCTTCCTGTTTTTGTAAATGGAACATATTTACAATTAAAACACACACACACACACACACACACACACACACACATACATATATATATATATATATATATATATATATATATATATATATATATATATATGCACATTTCATTGGATACGATAGACAAGGTGCTATTATTTAGTTTTTTATACAATTTCTCATGCGATCTAATAATTTTTTCTTTTCAGATGATAAATTATATAAAAACTGTCCGAATGTTCTTTTTATCCGAGCGCTTTCGGCTATACATTTAGCCATTTTCAAGGATTAAATATATATATGTTGGCCGAAACTAGTCGAGGAATCTAAATGAAATAATAATAAAAACGAGAGAATATACAACCCAGTGTGTCTGAAGATTTTAATATTTTTTATTGTTCAATATATATATATATATATATATATATATATATATATATATATATATATATATATATGTGTAATTATTTATTTAAAAATATGATTCCAACTCGCAAACTATATATATATATATATATATATATATATATACTAGATAGATAGATAATATTAGGGGTAAATATACACATACATATGCAATCATATATCTAAAATATATAAATATATATACATACATACATACATACATACACATACATATATATATGTACAAAAAATTCCAAGAGGATAGAATCCAGGTAGAACGCAATGTCCAGGACAGAGTAAGGATATAATAAAAAGGCTTAACACTAATATTCCATGGTCATAATTTATTCCATTGGAATCGTAAATATATATATATAGAGAGAGAGAGAGAGACAGAGAGAGACAGAGAGAGAGAGAGAGAGAAGTGTGTTCCGATAACTTCCACCGATTTTAAATGTGAATTAATTTTAAGTATCTAATGATTTTTTTATTCTTTCTCTTTCAGAGTTGGCGGACATTTGGGCGATATTATTTTTCCCACATTGTTAACATGATTCAATAGAGAAAGAAAGAAATTGTCACCAATAACACTGATTTATTTACGGCTGACATTGATCCGTCTTAATGAAACACCTTTAAATATAATTCGTTTTAATGAATCACCCTTTATATACAGGTTATGTCAAAAATACTTTTGCAAACTTTGGGTGCGGCTTTCCTCACACCAAAACAAGGACAAAAATCCATATAAAGATTCATTCGAAAATTCTTCGTTTTTTGAGTTATTTAGTTTAAAGCAATTTTACGCTAGATGGCGCTGTGTAGACTAGCTTACTTTTGTTATTCGTGTACATTTCTGGTTTGTCTGTCTTGAACGTTTAACGTGTGTAGTAGTGAGTTAAGTAAGAAGTGTTCCGTTGAATAATGGCAGGATATTCATACCGTGAGCAAGCGGATTTGTTTTTTACATACGGCCGCCCAAATGGTAATTGACCCGAGGCTGCACGGTATTAGATTGTGTTTCCAGACTGAAGGCAGCCGAGTCATCCAACCTTTGCTGCTGTTTATTGTCACGTAGCTGAGACAGGATCGGCGGCACCACGAACTATATAGATCGAGGAAGAACGAGATCCGCTCCTACGCCTGGACACGAAGAACACCTAACAGGCTGTCGGGTATGATCCCGCTGTCAGCACACGTCAAGTGGCCCTAGCATGTAGTACATCTCATAGTGCCGAAGAGCAGCTTCTGTATCCGTATCATTTACAACGGATGCAGGGTCTTTCGCCCTCTGATCTGTCAACACAGGAGAACTTTTGGATTTGTTTTAGTGTAAGGAACCCACCCCAAAGTTTCTAAAAGTAATTTTTGATACCCCCTGTATATATGTATACATAAGCACAGCTATTATTTGATTTGTTTGTTTAACGGAATATCATCATTATATGGGTCATTTAAAACCGAAATTTAATTTTCTTCGGGGCTTTGAAGTAATAAAAATAAGTTATTCTGCTTTCACAGTTGAATACATGGTAGATGATACTCAGCGTTCATGCATTTACAGGTTTGTATAGATATGATTACGAGAGTCGGTGATATGTGTGTTTTATGTTGTAGTCTTGTTGGGGTCATATTTTGGAATACAGGTTGATTTCTTTAAGAATTACGGTGGAGTATTGGATAGCGCCTCGGATTTAGGAATCAAAGAACCGAGTTCGAATTCCAGTCGAATCCATTACATTCACTTATGTGCTAATACCCTTGGGAAAGGTATGAATCCTCTTCTCCTCAGACCGGGTTCTATAGCCTTGGATGGCAACTGGTCTACCGCAGAAAGAAATAGCAACCTACTGCAGGAAAAAATCTGCCTCGTCAGTCATGTATCGAAAGATACATGATTGCCTAAGCGTGTATCACGCATGGCACATATATAACTGAGGATATTATATGGTTTAATGTCATGAAAGATATTTTGTTTTGTTGACTGTTTTGTTTAGCGGCATATCAACACCTCTATGGGTTATTTCATGCTGAAATCCAAATATTTTAAATGTAATTGTATGCCTCCAACTACAGATAGAATTTATTACTGGTAAAATTATTATAAATAGGTATTATTGTTGGTAATGGTTTTCTATTAAAAGAAAACTATCACTGGTATTTTTCTCTATCTATAAAAAGCAGGATGTGTGTGTGTGTGTGTGTGTGTGTGTGTGTGTGTGTGTGTGTGTGTGTGTGTGTGTAACGAATGCACGGCCGCAATTTTCAACGGATTTACATGCACATGCTCCAAGTTAGCGGGAAGGCCAAGACAGACTTTGCATTTCCCAACTCTCATCGATAGTGGAAATAATCGATTTTTTCATGCTTCTACGGCAGTTTTCATGTAGTTTGCGGCCATTTTCTACTGGCCAGAGTGAGAGCCTATAGCTGGCTGCCACGAATAGGCAAGAAGATTCTATTGGCCAGCGTGAGAGCCTTCAGCTGACTTGCACGAATGTTAACTAGCATGCTAGCATGCAAAAAAGAAATGGATAGCTACATTCGTCACAAGTGGGAAAATTTAAATCTGCATGGCACTTTACTCCAATTGGCTCATTCACTTGCTTAAATTCAGCGTTGATTCTGATTCTGCAGAACTGGGTTGGGTGTGAAAAAGTATTTGTTGTTAACATTCTTTTTTCATTCGTTTTTTTCCAGTTACGAGTCCTTTTTTTTAAAGCTGATCGTTTCGTGTTCATTTTGTTTAGTTCTTTTTTCGTTAACAGATTTAATGTTTAGTATAGAGCTTAGAAAAAATTCGCACTGTGAGATAGGCAAGAAGTAAGGCATGTAGCAACATCAGCACGGCAAAGGGCACTTCTTTAAAGGCAAGGAAGGGCAAAAATATTTTAAGTCAAGTGATAGCGATTGCTGTATGAGTCGTACGATTTTTGAATCAAGCCTGGGCAACGCCGGGTCATGTTGCTAGTATTATAGCAGTATAACCCGTCTTTGCCCGGGTCTGTCATTACTGGAAATTTTTGCTTTTGAATTGGGCAATTTAAGTTTAAAGTCAGCCCACCCGAAAATAAATATTACTAACAACATATGGGTGCAACTGAGGCACCTCCGCAAATGGGGGGGGGTAACAATTTGAATGGGGGGTGCTTGAAAAGGGAATTGTATAATAATAAATAATATTATTTTAATAAGTTAAACTATTTATTTTTATTAAAGTCTTTATGAAAGATATATACCCAATAACGGAAAGCCCTGTCGGCTGGGGCTTTAGAATACGCCGACTGCACCTCTGTAGAGGGGTAAGACCCCCCCCCCAATGAGGCGTCCTGGGTATGACGTTAAATTGCATCCAACAGCAAGGCCTCTGATCTGGAGGTTTTGAGGGGCGTGGAACCACCTCTTAATTGCTGGTGTTCCCAGGTCCACCTTGACCGGGGGTGTTAGCACCTGTTAGGGTCCCAGCTATGGGCAAATAGTGAACTCCTAGTTTTCCAAGTCTTACTCACGTCCTGGGTATGGCGATAAACTGCATCCAACAGCAAGGTCTCAGATAATGTTTTCAGAAAAATAATGTTGCCAGCTCTAAGTTTTTGAAACAATAAATGTTGCCAGCTCTAAGTTTTTGAAACAATAAATGTTGCCAGCTCTAAATTTTTGAAACAGTAATGTTGCCAGCTATACATTTTTTATTCCATACAAAATAGGCAATTAGAATTCATATAAACTGGATTTGGCATTAAATAACCCACTGTGGTTGATATGCCATAAAACCCAAACAAACAAACAAACAAACAAACCAAGAACGGATATTAGGTTGGTGCAAAAAATAATGACGTAATAATGTCTTTTTTTGACGTTACAAAATACGTCAAAAAACGACATAATTACGTCATTATTTTTGCCCCAACCTAATAGTAGATAGTCAAACGTTCCTAAGAGTTATAATGGACAGGAAGTAGTGGAGAGCCATTGTTGCCCACAATTTGCACTCAAAACCGGCACTGAAGAATTATCTATCAAACAAAAAATATTCATCAAAATCGGATGGAATCCAATCACACTTTCATGGTAATTGCTCCGAGGAACTGCATTCGCTGGTTCCCAGACTTCATGAATTCAAGCGCCTTATTAAATGTAGCCGTCTCTTCTACTCCAATAGCTTCATGTCTCGCACCTCTCGCCTGTGGAACTCCCTTCACTATTCCAGTTCCCCTGAGAGCTATAATCTCCAACTATTCAAATGTAATGTCAATCGACATCTCCAGTTGCCATGATCTATCCACTAACCTTCTCCTCAGCCATTCCTCTATCACTCCTATCTGATCTTGCTCCAAATATTCTGTAACCCCTTGCGTCATAGTGGCTTCCCTCCTTGCTTAGGGTGAATCGCTTAAAAAAAACAAACAAAAAAAAAAACACAGATTTTAAGAATTTTAGATATAGATTTTTATAATTTATATGGAGTGTTTTGTTTTTGCTTGGGGGATTCACGAGTTTCTCATAGCCGGGACCCTAATAGGTGCTACTACGCCGGAAGCTGGCAGGGTGGACCTGGGAACAACAGCAGTTAAGTGGTGATTCCACGCTCGACAGGGCCTCCAATCTCCTGGTCAGAGGCCTTGCTGCCGGATGTAGTTTATCGTCTTACCCAGAAACATAGATATGTATTTTCTTGTGCTTAAGTGTACTCACAGATGCGCACTCAGATTCTTTCTCTAAAACGCACACACACACATTCACTCTTTCCCACACATTCTAAATGCCTCTCACATACGCCATATATATATATATATATATATATATATATATATATTACATGAATCATTCATACAAAAAAACAAATATAGAGGTTAATGATTTAAATGGCGAGAATACATCTTCGCAAACAATTTTAATAAGATACACTAACCTCGAACCTGTATATGAATGATATGATCCCTGTTTATAAATTCCAGTTGCATAAGGTCTTTTTAATTTTTTACAAGCTTTCGACTGTTCCTACAGACATCCTCAGGTATCGAAGTAGATTTTGTTCTTGTTTTTTACTTCTCGGTAATAAGAGGACAACGAAAATATAATCTGAAAAAATGCTATGAGAAATGTGTTATTGTTTTGGAACGTGCGGTCGTAACGCTGAATTCGAATTTGAATTTTTCTTATGCAACTGGAATTTATAAACAATATACACATACATATGCAATCATATATCTAAACTATATAAATATATATACATACATACATACATACACATACATACATATATATGTATAAAAATAATTCCAAGAGGATAGAATCCAGGTAGATCTCAATGTCCAGGACAGAGTAAGGATATAATAAAAAGGCTGAAACCCTAATATTCCATGGTCATAATTTATTCCATTGGAATCGTAAATACGATTCAATTCATCAGACCTACAAATTAAAAAAAAAAAGCAGAAAAAACAACTCCGGAAATAAAAAATAAAATTTAGAGAGAGTGTAAGTATGAGAGTGTGGGACGAATATTAGAGTAAATGAAAGCTATAGAGAGGGGTAACAGACGAGAGGAGAACAGGAATATATATATATATATATGTGCTAATAGTAATATACGTTTCGTAAAAAAACTCAACTTGTAGATGTGTCAAAACAAATCAGTAGCCGAGGAAAAAAATAGAAATAAACAAAGGAAGAACTTAAAAACACCCGAACAGGGCCAGCTTACCCTGAAGATCCGTTTAGGTGAAACCTAGGTAGGATTCCTGGCTCTTTAGGATTTATTTTAGTTTTATATATATATATATTAGGTTGGTGCAAAAATAATGACGTTTTTTGACCTATTTTTTAACGTCAAAAAACGTCATTATTTTTGCACCAACCATATATATTTATATCACCTTGAACCACCTCCATATATATATATATATATATATATATATATATATATATATATATATATATAATTATTTATTCGAAAATTATAACATAAATATGTTATAAAATCACTACAAAAATAGCCATTTTGTTTCAACACTTCTGGTGTCTTATCAAATGATGGTGTTAAATGTAGAATAAAGGGTTTTAAAAGGTTCAAATCAATCAAACACCCCTCGCTAAGGGAAAAACTCTTACATAAGCTGGAATGACCAAACAAAATACAAGTATATGAGAATTCAAAAAACTTGACAACGAACTTCAGTTATTAATGCTTTATATATATATATATATATATATATAGATAGATAGATAGATAGATAGACAGTGATATCAACACCTAGAGGGGACTGTCTGATCCATGCTTTTAAATGATCAAGACATCAGTTGTTTTTTTTTGTTTTTGTTTTTTTTGTTTTTTGTTGTTGCAATAGTGGTTGCCGTTTTTATCCCGTCTTGGTCGGAAGAAGTACTTTTTAGCACCCCCCGCGCGCACGCGCGTCCGTGTGTATGTGTGTGTGTGCGTGTGCGTGTGCCTGTAAATGATATCTGTAGATGTAGATTAAAGCAAGAAAGAGTCTTTAAACAGACACACAGACACACATGCATAACTACGCTCGCTTCCACAGACACACGCCCTCCCGTCGACACACAAAGCTCAAACATATAACGGGCATATGTGTCCTGTTCTCTTCCTTTCTACAGCAGTTCAGGATATCACACAGACCCCGCCCGCTGGCCAAAGTGATACGCCCATCTGAATCAACACCCCTATTCTTCTCCCTACCTACATGAGGCGAAAATAGTTTATCTACCAATGACCACGCGCCACGTCACAGGCAGGAT
>OZ010575.1:112827850-112832850 GCA_963932145.1 Acanthosepion lycidas | reverse complement strand
CTCTAATTTGGGACCAGAGCAAATCTCTCTTATATCCGGGTTTCTCTTATATCCGGGTTACACTGTATTTGTCCTTGAAATCCCAGAGTAAAGGAACTGTCGTCACTTAACATCTTCTCAATCAGATTTAATCCAGTGTAAACTAGCTTTGCACCAAGCCAATAATGCATGTCGATTTTAATATGTACTGAATATGAAGCTAATTTTAAGAGGGTCGCATCATACATGAAATTTAAAATTAGCGTATGTACAGCTGGTCCTGGGTACGTCGTTGACTAAAATATATATCTGTTTAACCGTATTAAAAAGGTACAACTGTATTTAAAATAAGCATGATTTTGATAAAACTGATGTTTTACTTAACTGTATCCAATAATAATGCATGTAATATCCACATGTTAATATCGTTTTATAAAATACAAACAGAGCAAATATGCATCTTTTCCGTTGTTTACGTTTATAAGATGTTTAACTGTTTCTCGTTCGATTTTTTATGGCCGCACGCGTTTACGCAGCGAGTATAGCGTTACTAACGATACTTTTATCATACTCTTTTACTTTTTTAATTTTTTTTTAACTAGAAGATGGGATAGAGAGATAAAGGAAAAGAGGTTTAGTCTATATTGTAATTTGGTCTCTCAAAAAAGGAACTCTCATGATACACGAGATAAAAAAAATCCTTTTTATCAGTGAAAAATTGGGGGGCGTACGATACACGAGATCGCGCGTTACACGTGTGTATAAGGTAATTTATTATTTTACTTTTAAAATCTATGGCTGGAAAATGTTACTATAAAAATTTATTTTTATACTGTCATATTGTTTTTACCCAAGTTTGGGGGGTTAACTATTTGCCAGTAGTTAGGACCCTAACAGGCGCTACCACCCTGGTTTAAGATAGACCTCGGGGAAAAAAGCCATTAAAAAGTAGTCCCATGCTCTTCAAAACCTCCCGATCAGTGGCCCTGATGCCGGATGTAGTTTATCGTCATACCCAGAAGGCATGAACACTTGCCGTGGAAAAGCCGATAGAGCTGTGGTATGCTTGCAATGTTTCACCTGTGCGGTAGGAAATAATTAATTGCCACCAACTGCTTTTATTTGCGTATGCTTGTTAACTCCGTTAAAGCTGGAATGGTAATATTGTGAAGCTCCGGCCCAGATTTAATAATCTACATCCATTCTCTTGGTTATATCCAATGTAGTTAGTTCAGGCACAAGACTGGATAACAGTGTTACCCCCAAAGGGGATCAAACGTGATATTTAGTTTAGTTTATTCAGGTACAAGACTACAATACTGGGGCACACGGTGAAGGAGGGATTTAAAATGAACTGATCTCAGTCACTGATACCCGTGCCTACAATACTGAAGCGATTCTTTTTTCGTATCGGTGTTGTGTCTCGTTAGGACGAGGGTAATCATCTCCACAGCTTCCTATCTTTTGTTGCTCTTAGCAACGGTTGCCTTTTTGCTACTCTTCCCATTCGCTGTTCTGCAAGCCGTTCACAAAAGCTTATTAGCTAGGCCACTTGCTGTTTTCCTCTGTCCTTCATGCCTTATGAGTGTCAAATTTGCTAACTCTTCCGTTCTCACTAAGCGTCCTATAAATTTCAAGCAAATCGCTGCATTTTTAGGGTACTTGGTTAGGATTTGCAGATAATAGTTGCTGATTTTAGCTTCTTAGGCATCTACCTACAATACATAGTTCTATAGCCTTGGATGGCAACTGGTCTACCGCAGAAGAAAATGGCAACCTACTGCGGGAAAAAATCTGCCTCGTCAGTCATGTATCGAAAATACAAGATCGCTTACGCTGTATCACGCATGGCACATAACTGACTAACTGACTATTCCTCTTCTTCTGCTCTTTACTGTGTCCCTTCAGAAGTTGAGGATCAATTATTCCCAAATTTATTACCAAGTTGTAAGAATTGTTATAGTGCGCGCGCGCACACACACACACACGCACGGACACACACGCACGGACACACACGCATACACTATTAGGGCCACATAACGTCGAAACATCGATTCCCCTACGATGACCAAGGTTAAGCAACATCGAACCTGGTCAGTAACTAGATGGTTAACTTCTTGGGAATACCAGGTGCGGTCACCTATTTATTTACTGACCAAGTTCAAAGTTGCTTAACTTTGGTGATCTTAGGGAAACCGGTGTTTCAGCGTTATCCCGCTGGAAACCATTCTACATACATATACAAGATTATAGCACTTGGGATTCCCAAGTGGTCACCCATCTAGCTACTGACCAGACTCGACGTTGCTTAACCTCGGTGATCGTACAGGAAACGGTGTTTCGCCGTAATGGATCCGTGAGACATACTACCTACATACCCAAGCTTGCAGCACCTGGTATTCAAAAGCGGTCACCCATCTACTTACTGACCAGGCTCGATGTTGCTTAAACTTGGTTATCCTAGGGGAATCGATGTTTCGACGTTATGTGACCGTAAGCCATACTACCCATACATCCAAGCTTCCAGCACCTGGTATTCCCAAGAGGTTAACCATCTAGTTACTGACCAGGCTCGATGTTGCTTAACCTTGGTCATCGTAGGGGAATCGATGTTTCGACGTTATGTGGCCCTAATCCATATTACTCAAACATCTAAGCTTCCACCACCTGGTATTCAAAAGTGATCACCCATCTAGTTACTGACCAGGCTCGATGTTGCTTAACTTCGGTGATCGTAGTGGAACCGGTGTTTCGACGTTATGCGGCCGTAAGTCATACTACTCATACATCCGAGCTTCCAGCACCTGGTATTCTCAAACGGTCACCCATCTACTTACTGACGAAGCTCGATGTTGCTTAACCTTGATCATCGTAGAGGAACAGGTGTTTCGACGTTATGCGGCCGTAAGCCAATGCTACCTACATATCCAAACTTGCAGCACCTGGTATTCCCAAGCGGTCACCCATCTACTTACTGACCAGGATCGATATTGCTTAAGCTTGGCCATCGTAGGCGAATCGATTTTCTGACGTTATCTGGCCGTAAGTCATACTACCCATACATCCAGTGTTACAGTGTCTGATATTCCCAAGCGGTCACCCATCTACTTACTGACCAGGTTCGATGTTGCTTAACCTTGGTCATCGTAGTGGAACCGGTGTTTCGACGTTATGCGGCCGTAAGCCATGCTACCTACATATCCAAGTTCGCAGCACATGGTATTCCCTAGCGATCAACCATCTAGTTACTGACCAGGTTCGATGTTGCTTAACCTTGGTGATCGTAGTAGAACCGGTGTTTCGACGTTATGCGGCCGTAAGCCATACTACCCATACATCCAGGGTTACAGTGCCTGGTATTCCCAAGCGGTCACCCATCTACTTACTGACCAAGCTCGATGTTGCTTAACCTTGATCATCGTAGGGGAACAGTTGTTTTGACGTCATGCGGCCGTAAGCCATACTACCTACATATCCAAACTTGCAGCACCTGGTATTCCCAAGCGGTCACCCATCTACTTACTGACCGGGATCGATATTGCTTAAGCTTGGCCATCGTAGGGGAATCGATTTTCTGACGTTTTCTGGCCGTAAGTCATACTACCCATACATCCAGGGTTACAGTGCCTGGTATTCCCAAGCGGTCACCCATCTACTTACTGACCAGATTCGATGTTGCTTAACCTTGGTCATCGTAGTGGAACCGGTGTTTCGACGTTATGCGGCCGTAAGCCATACTACCCATACATCCAGGGTTACAGTGCCTGGTATTCCCAAGCGGTCACCCATCTACTTACTGACCAAGCTCGATGTTGCTTAACTTTGGTCATCGTAGTGGAACAGGTGTTTCGACGTTATGCGGCCGTAAGCCATGCTACCTATATATCCAAGCTTGCAGCACCTGGTATTCCCATGCGGTCACCCATCTAGTTACTGACCAGTCTCGATGTTGCTTAAACTTGGTCATCGTAGTGGAACCGGTGCTTCGACATTATGCGGCCGTAAGCCATACTACTCATACAGCCAAGCTTCCAGCACCTAGTATTCCCAAGCGGTCACCCATCTACTTACTGACCAAGCTCGATGTTGCTTGGTCATCGTAAGGGAATCGATGTTTCAACGTTATGTGGCCGTGAGCTATACAACCTATATATCCAAGCTTTCAGCACCTGGTATTCCCAAGTGGTTACCCATCTAGTTACTGACCAGACTCGTCGTTGCTTGACATGGCTACAATAATGCGACGCCCAGTGAAGATACCGTTTCAAATTCCCCTGATACGCTTTGCGCGGGAAAATGTACAGGGCGCGTTTGTTTGTCTTTGATTTTGTCGACTACTCAGTATAGTAGAGTCAGTAGGGGAATCGTCTGTGAAAAAAACAGAATCATGATACAATTCACTCCGCTAGAAATTTGGAAACGGCACGTTGTACTATTTGGCATTCGCGCCGGAACCTCTAACACGAAAGATTTCAGACTGTTTGGATATCACTCTGAGGACAGTGCAGAGGATTCGGAAAGAGCTGGATGAGTCTAATGGTGATTACCAACGTGTTTGGAGTAATCATGAGTGATGGTGACATTCATCTTCCCACAGGATCTCACACAGACGCCTACATCAAGTTTCTTGAAGAAGTAGTACGGCCCTGGGTCAAGAGGGTGACTGCTGGAAGATCCTATATCTGGCAACATCCCACACAAGCAGGAGAACCCAGTCATGGCTGTCAGACAATTTCTGCTAACACAACACCCCTTACAACTAGCCATCTAACTCCGTAGACTGCAATACCCTTTGTTATTATATGTGGGACGCAGTTGAGCGAGAGTCCATCAAAACATTTTGCAACACCAACGATGAACTGAAGACAAGGATTATGGCAGCATTCACTAACTTAAACAAGGAAACAGTCCAGAAGAGTTGCAGGAGATTCCAAAGTTGTCTGGAGGCCGTGGTTGAAGCCTATGGTTATTTTATTAAATAAATTTACTATTTAGTATTTCAAGATATTTTTATGTAATTT